>JAZGTH010000015.1:3152500-3540000 GCA_036877525.1 Chromobotia macracanthus | reverse complement strand
ATCGCCTACCCTGCCTTAATTGTTTTCTTTCAGGTGAATGATTCATGCTTGTTTATCCTCTAAAACTTGATATTTAATAGCGGTTTTTCTATTGAATTAGTAAAAAAGATGTATGCATTGTGGTCTGTTGGAATGGTAACGTATGTCTGATTTTTGATGTAACACACAGCAGGGTTTGTCCATTATCACTTGTGGGAAGGTTGAAGTCCATCATTTCTATCCTTTCAGAGCTTCAGGATGTCTCTGACATTGTCTCAGGGTGACGGGATCACCGTCATCACTGTCACCTCCAACCCGGAGAGCAAATGGCCCATTCTGTGTCAGGTTCTGGGTACCATGTGCTACAGCCCAGTGTGCTCTGTGTCTCAGGGTATGAAAGGAAAGCTGACGGGCACCCTCACAGCTCTTGGGGTGAGATATATTTTTATATAATATCAGCTGGTATAAAACCAATAGTTCCTGTCCTGTGTGATGATTGGTCAGCAGCTGTGCTATTCAAATTGGTCAAAGGCTGAGACATTTCACTTTGCGGTTATTTATATTACTGTGCAGCATCCATAGAGTACTGTACAGTGTTTTTGTTGTCTAGCAACATTATATCAAGGTATGTCAGTTACTTCCAGCAGAAGAACAGAACTTAATAAACATTAGATCATTAAAAAAAGTTTTAATAACAACAGCCAAATAATTTTGTGTATTTAATATTGATATTTAATTCAATGTTTATAGACTAGTAATGTGAATATGTTCACAATAAAGAACAGAACAGTACAGTATATGTATCTATATACAACATGTATAAGTTATGTTCTCTTATTTTGTAGACTGTACAAATAATAGTGGGAGTCATCAATATTGTCCTGGGAACTTTTCTGGCAAGCCTCGATATATTCAATGATGTTATGGAAATAAAGGCCCCCTTTTGGCTTGGTGGTATGGTAAGAATCATCTCATTCTTCTCATTTTTAAATCTGAGTGTGCAGCCATTCATTTACATGTATGCATTTGTTAAATGCTTTTATCCAAAGCAACTTACAGTGCATTCAAGCTATACATGTGATCAGTATGTGTTCCCTGGGAATCGAACCCACAACCTTTGCACTGCTAAGGCAATGCTCTACCAGTTGAGCTACAGGAACACTAAAGAACGTTATTTTGTAGTAAAACCTTTACTTTCAGGGTGTCTTTTATTGATGTATTTTCATGTTTATTTGTGTGCTTTGCCTTTCAGTTCCTTTCACTTGGAATTGTGTCTATACTGGCTGCTAAATTTCCCAGTCCATGTGTGGTATGTGTGGATCAGATTCCGAGCTGATATTTTTCTTTTGATTTCTGAGCATCACCAGTTGATATTGTTTGTGTAACAGATGGTTATTGCAGTGATTCTGAATATTGTCAGTGCTGCGCTGGCAATCGCGGCTGTCGTGCTGTATTCTGTGGACATAGTGATGGGCAACAATCAGTACTGTGAAAACTATTATTATTCATCTTATGAGCCTGCAACACAATCCCCTGAAATGATGAAGAATATGGATAAGTGCCTGTACTTTAAGCACTTTAATCAGGTGATGTTCTTTGTTTTCGGTCGATGCTGCATACATGTGCTACATGTGAGCTGTAATGTTTTATTGAAATGAACATTAAGCGTTTAGATTCATTTACTTCAGATTCAATAACAGCTAGTGTTCATACTGTGTTTTGTAAGGGCCTTTATCTAGCTGTTTAATTTGAACTGTTGACTGATGTTTTTTCACCTCTAGTTGATTCTTGGAGGTCTGGACATCATGATGATAGTTTTGTCAGTTCTTCAGCTCTGCATAACTGTCAGTTTCTGTGTTCTGACTCTGAAAGCTTTGTGCAAGAAGAGCGGGGCTGCAAAGGTATTGCATCATCACTACAATTAAAACAACCAATCACATCCACTGTGATCTGGAACATCACCACTATGTGATCATTCAGCACACAATCAAAGCCATCAATCCCACTGTGATCCATCACACAATTACAACAGCCAATACCAAAAACATCAATGACATTATCACCACAATTACAACAGCCAATAATTTGATAGCAATCACCATCCACTGTGGTCCCACATCACCACTACAACAGCTTCACTGTGTCATTTTTTTTTTTTTTTTTTTTTTTGCATCATCACCACAATTACAACAGCCAATCACATCCACTGTGATCATGCATCATCACCACAATTACAACAGCCAATCACATCCACTGTGATCATGCATCATCACCACAATTACAACAGCCAATCACATCCACTGTGATCATGCATTATCACCACAATTACAACAGCCAATCACATCCACTGTGATCATGCATCATCACCACAATTACAACATCCAATCATATCCACTGTGATCATGCATCATCACCACAATTACAACATCCAATCATATCCACTGATGGTCCTGCATCATCCCCACATCACCACAATTACAACAGCCAATCACATCCACTGTAATCCTGCATCATCACCACTTTTATAAGACCCAGTCATATCCATTTTGATTATGACAATTTCTGAGAGTTGCTAATGCTTGTTTGTGGTTTTACAGTCTGTGGAGGACCCACAACTTTACAAGCCTCTGCTGGAAGAAGCTACTGTCAGTCCTGCACGCTAGAGAGACACAATGAACATGAATAATGACAGCATTGCCATTGATTATCTGCATCACAATAATCAAGTCACAGGTTTATTCTTTATAGTTAGAGCTGATTTTTGAAATAAATAACTAGAGCACTTTGGCATCACCGTTTTATCTATTTTACATATAACAACCCACAATATTTTCACTTTATTAAAAGGTTAACATTTTTGCAAGTTAATTTTAAGAGTAGATCTATGCCCTCACCTCTGTAAAAAAAAAATCTTTGCTGCCCTAAATTTTTATGTTTAATCAACTTGGCTTTACAAGTCATTTCAACTTAATAGTTTAAGACTGGTGTAACTTATTTTTATAAGTAAACAAATTTTAATTATTTTTAATAAGTTACAGCAACTCTAGATCTGTCAAGATTACAAAGAGTAAGTTGAAATGACTTGTGCAGCTACATTGATTAAACTTAAAATTTTAAGGCAGCAAAGTTTTTTTACAGTGTAGAGAGAATCACATTTTTGCTGAATAACTTTCTTATAAAATGTATTTGTAATAATATTGTTGAACTTTGCCTTAATGTATCCGTGTATGGTATTCGAAAAATTATATCCTTTTAATTTTTCAGTATATGAAACTCAAGCTTTCATCAAAATTAAAAACTAAGTGACATTCCATTTACATTTTCGGAGGTGTTTGCATGATAATACCACCAGGTGGCGCCAACATCCTCGAAGATCATATTGAGAAATGCTAGAGGAAAAGTCAGGTGCAACATTAAAAGCATTTCAGATAAATTTAACCAAAATGACATCACTTACCTGTGAGAACTGCCTCTTGTTACACTATACAGTGTATACATATAGTATATACACTATACAGTGTATACATATAGTATATACACTATACAGTGTATACATATAGTATATACACTATACAGTGTATACATAAAGTATATACACTATACAGTGTATACACTATACATATAGACCTACATAGAGATTCTCTGAAAAAAACTCAAGCCCTTAATTTTATACCTTTATTATGCAATTTGTATTAACTGCTTGCCAAATAAATTGATAAGTTGAAATATGTTGCGTTGATGAGTTGATTTTTATAGGAAATAAAAGAAACTGCAGTAATGCAATAGGTTAAATGACAAATATACAGGAAATACACAGTTTAACAGTTATTAAAGTTTATGACTGTCTGTCTTTATAGTAAAAGATATATACCACCCAGAGAGACTGTTGAAGATATGTGTGTGTGTGTATATATATATATATGCATAATGCATATTACAGTAACACAACCTCAACTGTCATACCTCCCACACCAATATATTTCATTACTGGTGGGACAGATGTCTACCTGAAACAAAACAAAGTATGTCTGTGATTACACTTCATTTACATTTATGCATTTGGTAGATGCCTATATCCAAAATGACTTTAGGTTCTTGCATTTATGTTGATAGAACGTTTTTAATGTTATATATCAAATATATCAAAACATTCTTAAATTCTTAAGTGGAATGTTTTAAAAACATTCTTATAACCAAAACATTGACAATACAACATCTAAAAAATTGATGTTTTAAACGTTCCTGTAGAACTTTCAAAATAACCTTTTCAACACTTTCATTACTTAATGGAAAGGTTTGGGAAACATCCTAAAATCGTTAACTGGGAAACATGCATACAGCTTGCCGCAAAGTGTTAGTCAAATACATAAATGTAAGAATATGATTTAGACTTTGGCTCTGTGTAAATGAAATTCTGAATTACAGGCACTCTGCCGTTGTCATGACACCCATGTGTCTTCTTTTAAATGGGCTGGAATCAGCACAGCCACTGCACAGTATGCAGACAGTTATAAACGTTAAATATATGCAAGACAAACCAATAATAATTCAGTATGCAGATAGATGTAAGAAGAAGACAGACTGCGATTGTATGTATTTTGATAGTTTATGCAAAAGTCTTTGGGTGATTTAAAACATTTTATTCTTATATCTCTCTGAATGCTTTGTAAGAAGTGTTATAGAGCATATATGGGAATGTTTGCACTGTTTCTGAGAGCTCCGCTTATCAGATTTCACCAGAAACAGTCGGCAACAGAATCTCTGAAATGTCCAAATTCAATAATGTGATGGCCGGATTCTGTATCTCAACAAGCAATGCTTGAAAAGTGAAGATGTTTAACACACACATACTTTCAATACATCCTTTTTTATTTATTAAACAACAGTGAAAAATCATCATGTCAGCATGTCAGTAGACAAAACATTTTTGCTTCTTAAATACACTGAAGTCAACCAACAACAGCTACACAGTCCATTTACTTTCATAATCTGATATATTTTCCTTTAACATGAATGTTCATTAAGAATATCCAGAATCAGACAAAATGTGTTATTATTTGGAATAGCATACATCAATGTTTTATAATCAGGAATGTGTATTAAGACAGTAAATCAACTCAAATCAGGGTCAATTCTGATTTTATGTTCAACCTGTAAAGATCTAGAGCTGATTGAGATAAAGAATCTAGAACTGCCCACTTCCAGATAAGAGACCATCTGACCAACATGTAAAATAACCAACATCAGTTTGTTTTGTTGAAGTTTAGGGGCTGGTAAATCAGAAATAGTGACATCACAGTAATGATGTGTCAGTCATGTAAATGCATGAAACAAAGGAGGGAAAGTGTCAATTTTTGTGTCAGAATTTCTGTTCAAAAGTAGTAAAAACAGGCTGTATCTCAAAAATCAAGCAGAACATGCAACTGTGTGGGAATATCTGGTTTATCTTCCACTAGTGTTAAATAAAACTCTTGAGTTTGAGAGTGCAAAGCACACATTTGATACATTTGAAGTGTTTCATTTACACCTTTAGAAAGCTATCATATAAACTTTATATAAAAACATTGCAAAATAAAAACTCAGAAACAGTGCAGAGTATATTGGTCATAACTTTAAAACTTTTTCATTAACATGTTTTGGCCCTTAGGTCATAACCACAAACTACTGCGGTTTACTAAAATATCATGTTGCAAACACATTCTACAGCATCTGTTTAGCTGTTGACCATGTAATTTCTATTCTCCTGCCTACTTTAAGCAGAATGAAGAAAAACAGAGAAGCTCTTAAACTCTTTGTAGTAGTGGAGCTCATCAGAAAAGCTGCAGGAGAAGCCCAGATCTTTACATGAGGTCTTCACTGTATGGACCACACAAACAGGGATCTTCTCAAAAAGCTGCTCAGCCAATGCCGTCATGGTGGGTTTCTTCTGTTCTGACACCAGGGTCTCTATCTGGGCTTTATCTACGGGTTCAGGTGAGGCGCTGTAGGAGATCACAACATTTAAGTTCTCATCTGACGCCGGCACCTGAAACCGACTCTTTCCTGTCAAACCCTGTAAGTCCTTCTTGCTGGAGAACAGGCCTGTAGGAGAGTTAAAAACTCGGACAGACCAACACACCCAGTCGTATTTCTTTTTCAAATGCTCTACTAACATGTCAGCCAGCTGCTGGTTGCTTTTGTCACTGTGGTCTCTGACGATGCGTTTGGTTTCCAGCTCAGCCTGTGTGGTGTAGCTGTTGATGCAGTCTTCAATAACCGTGTTCATTTTAGACTGGACCACTTTCATCTTCTCGCTCCAGTCTTGAAGCAACTTCTCCTCCTCACCATAGTCTTCCAGGGCTGCGTGTCCCAATAAAGCAATCAAACCAATGCAAAACAGTTTTTTTAGCATTGCGCAGAACTCCTCCACCGGCCTACGGCTCTTTTGCTCATAGTTTAGAGTGATCTCCAGCACTGATTCTCCAGAAAAGTTATTTCCTGTTACCGCATTATACAAAATGTGGAGGTTTTTGTCACCACCTGTCTTCTTGAAGTGCTCCAGAAATGTTTTCTTTCTGACCTCTCTGAATTTAGGTTTGGCACTGAGGATGTCCATGAATTTGCGGAACTGGTTGGTCAGGTTCTCCTCCACAGAGGAGTAGGTGGCATCTATCCCACTTTTCTTGATCTCCTCGTTGATCTCCTGGATCTCTTCAGAAATGACTTCCAGACGTTCTCGGACCTTCTGGAACTGCTCCTTCATGTACTCAGCCTCTTTGCTTTCCACGTTATCCAACGCCAATTTCACAATAGGAGCTGCGATGGAGAAAACAGGGAAAAGATCTCCAGCAATGCTGGCCACCACTTCAGCACCCTGTTCGAACACTTCCATGACAGTCTCGACAACATCCTTTCTCTCCGCAACATATTTTTGCAGCTGCTCGGCCATCTTTCAGGAATCTGATTGCCAAAAATGTCTGTGTGAAATAAGATTACAACATTATTGGAAATAAGCCCCAAAAAAACTCTGATTTAATTCCAGTGTTGTACTGAAGGTAAAGCCGTTTTCAATTCAAATTCAATTCAAATGTATTAATATAGCACTTTTTTACAATGTTGCATTGTTTCAAAGCAGCTTTACATATAATGAAAAGAAAAACAGTAAACAAGAAAAATTATGAAATATGTATAATACAATAAGTACAGATACATGGCATTATTGCAAAGCTTTAGGTTTTAACACCAAGGCCCCGGTTTTCTATGATCGCATATAAATGGTTATAATTTGCATACGCAACTTTACGAATTGCATGTGCACTTTGTAGACACATTGCTGGTGATTAACTGTACACACCCAAATTTAATAAAGGATTTAGTGTCTGATAATAGCAAATGTTTGCCCTGCAGCTCTCTTCCATATACTAAGGGTTTGTTGTATGACAATTGTTGATCTGTTAACCTCTGTTTATCTTGATCGTGCTTTGTACTTGAAACTTTCATGAAGGCCCATCCCAAACAACAGACTCATTACAGCAAACGCACAAAAGCGGACAACACGTTCCGTTTTAGTTCATCGGCTGACATTTTGGCACATTTGTACACTCAAACCTTTAATAAATGAGGGTCAAGTAACTTTCTTAAGTACAGTATAGTATAGAGCTTACATGTATTAGTCCTGACGTCGTAGATTTGAAGTGGATGATGTGAATCAGGCTGGGCTTACTGAAAAATAGAGGAAATAAAAATTGTGTTACTGTTGGAGGGCTAAACAGTAAGTAGCTCAACAATATACACCAGATGTATGTACACAAGAGAGAGAGAGAGTTTCTTTCAACCCTGAAAGAAACAGCAAATAATGCTAGAATAAGCACACAACATGTGATAGTACAGAGCTACAATACACATGAAAAGCAATTCAATGGGAAACAGTCGGACCAGTTCAGTTACATAACACAGAGCGGCTCTTTCTTACAGAGAGAACAAAGTATGTCGTCTCAAAAGGTTCCTACCTTAAATATGTATCGTACACAAATACGAATGACTTTTGATTGTTTGGTTACCAATTTTAACTTCTTTTTTTTTTTAGTAGTTGAGTATATTGGAATGGGTAGTAAATAAAATAAAAAACAACATTGAAACTCCAGTACTGTTTAAAAAGCACATCTGCTGTACACCTTTTGGTTGAAAAAACTGTGTGTGTGTGTGTGTGTGTGTTTTGATAAACCTGTGGAAAAAGTAATAATAAAGAATGAATGAGTGTGTGCAAACATTTAACTGGAGAGAAACATCAGATATATCTAAAGGTTAATACAGATCAGAGGTTCTTGTCACTAACAAGAAAGCAACTTGAATTTTGAGTATCATTTAAATAAAGTGTGACACAGCAGCCACTTACATGAACACCGGAAAGCTGTTGTATACACAACAGTGTAAAAAAAACTCTTAACATTTTCCATCGACAATTTCACCTAGCGTCCCCCAAAGGTGTTGAAATGAACAAGGTAGTTTAACTTGCTAAGCAAGAAAAGTTTTTTCCAAAGCAAGCAAGACAACCAGACAGATAAAGCACCAGTCAGCCTGTTGAATGATCATGGCAGCAACAAATGTCTCTTTATCTCACTGATTCAAGCACTTAGAAACGCATCAAGTCTGGGTGCATTTGCAAAATGTTGGCCATTAAAAGCTCTGTGGGCACAGATCAAACACAATGTATGATTTATTCAATACAATAAGTATTGAGTAAGTATTGAGTAAGTATTGAGTAAGTACTGAAGCCTGATCTGAACGCTTGACGCTCGGTTTAAAAGCCACACAAAAGGTTTAGTGAGGTTAATGCATCTGAAAATATATATTACATGTAAAAAAATAAGCATAAAATGCCAGTTTATGAGACAAACAAACTTTAGAGGTTAGCGTCATATCAGGATGTATTAACGCCCCGGGCCTGCGATATAACCCATACAGATACGATGAAAAGTAAGTGCATGTCCCTCAAACACACACAGACTAGTAATAGTTCATCATCCACACCATTCATTTCATCCGGTTTACGTTTTAAACTGGGAAAGCGGATACAATGTAACACGATACAATGTAACACGATACAATGTAACACGATACAATGTAACGCACAATGTAACAAAACTTCCCGGTTTCAGGCGCAGCGGCTCGATCAAACCCGGAAAGTGTTTCCTAAAACACACGACGAACGACTCATCGATCAATAATCAATGATCAATCAGCTCTGAGACGCGATCGGGTTTCTAAACACATCGCGGTGAAATGTCGCAGGCCAAAGAGAAACCCGGAAACCGGAGCAAGAACTGCGACCGAAACTACTGCGTTGATCGTGAACACGTTTAGGAAACGTCGCTTTACTGTCACCAAACTCACCTTGAATCGATCGCAAATTTGAGCGACTTTAAAACAAAAGTTTGGCTGATCTGAGTCGAGCGGCGGCCGCGTCGCTTCCTCTTTAAACGTGTGACACACCCATCAGATCAGCCCGACTAAACTGACCAGGTTAACTGTAGTTTCCCGTGTAGTAAAACCACTTGTAAAGTTATTGTTACTACTACTGTAAAGATATAATAGTCAAATATAGACTTTCACAGTCATTGTATCATAATACCGAAATGTCACAGCTTTACTATAGTTACACTTACTGTAGAAACGATATTGTGTATGGCAGAAACTAGTTACTGGGTCCCTATAAATAGTGAATAGTTAGTGATGCTGTAAAACAAAATTGTGGATCATAGTTGTTTTATTGTGATTACATTGTGTGGATTACAGAGACTATATAACTAGAGATTATTATATTTCATTTAATAATAGCATATTAATTTTCAGTAAAGACCTCTGATCTTTCAAGACATTTGAATAAAGGTATAATAAAGTTGATCTGTTAGGCTTTTCGATTTCCAAATGTAATATAAATCAATTGATAAGCGGACGGACTAATGACAATTGTACACAATTTCTATCTGATGTATGCGTGTATGTTTGTCACAGTCATATTATACTTTTTATATATATGTGTGTGTGTTCTTTCCTGGCATTGACATGTAAAAGTGAACCAGCAGTAATATATCTGTATACAACAACAAAGACCAGTCCTCATAGTTTCAGAGAGAAATCTTATAATCTTGGTCTCATCTAATGCTAAGCAGCTTAATACAATGAAATTTTGAAAAACAGAAATATATCGATGACTGATTGCCTTTTAAATGTTTCCCAATCCGCACACATCTATTCGGAATGAATGCAGAAATAGGCCTTTTTGTGAATCCCAAAGTAGTAGAACTCCGGCTTGAAGTTGTTCTTCTCCTCTACATTCTTATAGCGGCTAATGGCGTGCACCACAGTGTTGGGAAGAGAGCTGCACAGAGTCTGAGCCACAGTCACCATGTCACCTTTCATCTTCTGGTTCTCTATCTGATCCAGCAGCTGGCTCTTGTTGATCGGTTTTGGGTCCGCACTGAAAGACACCACAATTCTAATGTCGTTGCTGGTCAGAAGATCGAAGAAGTTGCCACCTCCCCCTCGTCCTTGGTACTTTTTGCCAGCGAGCCAATTCCAGAAGAACAGTCCGCCGTGATTGAACACCCGAACAGACCAGGAAACCCAGTCATATTTCTTGGCAAGGATATCCAGGATAAACGCTGTAAACTCTGGGTCAACAGAGCTCTGGCGCTCTAGAAGTTGGTGCTCCACGTCCATCTTAGCCTGCTGGGGGAAATTCTCGATGCATTCATCCACCGCCGCCTTCATGCGTTTCTCGACCTCCTCCATGCGATCCTGCCATTTCTTGACCATGGCCTCACCTACAGCTCCCTCCTTTAGGGCGGTGTGACCCATGACTGCTATAATTCCCACCACAAACAGCTTCTTCAGCCTGGCACAGAACTCCTCCACTGCCCGTCTGCTGCGCTGCTCTGTGGCCACCACCGTGTCCAGCATGGGATCTCCAGAGGTACTTTCTCCAGTTACAGCATTGTACAAGGCATCAATGTTCAGATCTGCACCTGTGTTCTCGTAGTGGCTCAGAAACTTCTCCTTCTTTTTCTCCTTAAACTTGGGCTTTGCATTGACAAAATCTTGAAACTTCTCATACTGGCTGATCATCTGTGCCTCACTGTCAAAGTTCTGCTTGTTCATGGATGTTCTCTGCATCTCCAAAGCAATTTTGTCGATTTCATCTTGGATGCCTTCGAGTTTCTGATTGATCCTTTCAAACTGTTCAGCAAGGTATTTTGCCTCTTTACCGTCTGGGTTGCTAAGGAGCTCAGCCGAGGCTATAAACACAGCCTCCAGGATGGGGTGTAATTGTCCCACGGTGGCTGCTAAAACCTCACATCCTTGCCCCATGATTTCCACTCCCTTCTCGATCTTGTCCCGGTTCTCCAGAACCCATTCTTCCACCCGATTCATTCTGAATCAACGGAGAAAGTCTTCTCACCCTTGTCTGTAACAAATCGAGGCACATGCATCATAAACTGGAAGCCGCAACATAAAAATCAATACTAAAATCAATGCAGCCTTTTCAAAGGGTCATATTTGTTTCCTTACAATATGACCTTTACAGTAACCTGAGATGAATTGGACAACTAGAGCACGGGGGGAAAATATCAGTGAGGATTACTATTATACATGTTTTCCATAGGCTTGAGCCATTAAAAAAAAAAAAAGAAAAATTCTGTTCTTGTTTGGGCAAGTCTGGAGCTGCATTAAACCCCGCCCGCAAAGTCTCTGCAAATTACACAACAATAAAGGCAGATCAGTGAGATCAGGTGTCTGCTAAGTAGGAATTAAAAGCAAACAGGCTAATGTCTACAATCGCATTAAAATGTAATGAGCACACAATCATTGAGAGTTGTGCTTTCCTCTTGTTCTGACTTCAGCATTTAAACCCCAGCTGTACAGAAAAGCAGATGTTTTCAGGAGGGGTTGCTGAGAAAATACATTCGTATGCTCTGGCTGTTTAAGCATTCAGAAGGTTTCTGGGCACTTTCATTACACAAGAGAGATGATCTCACTCATATCTAATTTCCAAAGACTCAATATACAGAAAAAAGGCACACCCAGATCTGAGAGATCTGTAACCAATACACTTGTCCTATAGTGGAAACATTTTGTCCAGGATAACAAAATGATAATTAGAATTTAAAAAAATTGAAATGAGCAGAAATAAATATACAAGGGAAAACCTTAGATTTCATAAACATGTTAGTCCATGTTCAAAGACTTTCTTCAGCTCTTTTACGTAATAGTGTCTCGAGTAATAATTTTGTAGATTAGGAGATTAGGAGAGTTCAATGTCTTTTAAGACTCAGCAACGCATCTTTCAGGAGAACATGCTTATTTAAGGAAAATAAGGAGCAAAATAATACTTACTGAACAATACAATGGTCCTGTTTGTTTCAAGTCCTCCTTTGAAAGAATAATTATGATGCTTTAAAATTAAAACTCCGGGACGTTTCTGATTTGAGAAAAAATGACTTCATACAAACGAGAAATTCATTTTAGTAAATGGTGTAGGAATGCAGTGATTTTGATGGTTCTACTCTGAGAAAAAAAAGCAACCAAGTTCTTCTAAAAAAAGAGGAAGGAAAACAACCAACAGTTGTGTTCATGCTCAAAGCCACATCCCCTATTTGTAATCCAGTACATTAAAAGCTGCTCAGAGATCCATGGAAGTCAATATTGACTCAACATCCGGTTATTAAAAATGATTCTCACAATGTATCTTCATCAACTGCTCATGCAATGTGAACAAAAATACAGAAGACTGGCCAACCTTTTTTCTATTATTACTATTGTTATTATCATCATCTTTGTGCCTTTGTGAAAAGATGTGGTTTGGTCCTGTGAAGTTTTGAAATAAAAGAGGCAAACAAAAGATCCAAAGAGAAAAGATTGATAAACACATATAGAATGAAAGAAACAGAAAGACTTACTGTTAGTCCAGTGAAGTAAACAAGTGTTTTCTAATGTTCCAGCTCAGTCCAACTGTGTCTGAAGCACCAGTTCTCATGGTCCACATGTATATATAGACTTTCCTCTTGTGGCCCTCCCACTTTGGATTAACTCCATCCCCTACCAGCATTCCTCAGAGCCCACTGGAGGAGATGACAGGACAGACACAGAGACAGATAACATCCTTTAAACATTCCAACTTTGAAAGAACTCACCATTTAACTAGTGACACGGTGCTGCAGTGTTTAGTACCAGCAATGCTTTATTAACAGCCTTTCCCAGACAGGGGTTGCCATGGGTACAAGGATTAAATAAATCATTTGTTCTCATAATTTGCCACTTTTCATACCATAAAACTTTGGTGACAGTTTTGTGAAATGTTCCTCTGTTTCTTTTTAGGGGACCTTGGGGAGCCACATTTGCAGAATTGAAATTTGCATGAAAACTGCCCCTGGGGGCGGGGCTTCTAGTTCATTTTAATCACAGTCCTTTCCATTGCACAGAAAGACTCCACTGTTTGCGCATTCCCAGCGTCGCAGGCGATTCTTTGTGCTGCGGCAGTCGCTGTAACACTCTGACATGCAGTGACCCGTCTGGAGGAACAGTGGGGGTCTGTCATGGACTACAGAGACTCTGGTACAGGCAAGCCAAACCTTTCACTGATTCTTCAATGTCACTGTTAGATCTTGCACTATGCAAATCAGTTGTGCTCCAAACAAATGACAATTTTTCATCAGTTAATCTTCAGTAAACAGATGATTTTCATACACCACTTTCCATACACAACACCCTAGCAACCACCTGGTGTTAACACTAACAACACTAACAACAGCTCAGAGCATGCTAGCAACCACATAGCGACGTCCTGGCAACAGCCCTATAGCATTGTGGTGCCACTCACATTACATTTGCAGAGAAGAAAAATGTAGATTTCCCTACCTGGATCTTTGTCGAAAGTTGTCTGAAGTTACATTTTGTTAACTTGAGTTAAATTTACAACACTTATCGTCATAATGAAATTATTATCAATTATTAATGTCATTATTAAACTCTGTTATCTGCATCTTTAATAACAAATATAAAATGAAATGGGTTTGCTGCTTTAATGCATACTTTAGTGTGTGTAGTGTATCACTATCACTACAGAAAGATCTAGTGCTAATATCAGCCACCAGATGTCACTTGACCTCAAACACATCCAAAAAAATAGGCAAAAATCTGATAGTAAAAGTCTGGTATTATTTGTCAGTTTTAAGAATCTCTGCTAATAGGCAATAAATGGGCTGTGTTTTTTAACATCTCATACACTGGCTGGTCACCTGGGTAAGTGTAATTTATGGGAATTAATTTTTGTGGGAATTACCTTCAGGCTGTGTTTACAAAATTATTCAGACAGGTTTATCTTCTTTAACAGAAAAAAATGATGACATAGGTGGGCCTTACCCAGGAATCACATCACATGGTTCGTCTTAGCTGCTGAAATGAATTTTGTCAGGACGTGTGTTTTCTTCCACGGTCATGTTTCAGTGATGCAGGTACACGTGTCTTATTTTAATGCATCAACAAGCAACTTCTCACCTGTGAGGCATAATAAACCAGATCTACTGCAGCTATGAATGAGTGTCTAAAAATCTGCGTGTCTTCACAGCTGTTTTCAGTTGTTTGCGTCAGTATTGAATAGTGCTGCGAAAAGAAAAATATTACTGAGTAATATTACTAAGTAGAGAGTTAGTTGTATATGGAGGTATTGTATATAGAATATATATATAGAAAGTTTGCAGAACGTTTTTAAATAACATTCTCATAAACTAAAAAACTGGATGTTTTGAACGTTCCTAGAGCATTTAGAATAACATTTTTAACATTTTTGTTATTTAATGGACAGGGAAATGGTTGGGGAAATGTTCTTACAACCTAAGTTGTTAGGTGAGTTAGTAACTTTCTGAGATCCACATGCATTGTGTCAGAGAGTTTTGCACAGGAAAGTGCCGCTCACGTTTTTTTTAAGAAAATGTAACAGTTTAGTTTGATGTAAATTGTGTTTTAGTCAAAATGTCAGGCAGAGGTCTGTGGTTCAGATCGTTTCCTCCTCTGACAGTGTCAGGGAACATCTGTCCCCGGATCACAGACACAAGTGAATCAGAGGGCTCACAGTGAATGTAAAAATGTTGTTTTGCCAAAGGCAAAGTATGAATGTTGCTTTAATGACACACGTGAATGTCTGTGTTTTCTCTGGCCTGGAAAAGCTTAGAGGAAATGACAGTGACAACAGATAAAATTACTGCATGAGCTGCGACTCACACACTGAGAAATATTATTTTAAAAAACCTCTAGGAAATCGGTCACTGGTAAAATATATTTTGTTATATAATAAAATATTTGCATTAAACGTCCCATACCCAGCTAACAGCGAAAGTTCTCAAAATGTTGGCTAATGTTCCCTAAAAGACCTTTCAAAGTTTTTAAAAAAGTTCCTGCAGTATTCTTATTCGCTATTTTTAAGTTGTTACTGGAACGTTTTAAATATGTTACAGAATTTAAAAAACAATCTTACGACCATTAATACAATGTCTAAAAACGTGATGTTTTGAACATGCCTAGAATATTCAAAGTAACATTTTTAAATGTTGTGTTACTTAATGGAAACATTAGAGAAATGTTCTTAAAGCTTAAAACTGCAAACTGGGTTGTTCCCATCCTGCACATTAGAGTTAAAGGTGAGTTTGTTTAGCAGTGTGTATTATAAGTGTGTGTATTAACTGCAGTCAGGATTCTCTCTGCCCTTTAAACAGCTCAACCCTCAAGTCCTGTGCAAATGGAAAATGTGATTACAGCCCAGACTGATGAAAGCTGAAGGTCACGGCATTTCACTTCTTCATTAATGCATGATTCTGTTGTTCTGTGAAGGCCACTGGAGTTAATTTATGATCAGCTGTCACGTAACCTTAGTTTGTCATCTCGTTTCATTTGTTGTCACGCTCAGAACCACAGGTGATTTATAATCGCATGCTTACACAGATACTCTGCTGTGTGAAACAGTCATTACATTCAGTTTTCGTCTGAAGGACGTTTTTTGTCATCTGTTTTGTTTGGGTTTTATTACAATCCAGGGTCACTTTGGTGATCATACAATGTTACAAACTCAGCGATAAAACATATCGACAGTAACATTTTGACTTTGAGCTGTACTGCAGCAGATTAAAGTCAAGCAGACTAGAGGGAAGGCTGGGTGGATACAGATGGCTTTTTTGGTTTTCCTAAAAAAATACATGTTATAAATATAAACTTTCTCAGCATCAAGTTTGTAATACTTTATGTTGGTTAAAGGTAGTCTCAGCAATTTTTTTTGTTATTCAGGTTGAACGTCTCTTCATCCTGATAGCAATATAATTAATGTGCTCTAAATATATTTATATAAATATATATCTATTGTGGAAGGTGCAGGACCATAAAATGTTCATCCAATCATTGCATTCGGTAGAAAGTCTCCTCATGCTCATATTTCTTGTAGTTCTGTTTTAATCTGTCTTGGCAATCACTTTCTGTGTTCCAGTATAAACAGTGCTGAAGTTTGTTTTCTTTCTCTGCTTTCTCACGCTCTTTATCTCTCTCTCTCTCTCTCTCTCTCTCTCTCTCTCTGCTCTCACCTCTAGCCAATTCAACTCTCATCCCAAAATAAAGAACTCAGAGCAGGGGGGCTTCATTTGTGCCTTATTTTATTTTGTTTTAGATGTGACTGTAATGCAGACTGATAGTATTTTTGTTGATAGTAAATTTGCTTTTGTTTCTGATTTGTTTTATTTCTTTATTTTAAAAAAGTTATGCAAAAAAAATAAGTACTCATTATACAAATAAGATTTATTTCCTGTGACGTAATCATGTGACGTACCGCTATTGTTGGGTGCAATACATTAGAAACCCACCAGATGGCATTTATCAGCAGATCAGAACTTTGTCAGAAACTAGCTTTATTTAGAGACTTATTATTGTTTATTTTAACTATTAAAAGTTAAAATAGTTCAAAAAGTTAGAATAGTTAACTATTAGATTAACTATTCTAGTAGACCAATAACAAGACAAAGATGGAGCACAATATTATAAACCATATCATATTCTCACACTTTTCATATGTATTTTCATCACTTTCTGCTCCAAATCATAGTAAACTTCTGGCCCAGATTTCATTATCTGATATTTGAGATTTAATATCTGGTCTGTTATGACTTTAATGCATTTTAACAGATCTTCAATCCTTTTCGGTGTGCAGATTTGGGTTAAATTCAGTTTTGCTGGTATTTATAATATTGCGACACTGTACAGGAAGCAGTTGGATCCTGTCAGTGTTGAACGAGTGATGTGGGAGCGGGTGGAGCGGATGGCAGGCAGAGGATCATACTGAGAATGTGATGAACTGCAGAGCTGAGGAAACTCACCACGAGTTTATCTCACCACGAGAGAAAACACTGAGACAGAGAGAGATTCCAGAGTGCTGACCCCCGGCTGACAGTTTTAGGTTGTAAGAATGTTTCCCTAAGTAAGAAAAACATCAATGAAAAAAGTAACAAAAGTGTAACGTAAGTAACAAAAAAATTAAAGATGTTGTTTTGAGATTTTAAGGAACGTTCCAAACATGTTCCAGTTTTTTTTAGACATTGTATTAACCTTAATGCTTGGTTATAAGAACATTATTCAGTTTTTTATTCCATGAGGAATAATGCTTTTGATATATATGATATATAATCTACTTAAAATCTACTAACATTACTGAACAAGAATGTTTTTGATAACTTTGAGTGAACTTTGAGTGAACTTTAAGTGAACGTTGGAAGAACTTTTAGAGAATGTTAGTCAACGTTCTGAGAATGTTACCTATTAGCTGCTAGCTGGGGTGTTTTAAAATGCAGACGGTCATAGACAGATTGATTTTTCCATGCTGGGCAGTGCTGAGCTCTATAGAACATTTACATGCCCAGGATATGAAGAGTGAAGTGCATGCTTATCATCATCCTCATTTTGTGATGAAGATTTCAAGCTTTAAAGTTTGTTAGTCAAGCTACTGAGGATTTAGAGGCACGGTCAGATACATCAGAAATAAAGGCAGTGTGGAGGGTGAGCTGGTGTGTGTCACAGTACAAATGTTTTAATGCTTTTGATCAGATCAGGCCACTTAAAGGCAGGAGAGCGGTCGATGGTCCACTCTGATGAAAAGGTAATGTCATTAGCTCAGCCTGTGATTGGCAGATGCAGCCAGAGTGAGGCATCCTGGGATTGATCGTCTGCCCTTGAAACTACTATAATGTTGGGCTTCATAAAATCACTTTTTGGTTTATTAAATATTGATATTGATTTTGCTGGAGAAGGTTAGACTTTTGTTTTTCTTACGTTATAAACAAAGTTTGTCAAAGCAACGTCTCTAAGTGAATTTCCATATGTGTTAATGGGCTAAATAGCAACATTTTGGTTTTAAGTTTAGCCCTCATCAGTGTTTACTTTATCATCTGTGAAAACATGACATTTGTACTGAAAAATACAACAGTCATGTTAGTTTTTCAGTTAATGTGCTGTTATTGCCCTCTGCCAGAATCCATAACTATTTATTTTCATCACTGTCATGCTGGAATCATACATTTGTTTCGGTCTAATAACTAATAACAGTCAGGTTTAAGGTTCAGCCACTACGAAACATTAATCAGAGATGATAGCCGCATGGATCAATAGCTCTAACCAGGACAGAAGCCTCAACCACTAATAAAAACAAGTTTTCTGTTGGTGAGCCAAGTGTTGCATTCAGTCTCTGAAACAGGAGAATGAGAAGGTTGAGAAATGGTTGTAAAAAATAACATAAAATAAAACACTTCCAATTCTGTAAGATTCTGTTCTCTCTCTCTCTCTCTCTCTCTATATATATATATATATATATATATATATATATATATATATATATATATATATATACACACACATATCCAAGTATCTAGACCCAAAAATCATAACAATAGATTGACTTTATGACTGTACGTAAGTATTTGAACATAAACACAGAGAGACACTTCAGTTTTTAAATGACTGGAATCTGTTGTAGTGACCAGATTAACAAATCCAGTGAATAATGTAACATTTACTAGCAGTGGACAACTTGTCACTCTTATATTTCATCATTTACAAAAGGAAAAGTAATCAGATTGCATTCAAACGAGTGAACTGCTGCTCATCTCATTCTCTTCTTCTCAGATCCGTTTAGTACATCACTATTTTTATTCTGTGTCCTGTTTCTCACTTCTCACAGCACCAAGAATGTGTCCTAAAGAAAAGTTTTGATGAACTGAAAGCATGTTTTAAAGTTTGTAGCAGCTCACTTTCATCATTCAGTTTTACAAGACTGTATCTTACTGGAGTCCTTCCTCTTGTGCCTCATTTTTTTAGACGTTGTATTAACGTTATTGCTTTGTCATAAGAACGTGAACATTTTTAAAATGTCTCATTAACAACTTAAGAATAAGCTTTTAGAGTTGGTCTTTACAGCTGATGAGCTGCAGAACCACATATGTGCACGTGTTAGCTGAAGCCCTGCTTAGTGTGAAATGATGCATCGCTTTTTTACTCTGTGCTTCAGTGATTTTAAAGACTGGATCTGGAGAGCTGATGGCAGCATTCTCATCAGCTTTATATTAACACAGCAAAGCGGCACTCACCATCTATTACTGTAGCCACTGGCCAGAAAATGCTGACCTGCGTACAAAAGCACTAATTTAATTAGACGAGACTTTGAGAGGTACATGTATCCACTTCAGCGAATAATAGCAATGAATGTCAACAATTGCTTTTAAGTCATGTTAATGTGAAAGGCCTTACAAAACAGCATACTGAAATTAGATTTATCAGCGGCTGAAATGTTTGAAAAAAACACTAAATCAGTAAACAGCTTAAACCTTAAATTGTTTCTTGGCAACTTTGAACAGACATGAATTTTTAAAAGGGGGAATGTTTTAGTTAGTCATCATGAAAGACTCTCCTCTGCTCAAGATATCCACATTCATTTCCTGAGACATCATGTCATGGGTTTTTTATGGCTGTTGAGGAACAGATTCTGTCAGTTCTGTTTAAGCTAAAGCTGTCGTGTCACAGGCTAAATGTGGAAGCACTCTTCTTTGCCAGTATTTTCTCTTTCTCTCAGTATTTTTATTACTACAACATATTTGTTTACATAACATAACATCACAATATTTTTTTTTATTTTAAAGAGGATGTAGAAAATGCAGATATGATAAGTCCACGTGAATAGGAAGTTCCAACTGAAGTGTTGTGATGTAGCTCTGAGTGAAATGGAGAAATGGGGTGTGCCATATTTTCTCCACTGGGAATTGATTGGAAAAGTAGGCGTTTCAAAGCTTGCAGTAGACTGGCCGTTGGAGGGGAGTGGTTAATGACTCTGGCTCCGCCCAAGCCATCAGACTGATGTCATCAGAAAAGGTCTGGCGTTCGAGGGGGGAAGTACATTTTCAGATTTTGATTAAAGATTACAAGGGAACATTAATTTAAAAATACGACATGCATGGATACATTATGATAAACACTGCAATATTTCATAAAAAATAAAAATAGTATATTTTGATTTCATGGTTACTTTAATAATGTGCAGCCAACAAGAAGTCAGCTAATCTTGCCACTTAAGTTTACATGGTAGTGTTGCTGAAAGGAAATAATTAATCATTTTAATAATAATTAAAATGAAAATTCAGTTATTATTTACTGTTATTTACTATCATTTCAGTTGATATCAACTTTACAACAATCAAAAAACAATGCATATGATTTTCAATGCATAAAGATCACAAATAGATTAAAAGTGCTACAGTTAAGGTGATTTATTTTGCATTAAACTAATTGTTTTATGTATATAGTTTTTGCTATAATAATAATTATTTGTCACATTCATGCATCTATGCATTTACTCTGAATGCACACACAGATTTACATTCTTATGTTTTCCCCAGTAGTGACATTCTTCAGGAAAACTTGACACAGCAAAGCTCTCCTTGTGACGACTGATAGCATGAACCAAAGACCCAGATAGCTGCTTCTCCAGAACCTCCACTACAGCTCTGGCATCTCCCTTCCTTGCAGGACCTTCCATCATCTGCCTGATGCTCTCCTCGGACACAGGCTGAGGGTTGCTGCAGTAGGACACCACCAGGTTGGTGTTGGTTCCTTCTGAAACTTCAAAATATTTCTGACCGGCCACACACTGAAAGTTTTGTCCAGCTCTCAAGTTGCTAAATTTTCCCATGTTAGTAATGACTCGGATGGACCAGCTCACCCAGTCGTACTTCTTCGCCAGGAATTCCAGCAGTTCCTGAGCAATTTCCTGGATGTTTCCATCCTCTCTCTCCTTCACAAGTCTCTTGATGTCCAGTTCAGCTTGCTCTGGAAATGAATTCACACATCTCTCAATGGTTTCCTTCATCTTCATCTCAATTTCTTGGATCTTCATGCTCCACTCTTGAATCTTCTCTTGCTCCGCCTCCTCGCCCAAAGTAAGGAAACAATATCCCAGCAGGGCGATTATTCCCAGACAGAGGAGCTCCTTCAGCCTGACACAGAAGTCCTCCAGCACTCTTCTGTTTCTGGCCTCGTATTCCTCCACAACATCCAGAATTGGCTCCCCAAACGTGCTGTTTCCCATCAGAGCGTCATAAAGTACACCAAGGTTCTTCTCTCCTCCTGTTACGAAAAAATGCTCCAAGAACAAACGTTTTTTGACCTCCTTGTACTCAGGTTTGGCCTCCAGGATGTCTATGTATTTTCTGAATTGGTTCCGCAGATTTTCCTCCACAGAGAAGAACTGAGAATCCAAACGTCTCCTTCTAATCTCACAGTCGATGTCTGATAACTGAGATGAGATGACATCCAGTTTGCTCCTCACGGCTAGAAACTGATCTTTCACGTATGTGATCTCCTTGCTCTCCACATTGTCCAAGACCAGCCTCAGGACTGGAGAAGCAACTTCAAAAAGGGGAGATAGCTCTCCAACAGCGCTGGCCAGAACCTCAGCTCCTCTCTCAAACATCTCCATCAGTGACTCAATGGCATTCTTCTTCTGGGCTACCACCCTCTCTAGCTGGCTGGACATTTCTTTAAAAGCTAAGCCACACAGAACACACACAGAAAAGCTTCAGTAATAATGTATTTTAAAATCGTTCATTTTTACTTTTGTTAAATTAGCAAGATCGAATAATTGCTTTAAACAACGGTTGATTGTGTAATGTTAAATAGATTTTAAGCTATTTTATTGATGTTAAGAATTGGAACAAAACAAAAATGCTTTTGTTTAATGCTTAATGTTCATACAGACGATCAGTTTATAAAATGCTTGGTTTATGTAATGCCTGAATGCACAGCTTTGTCTGCTGCATTAGTTACATGCATACACCCATGATTTGAAACACGTTCACATAAATGCACGTTTTAAAAAGATCATGTTTTGTGTCAGTGAGGTGAAAAATATTCTGCACAAAAAAGGACAAAAAGGACGGTTTCTATCAGCTTTCTTCATATCTAATGACCCTTAACGTCATCTTAATACAGTAAATAAGGACCCATTAAAAATCTATACAATTACAATACGGTCACATACTGTGTACAGTATACACTTGTAATTTTTTCGGGACACACCTTGGAAATCTTTCTAAAGCTATAACGCAGTCAGATATGAATGTGTCCCTGACTCACAGCTTTATCCAGTCAGAAATAAATAAATATATATTTATATATATTAAACAGTTTTCTCACGCCTGGCAGGATAAACAGATGGTGGAAAGAGCCCCAAGACCTCTTGAGTTCTCCAAATTGTTCCCACAGCCTCTGGTTGAGAGAAGATGGTCGTGATCATATGCACAAGGTGGAAAGATCTGTGAGAGAGACAGAGAGAGAGAGAGACACACAGAGAGAGAGAGAAATAGAGAGAGAGAGAGAGACACACACAGAGAGAGAGAGAGAGATACACACAGATAGAGAGAGAGACAGAGAGAGAGACACAGAGAGAGTGAGAGAGACACAGAGAGAGAGAGAGAGAGAGAGAGAGAAAGAGAGAGAGACACACAGAGAGAGAGAGAGAAAGAGAGAGAGAGACACACACAGAGAGAGAGAGAGACACACACAGAGAGAGAGAGAGAGAGAGACACACAGAGAGAGAGAGAGACACACACAGAGAGAGAGAGAGAGAGAGACACACACACAGAGAGAGAGAGACACACACACAGAGAGAGAGAGAGAGAGAGAGAGAGACCACACAGAGAGAGAGAGACAAGAGAGAGAGAGAGAGTTGCGCTCACGGAGGTTTGGGGTGGTTCTGAGAAGCTCTAGGTCGGGAAGCATCGGACCATGTCTCGTCATTGATCACATCGGATTGCTGCGCATGTTTCACATGTTTGACTGTCTCTGAACTACTGAAGGTATTTCACAGCCTCCTGCTCTTCTTAAACTGTTGCTGTTTTTAAAATATCACCCTATTTTTTACCTTTATATTTTGTAATACTTTATATTTTGTCTTAATTGTGCGCCACATTTGATACACTGTAGGCTACAGATAAAAAAGATATTGTGTATAATGCAATGCATTAAGTCTTAATGGAAATGTTAATGATATGTATTATTTAATTCCGATTATGTAAATTATTTTATCGTACGTCACGCTGTCGTCACAACCATACGTCATAAGCTACCTATAATTAGTGACCGGTGTTCTCATTATGTCATTTTGGAGGGTCAGTTAGAAATGACAGTCAAATGAGAAAGTAACCCATTTATTGCGCAGAGCATGACCTTTTTATTTCTCAGTCACATTATATAAAGAAGTATATCATATATACTTATTATATATATATATATATATATATATATAGAGAGAGAGAGAGAGAGAGAGAGAGACAGAGAGACACAGAGAGAGAGAGAGAGAGAGAGAGACAGAGATACACGAGAGAGAGAGAGAGAGAGAGAGAGAGAGAGAGGAGTATATAATATATATATAAAGGAGTATATAATATATATAGAGGAGTATATAATATATATAGAGGAGGATATAATTTATTTAGAGGAGTATATAATATATATAAAGGAGTATGTAATATATATAAAGGAGTATATAAAATATATAAATGAGTATATAATATATAGTGGAGTACATAATATATAAAGGAGTATATAATATATATTAAGAAGTATGTAATATATATAGAGGAGTATATAATATATAAAGGAGTATATAATATATATAAAGAAGTATATAATATATATATTAAGGAGTATATAATATATAGAGAAGTTGTCACCTGGGGAAATTGTCACAAGGTTTTCTGTAAATTTTATCCTCCAGATTTACTATTGGTTATAATTTCTGTCGTCCAAAAAACTCAAGTTTGATATTTTCATTGTTTTATGAACTGTTTAATGTTTCATAATTGGTTAACTGGTTTAAATGTAGCTGAACATTTTTGAGTTTGATTTTTAAAAAATCTATTACATGCTATTTAACACACAATTCACCTGCCAATAATGAACTCAGCTGTATCTGTTTTTGTTGGGCAATAACGGTGGAATAGCTGTAGTCAAGGCTTTAGGGTATGTGCCTATATATAAATGAATAAACACCCTGAGAAATATTTATTGTAGTAAATGGTGTGGCAGCTAATTCTCATACCCCATAACAGACTGAGGGTCAGACACAAACGCTGGGGCTAGTTGTCACAGTTTATAACTTTATGTCTCACATAATGAGTTACTTTATAAGAGTTACTTTTTATATATATATATATATATATATATATATATATATATATATATATATATATATATTTATTCCCCATAATCTGTTGCACTGCGTTTCTCTATTACAAATCGCAGCTGCTGGCTGTATGTAAACTGACATCTAGTGTCAGGAAAAAAAGTTGCAAAGAATAAAGGAAAAACAACAACGCCATGTATCAGTGGTGAGGTACGTGATGTGACAGTGGGAAGCAAACTTTTAAATTAAAGACTAAAATAGCATTCCGACCGAGTTCATGTATTTCTCTCATCCAAAACACTGATCAAACTCTCTCTGCTAAACCCAAACATTGCAAAGTTAAGAGGCTCTTCTGTCACACACTTCTCATGAATGTGTGTCTTTAATTCAAAATTCTGTTTTGTAAAACAGATGCCTTTTGAAGGTTGTTCATTTATAAAACCTATTGTTTTGCATGATATTAATATTAATGTATGTTTTATGATGTAGTGCAATATACTGTATAGTGTCCAGAAAGAGGGAGACACACACAGTCAGCTTTTACTTAAAGTAAATGGATGTTTTGTGTTGATTAAATAAGGGCAGTTGTTTTAAATGATACTGTCTCTTACATTTTGACCTTATTGCTCACTAGCCGACATTGTGTGTGGATTCCAAATGACTGGAAACGTGTGGATTCATCATAGGTTTATTCATAATACTGCACAGGATACGAGCGCTTAAGAATAGCAATGAAATAAGATGACATTTTTTATAAGGATTTACAGGGACATATTTTAAGGCTTTAAGGTACCTTATTAGATGTCACAAAAATATGTTTACTTTGGCCTGGGCATATTATATTGGTCTGCTTGGCAGTAGTATTACAGTAGGTTGTACCAGTGTAACATATGTCCAAATAATAACAGTAACAGTAAGAAATCAGAAATATGTTTTTCAGAACTGCAAGGAGGCTGATAGCAGTAAAACATTAACAGATTGTTTAGGCGTTTATAGATGCTACTAGAGCATTCTGGGTGGGTGCAAGGCAGTTGCTAGGGTGCACTGTGTGGTTGCTAGGGTGTGCTAAGTGGTTGTTAGGTCTAGAGTTTGCTAGGGTGTTTTGATTTGTTACTATGATGTGGCTGAGGTAGCTAAGGTGTTCTTAGTGGTTACCAGGCAAGCAGGCAGGCAGACAGACAGACAGACAGACGGTGAAGGGTTTTGTGACATTGACAATATGAATAACAAAGAAACTGTCTGTTTTTACTAGGAAAACTCAGCTGAGACAAGATGAGTATAAAGTCACTCATAACTGTTTACAACCTCTGACATTTTTCTGGCCACGTCTTTCATTTTCTCCTGCCACTCGACACGCAGAGCTTCCTCATCATCCCCGACAATGGCAGCATAACTCATCAGAGCAATAAGACCAATGCAGAACAAGTAGGCCAGACGCGTGCAGAGGTTCTCCATAACACGCTGGTCGCCCTGTGAATGCTTCATGTACACTTCTAGAATGGGCTGGCTGAAGAGCTTTGATTCGCCCATCACACCATCATAAAGGGTGTGCAGGTTTTGGTCACACTGATTGATCATAAAGCTCATTTCAAAATCTTTCCTGCGCTGCTGGTGGGCTGATGAAGCCTCTACAGTGTCCATGAATTTGCTGAACTGATTGCGAATGTTCTCCTCCACGCGGCAGTACAGGCCGTCCACCGTTTCCTTCCTGATCTGAAGAAGTACGTTCTGGTTCTGCTGTGAGATTTCATCCAGTGCTCGATTCACGCTCCCAAACTCACGTTTGAGCTTCTGAAGATCTGCATCATCCACGTGGTGCAGCACCACCCGAATAAGAGATCCAGCCACACCAAAGATGGGATTGACCACCGCTGCTGCGGAAGAGATGGTGGCCACACATTCTAGAACTTTCACAAGGTCCCTCTTCAACTTCTCGTGGTCCTCTAACATCTCATTTTCAGCCATTGCATCTATAAGAAAGGACTACCTGTGTTTACCTGCAGAAGAAAACAGAAAACAGATACACACTAAAACACACTAAAAGACCATCACATATGTATACATTTGCATATTAAGGCTTTAATTAAAGAAGATCCGGCTACTATATCACATGTGAAACACCTTCCTGTGTTTTCTCATGCAATTTTAAAGTATTTTAAAGGGTCTACTCAGGTAACCGGGAATGTTCCCAAACGTTGGCTAATGTTCTTTAAATGTTCTCTCAAAGTTAATTAAATAATAATAGTTAGTTCAAAAACATTCCTGCAGGAATGTTAGTAGAATGTTTTTACTGATATACATCATATAGCTCAAAAACATTATACTTAAGTTGTTAGTGGAACGTTTAAAAATGTTTAAAAATGTTAAAAAAACAACTAAGCAAACATGTTAATACAACATATACAAACTGGACGTTTATGTTAATTAACAGAAACATTAGAGAAACGTTCTTGCAACCAAAAATGTTATGTGGGTACATCCCATCTAGAGTAGATCACTAGCTAGCTGTTCAGTTTCTGTGTAACTCCCTCTAGCCACTCCTGTTTATTCCCTTGCTCATAGATTACATCCTCTTCCTGCCATTTACAAGCTTTAAATAATGACACATGCAAAATAATCCATCCATTGCCGTGTGTGTCTCAATAAATGCACTAGTTGTGCATAAAGGAATGTGTTCATTTTACCTCTTTAGTTTGTTATTTCCCTCTCAGCTGTATCTCTTCCCAGAAATCACTGCAGAATGGACAGTTTCATTTAAACTCAGTATGGGGGGGTGTACAGATTGGACTGTACCATTATTTCACAGAGTCCTGTTAACTGAAAAAAAGCATCATAATCACTCAAGCCTGCATTTACTCCTCTGATGTTATGTGAGATCTGCAGCTCCATTATCACAGTTGTGCTCATCCAGTGACCTTAAAATATTCCAAGCAATCTAATGTGACAGCTATGAAAATACTGTATACTGTACATTACTATTATTATAGTCATACCATATTGTATATTGTATATCTGCCTGTCCGTCCATCCATCTATCTATCTATCTATCTATCTATCTATCTATCTATCTATCTATCTATCTATCTATCTATCTATCTATCTATCTATCTATCTATCTATCTATCTATCTATCCATCCATCCATCCATCCATCCATCCATCCATCCATCCATCCATCCATCCATCCATCCATCCATCCATCCATCCATCCATCCATCCATCCATCCATCTATCTATCTATCTATCTATCTATCTATCTATCTATCTATCTATCTATATGTCTGTCTGTCTGTCTGTCTGTCTGTCTGTCTATCCAACATGAATAGTAGAATATAAATGTAAATTTGTTGTGCTAAGTAGAAGCAAATTATATGTATGAACTGTCATGTGTTCAGTTCCTGTCACACAGTTCCCTTTTCTTTACTTGTGCCCTAAAGAGGAAGTGAGTAGCTGCGGTCTGGCACAGACTGTTTAGTTGGTGTACAGACTGATGTTTTCATTCTCTTACTTTTAGGGCAACAATGTATTTAAGAACTGCTGTTGTCTGAAGAGATTGTAGTGAGATTCCTCCTAAAGGAAGACATAAAGTCTACATGGACATCTCAAAGTGAAAGCAGGGCCCTGCACTCAGATACCTCGCTCAGCACAGACAGTGGCCACTACAACACAGACATGGATACGGATGGAAGAAGTAAGATATTTTTTTTCTGTCACTTGGTAATGAATTTGAAAGCATTTGTTTGATGGTAACTTGAATGTACACCAACAAACGTATAGCTATAATTATTATTGTATTAATTTCTTATTATATATTAAGGTAAAAGATAAAATTGATGAAATGTTGTAGCTGATGGGCAGCAAAACAAATCCAAAATATTTATTATGTAAAAAATTCTATAGTGTAATGTAAGAGTGAGACTGGCATTTTAAAGTTTAATGTTTTCCTTCTCCTGACTGAACTGCTGTAAGTTAGGTTCATTTAATAAAGCAATTTCTATGGGAAATACAGACTTTTAATAGTAATATTTTTAAACAAAGGAGTGTAATGTGTCATTGTTGTTTCTAATGTATCACTATAGCTTATGGAGGACTGTGACCACTAGATGTCACTTTGTTTCATAATGAATGGGTGTCTATAGTGTTAGTTGCAAAGAAATATACTTACTATAAACATCATCATTTAAATTATGTGGAATTAAGCCACATATTTAGGGCATGTGCGGTCACTTCTGTGCAGCAGAACTGAATAAAGGGCTTGTTTAGTGTTGGTATAATTTGTTTGGCAGATCAGTTCTCTTTCTACAGTAGCACTTGGTTGGCATGGTGATTTTTGGGAGAAACTCAAGTCAATGTTAATGCCTTGAGTTGAAGTAAGAGGCACTGATAAGAGTTTTTCTGACCAATGGAAGACACAGGAAGTGTGCAGCAATTGGTAGTGGCACAAAAATTATTCATCTCAGCTACCAGTTTTAAGTTGTAAGAACGTTTCCCTAACTTTTCATTAACATTAAGTAACAAAAACAATAAAAATGTTGTTTTGAAAGATCTAGGACTGTTCGAAACGTTTTTTAGATGTTGTGTTAACGCATTGCTTGGTCATAAGAACATTATTCAAACATTTTGTTAATGCTGTAGCATTTTTAAAATATTCCACTAACAACTTAAGAGTGACATTTTTTGATATAGGTTATACATAATGCTGAAAATATGTTCTACTAATGTTACTGCAAGAACATTTTTTATCACTTAGAAAGAACTTTTAGAGAGCATTAGCTAACATTCTGAGAACGTTTCCTGTTAGCTGGGTTTACCTTTTACCTTTCAGCATGACCTAAGAGCTAAGACACAGTTTACAGGCAGTCTGCCCCCCCACACACACATTAAGTCTATCCTCCAGGCTCAAGATCGATAGACATCTAGATCACAGGATGAAGGGAAATGTTCAGTGGCTTGTTGGAGGCTGTATATGGATCGCGGTCCATTTCACCTAAGCGTGTGTGCAGATGCTCTTAGAAATGACTGATGAGACCTCAATCCTCCAGCCTCACACCACAAGAAGAGTCTGATTAACAGAGAACATAAAACCTTTAAACCTCTGCTGTGAGGCTCCCTGTTCTTCATGCATGTTTATCCAGAGTTTATCGTGTCATTTCGGTGTCATCCCTCAGAACCACCAGCAATCAAAGAGTAACGTCTGTTAGTTAGCAAATGTTTGTCAATAAACAAGCTAAAACATAATTTAGGAATATTGGTGATCATTAGTTAATAGCATTAATTCACAATTAATGCTATTAATTGCAATCTGTAACTTTTGCCTCTCTATCGCCACCTTTGTTCGAAACATAAATTGCAGGTTACTTCACATACTTTTCTTTACGCATGTTAAAGTTAAATGAAGCCAAACTGAAATGCAAAAAAAACATTATTATAAGCTTACCTTAGGGTAAGGAGGGCAAAACTGATCTCTAATGTACTTGCTCAGTAACTGAGCTGAAACAACCTTTTAATCTATCCTGCTGGCTGCACACATAAACACATACATGCTGACCTTCAGAAAGGTCAGAAGAGATAAACACACAGGAAATAATAGAGAACTCTACACGACAAGGCGAGAGAGAGAGAGAGAGAGAGAGAGAGAGCCAAAACAAGATCAATATACCGATTAGAACTGTAATACGCTAATGGCTCGGTGAACACACTGACATAAATAAGCCCATGTGTATAATCAGAGTGTATCTCCTGCTTGCAGATATGGAAACTGAGACTTTGTTATTTTAGATCACATTCCCTTTGTTGAAATGAGGTTTCTAAGCATCTCCAACCAACCCAGATAAAAGTTCTGCTGCATTTAGGTTTATCTGAGCACAGTGTGAGACATTGTTGAGTTCTCCTCTGAAACTGTGGATCAGTTAAGTCTCACTGGGGTCTGTTAATGAGGAGAAAAATCTGAGATGCAAAATTTGCTAATGCAAAAATCCCCATTTGTTCTGTTGTCTTGGGACAAACACTCGAACTATTATATATAAATCACCAAAACAATCTTTGACTGAGTTTCAATTAAAATGTGCAAGAAATAGTTAAAAACGGAGTTCTTACTGTGTTTTACGAATGTCTTTTAAAAATTTGGCAATATCATATGATGAACTGTTTACTCAAGATGATAATTTGCAGCCTTGTGCAACTTGATTCCACATTTGTTGCCCTGATTTGTATCGGATCAGTTTGAGACTGTTTTTTTAAATTAATCATTACCTAATTATTCATAAGTTACTATTACGATTTTGTAAATATTAATAAGCTGGAAAGTTTGTTATTCAGGTTATATTTTTCTGAGGATTTAGAGGCACAGTCAGATACATCAGAAATAAAGGCAGTGTGGAGGGTGAGCTGGTGTGTGTCACAGTACAAATGTTTTAATGCTTTTGATCAGATCAGGCCACTTAAAGGCAGGAGAGCGGTCGATGGTCCACTCTGATGAAAAGGTAATGTCATTAGCTCAGCCTGTGATTGGCAGATGCAGCCAGAGTGAAGCATCCTGGGATTGATCGAGAACCTCTGGCAGTACTGTTATGTTGGCCTTCATAAAATCATTCATTTGTTTATTAAATATTGATACTGACTGATGTCCTGTGCTGGAGACGGCTGTGGTTTCATTTGTCTTAATTTAAAAGGCTTCTTGATCAGAAATAGTTTTTCTGTCTGTCTTGATTTTTCTCCTAGTTCAGCGGTGGTTTTGGTAACATTATCTTTCTATGTGATACATCAGTCAGGACTGAAACATACCTGCTTATATTCAATACATTTTTAGTATGTTCTGCCATCAGTGCACGTAAATCGGAAGTTACAACGACTTAAAATAGAGGGTGTGGCTTGTTTCCTTCCACTGGGAATTGATTGGCTCTAGAAAAGTAGGCGTTTCAAAGCTTGCAGCAGACTAATGTTGGACGGGAGTGGTTAACGGCTCTGGCTCTGCCCAAGCCATCAGACTGATGTCAACAGAGACGGTCTGCAGTTCAAGAGGAAAAGTACATTTTCAGATTTAAAAGATTTATAATAAATTACTTTAAAAAGAACTATTATTATAATTCAGCAGAATTTAAGAATGTCACTGTGTCGTACTGGAATCATATACATTTTTTTTTATTTAATAACAGTCAGGTTTAAGATTTAGCCACTAGGAAACCTTTCTGAGAGATGGAAGCCACATGGATCAATAGCTCCAACCAGGACAGAAGCCTCAACCACTAATAAATATAGATGTTGCTGTTGGCTGGACCAGGTTTTCCTTTCAGCCTCTAAAGCACAATGAGATGGATGAAAGGCTTTTCTTCAGCATGTTACTTTGTATTTTAAAAGCAATAATTCTAACTATAAATTCTGATTTATTTTATTAGCTTTTGTAAAATTCAAATACATGTAAATGCTAAAATTCTAGTTTAGTCCTACTGTTAAACATTTATTGCTTTCCTAATATTTTAATTTTAATCAAATTGGCTGTACAAGTCATTTCAATTGACAGTTTTGCATTTTGACTGGTGTTGAGTTGTTGTAACTTATAAAAAGTAAATAGCTTGTTTTTATCTTGATGAGTTAAAATAATGTAAAAACATGACTTACTGATCGGACACAAACGGATGCAAACAATATGCATTTAAAAGAGCATTTTTAATAGCAGCAACTTATAATTACAAACGCACCTCAACAAAAGGTGCAACAGAACAAAGAGAAAACAACAGAGATTGATTCTTCCTGCGGAGTGTTTATTGATGGATTGTTCCTTCATTCTGTGCTTCAGTGATTTTAAAGACTGGATCTGGAGAGCTGATGGCAGCATTCTCATCAGCTTTATATTAACACAGCAAAATCTTTCTCACCTTCTATCCCTGCAGCCGCAGGGCAGAAAATGCTGACTTTAGGAGAAAAGCAGTCATTTAATTAATGCGGCTAAGTTGTGTATCATAACAGTGCGTCAATGATGGGAATCATTTCTTGCAAGTAAGCCTTTGATTAATACTGGCTCGGTTTGTGTAGTCCTCTGAGACTTGTTTCATGAGAAGTCGTGACTTTGTCCATTTCATGGATGATGGGGCACCTTTCATTCTGTCATTTATTCACAAAACGGCCAATTTGCCAGTCTGGGCACCATTAAAATTTTGTTTTTGTTTACCTTTCATTTTTAATACAATTTACACAGCGATGTTTAATGCACGGATTATTTCAGGAACAGGCACATATTTACATTTACAGAATAATTGGTAGAGCATTGCGTTAGCAGCACAAAGGTTGTGGGCTCGATTCCCAAGGAATGCACTTACTGATAAAAATGTATAGTTTGAATACACTGCAAGTCACTTTGGATAAAAGCGTCTGCTTCTTTGGTTTATATATAATGGCTGCTTGATTTGTCTTTGGTTTATATATAATGGCAATTATTTAAGATAAATTAAAGATTATTTAAGACTTTAGCAGCATCTCTGAGCAATAAAGAGCGTGAGAAGTATTAAATTAAAAACAAATATTATTTAAAGACAATTTATAGCAAGCTGACAATGAGCAATACCATATGAATATATAGATCATGAAAAACAAAGTGCACCAGTTAGTATATATCTGTGTTTATCCAGAATGGTTTTAAACAGTTTAATACTGTAAATATCAATAATTATTCTGTTTATTCTGAATGCACACACAGATTTACATTCTTATGTTTTCCCCAGTAGTGACATTCTTCAGGAAAACTTGACACAGCAAAGCTCTCCTTGTGACGACTGATAGCATGAACCAAAGACCCAGATAGCTGCTTCTCCAGAACCTCCACTACAGCTCTGGCATCTCCCTTCCTTGCAGGACCTTCCATCATCTGCCTGATGCTCTCCTCGGACACAGGCTGAGGGTTGCTGCAGTAGGACACCACCAGGTTGGTGTTGGTTCCTTCTGAAACTTCAAAATATTTCTGACCGGCCACACACTGAAAGTTTTGTCCAGCTCTCAAGTTGCTAAATTTTCCCATGTTAGTAATGACTCGGATGGACCAGTTCACCCAGTCGTACTTCTTTGCCAGGAATTCCAGCAGTTCCTGAGCAATTTCCTGGATGTTTCCATCCTCTCTCTCCTTCACAAGTCTCTTGATGTCCAGTTCAGCTTGCTCTGGAAATGAATTCACACATCTCTCAATGGTTTCCTTCATCTTCATCTCAATTTCTTGGATCTTTATGCTCCACTCTTGAATCTTCTCTTGCTCTGCCTCCTCGCCCAAAGTAAGGAAACAATATCCCAGAAGAGTGATTATTCCCAGACAGAGGAGCTCCTTCAGCCTGACACAGAAGTCCTCCAGCACTCTTCTGTTTCTGGCCTCGTATTCCTCCACAACATCCAGAATTGGCTCCCCAAACGTGCTGTTTCCCATCAGAGCATCATAAAGCACAAAGAGATTTTTGTCTCCTCCAGTTTTGGGGAAATGTTGCAAGAACAAGCGTTTTCTGACCTCTTTGTACTCTGGTTTGGCCTCCAGTATGTCCATATATTTTCTAAACTGGTTGAGGATATTCTCCTCCACAGAGAAGAACTGAGAATCTAAGCATCCTTTCTTCATCTCACAGTTGAGGTCTTCAAGTTGAGATGAGATGACATCCAGTTTGCTCCTTACAACTAGAAACTGATCTTTCACGTATGTGATCTCCTTGCTCTCCACATTATCCAAGACCAGCCTCAGGACTGGGGCAGCTGCCTCAAAGAGAGGACACAGCTCCCCAACAGCGCTGGCCAGAACCTCAGCTCCTCTCTCAAACATCTCCATCAGAGCTTCAATGGCCTCTTTCTTCTGGGCTACCACCCTCTCTAGTGAACCGGGCATTTCTGAAAATAACCAAAAAACATTTGCCCATATATTTCACATATTTTACCTACTGTAACCCTCTACATTCTACATCATTTGTTTAAAGGAAACAATCTGCATACTCTTTCATTTTACTCGAATATGACATATTTGTCAATAATTTTGACTAAATAAAAATAAGATAGTTTTAGCAGTAGTTTTATTTGTGTATATTAATACAGCCATGCACTTGTGACAGACGTAAAAGCTAAAGAGAGTTATATATTATAAAGGCTTTAAGATGTAAAGTGTTTTGTGTCTATGTTCTGTTTAAACTACACGAAATTAGGAGGAGCATCACATTTATAACATTCAGCAGGCATGAACCTGTCGTCGTTTTAATCGTTTAACTGTGCCATCACCATCATTCTCACCTACAAACGCGCACGTATATTAAAGACCATCTCAAATGAAAGCAAACCTAAGTCTTATTTAAAGAAACAAGCAATCCCATTCAGATTTACAGTAGTTATTTTCCATGTTTTGAACACCATCATGGCGTGACTCAAATGATGGTGCTGCGCAAAGGACACACCTTGTGAAAAGCGCTCCAAGTGCCAAAAATGCGCATCGGCGTTTACCTCAACAGAAACCCTTCCTCACTCCAGACAGGATTAAAACCTCGAAATGTGTCCGAAATTCAAGATATCTGGCCTGGGTTTCGTCTCCAAGAAGATATTTGCAGTGAGCTTAAGCGAGTGTTGAAGAGAGAAGGATCGAGCGGCGGAGAGGGAGTTGCGCGCTTTGCGCATGGTTTTGGAAAGCCTTTGACAACAGTCGGATAAATGGCTCATATTTGACGACACTGACCTAACCTTTTGTTTTTGGTTCATAATTTAAAACATATGCCACTGTTCCGTGTTGTTTATGGAGAAAACACAACAGCACAACGATTGAAATGACGACAAAAATATTGCGCGCAATGCGCAACTTGGAGAAGCTCGAAGGGATCACGGGAAATATGAGCGGATGTTTCTCACTCATGCTGTGGACGTGTTTAACGAATCGTTATTGTTCTGCTTTATATATGATATAATTATTGTATAATTGCAAAGGCGAATTGTATATTTCTTATTGTGTATTATTGTACGATTGCGCGTATAGTCTCTTTAATACTCTTTGGTTAAATGTTCTTTTCACTGATCGTTTGCTGTTAGGATTTATTACAATTACATTTTTACATTAAACGCATGCAACGCAGTCAAAAACGTAGGAACAAAAAGTGGTGATGTATTTCTGTATAGAGACTAAAGCCAGCATTTGCATACGTGTGTCTGATAATGACCTGCTGTATCCTTTTTTATAAGAAACAAATGACAATTTGTAAAACTTTTGAGGTCTACATTTAATTCTATAATATACGATTATACAGGTTACACTGAAAAGAAATTGTTCCTTATTCGATTTATTTTTAATATTGCGTTGGATTGAAGTTGTCAAATTGTCAAACTTTAATGTGATCTATCAGCTGATCATCAATCAGCTTTAATGTGATCAGTCATCTTAATCTATTTCAGGTTGGACTGCATGATTTTGTGGCATTATTAAAGCTGCAATCCGTAACTTTTTGTTCTGCATCGGTACTTTCTAACCATTAGGCCATAACTGTCCAAATGTCATTTTGGCTTCATTTAACCAAGAAACGTAAAGTAATTGTGATGTAAATAAAGTAACCTGCAATTTCATGTTTTAAACAGAGATGGCGATAGAGAGGCAGAAGTTACGCATTACACCTTTAAATGGTGTTTTTGGAAGTGGGCAGAGTTTCAGTTCCCAGCATGCGAAACGAAAAACATATTCACTTATTAATATTTAATATCATGTTATGTTGGTATTTAAGAGTTTATTTTAGCAGTTTTTTATGTGGTTACCATTATGATGGAGCATTTGCTTTGATTAAGGACAGGCTGATAAAGTGAAGCAAGCTTGAAAATGTGTATTAATAAAGATATGGGGATACATTATTACATTATAACTGTGTTTTTGTTGCCAAAGCAGCCTAGTTATGATTGCTTTTTGCAGTTGGGTTTAATCTGCATGAAGTGTTTGACAATTTCTTAACATAAAGTTCACACACACAATGTTTGAGTTGTATGCAACAGCTCACCATGACTGAACAGCAAGTTTAGCCAGAGATTTGTTTTGTTATCTGTTGTGCGTGGTTGCTAGGGTATTTCTGGGTTTCTATGGTGTTCTTTGTGGTTGCTACGTAGTTAAAGCAAGTTAAAGAGGCTTGTTCAAGTCTCTGTGATATTCAGTTTGATTTGATATGAAGTCTGTATTAGCACATCTCTCTTAAAAGCTGCCCTACATGTTTGTAAATTCATATACCAATAAGTATTTATATGATATTATTGTTTTTCAGATTCACATGTATATATGCATGCACCTCTGACCTGAAGCGAGAACCTTTTACGATCTTCAAGATCAAGACATGTCACATGGGGTAAGGTAAATCTTTAACTTATGTCTTTTGTACTGTTGAATGGTTTTGTACTCTTTTTTTTTAGAACAAGAAAATGGGAATCTCTTCTGTTAATAAACATGTCTTTCTGATAAAACGCCTCAGGTTTCATCCTGAACTGCAGAAATACTTTGGAAATTGAACTTATTAGATTTGGTCTCAGTTGATCATTAAATTCATAAATTAAAGAAAAGTACTTAAAGTAACCTGCAATTTTAAACAGTTTCAAAACAGAGATTGCGGTAGAGAGACAAAATGTACAGATTGCAGCTTTAACCAAAAGTTCAAACCAAAAGTCAGTAGTACATGGAGGAAATGCACCTCTTAACAATCCTGTTTACCTCCTTATGCCAACATCATATGAATCTCAAATATTTGCTAAATTCTGGCTAGTGACTGATTTATGATGGATGGCTGAATGCAAGTCTGATATGAACCTACTGAATTAAACGTAGCAAAGGGCTCAAGATTTTGTTGGTTAGCTTTGGCAGCCCCTGCTGGTCGATACTGTTACTACATTGTTATTCTGTCAAAAAGCCTGTTTCTCTGTTGATGTCGCCATGTTTTAAGACTAGACGCTTTTCCGGTAGTTTTTTCTATTTTTGGAGAGCTTTTTAACATGAAATAAATGTTACAATATTTTTAATACAATGCATTGTATGCATTGGAGATGTAGGTGCAGTTCTGTTATCCACCAGCAGGGGCTAACTGGCTCATGCTCGCTTTCAAACACTGACCCCAGTGGACTGAACGCAGAACAGTTTGTGGTAGTTTAGTGACATCTAGCTGTAGACGACCAAACCAGCAAAGACATGAAATTAAATCTTTGACTAAATATTATACAAATTATAAATATATTTCCTATACTGTTAACGGCTTTCAGTGCATTGCTTTACATTTACGCTTTTGGCAGACGATTTATTCCAAAGCAACCTACAGTGCATTCAAGCTACACATTTGATCAGTATGTGTGTTCCCCGGGTTCTCGTATACGTCTCGCTCAAATGAAAAATGACCAAATCATTTACATTTCTTGTATCTTTATTGGGAATTCTGTGTGTATATCATATTATTATATTACATATATTCAATGCACTTGAATACAGGCTGTCAGACAGCATGAGCCGCACTGTGCAGTTTACTTCAGTAACAAGCACTTCACTGCCTATTCTATCAGTATAGTTTTCATTTGTCTATAATGAAGGGTTTACTTTAGCATATCTCATCATATTGTTTTCATAATATGTTGTGACAACCTGTATTGGCACTAAGACATTTAGTGAGAAATGCAACAAAATTAAACGCATCTAATTAAATGCGTTCGTGAAAATACAAAAATAAAATGCAGAAATGTGAATTTCCTTTTATGAAGAACTGAAAAACAATGTGCATGCACTGAAACAGACAGAAAGTTTACAATTTTATATTTTTACAAATATTTATCATGTAGTGTTATTGACAATGTTTGTCACATGAGTGGCTCTTATCACTCATTATCATCTTATCTTAGCTCTTCTTGGAGCAATCTGCATTCATCTTATTTTTTTGTAGATTATACAGTAGTTTGTCATTTAAAGTTTGAAATATATTTGTTCCTGTAGTGATGAACTGAGGCAACATGAACCTATTCACATTAGATTAGATGAGAAACTAGATTACAGGAAACGAGACACATTACTGTGTGCACACGTCAGCATAACCTGCAGTCATCAGGAGGTTAATGCTGCATTAGATGCTTTAGGTCGATGATGAACAGATCTATTAAAATGGAAAGCAAAGCATGCATGCAAGAAGGCAACAGAGAGATCGCTGAAGGCTTTGGGTCATCAGTTGCATCCCCTCAGAACCTCCTGCATCTTCTCCTGAACGTTCTTCATCTTCTCCTCCCAGTCCTTGTTTCGAGATTCTAGATCATCTTCTATGAAGGCATAGTAGGCCATCATAGCAATGAAACCGATGCAGAAGAGGTAGGCGAGTCGTGTGCAGAGCTGCTCCATGACTTGCATATCACCCTGCGAGTGCTTCAGGTACACCTCTAGAATGGGCTGGCTGAAGAGTTTGCGTTTCCCCACCACACCATCATAAAGGGTGTGCATGTTTTGGTCTTCGTTGTCATTCATATAACTCTCGATGAAATCCTCCTTCTTGCGCTGCAGGTGCTCTGGCTTGGCCTCCACAATCTCCATAAATTTGCGGAACTGACTGCGAAGGTTCTCTTCAATCTGGCTGTACTGTTTGTCAACAGTTTCCTTCCTGATCTGCTGCAGTGCATGACGGTTCTGCTGTGAGATTTCCTCCAGGGCTTGATTCACGCTTCCAAACTCACGTTTAAGCTTCTGAAGATCTTCATCGTCCACATGGTGCAGCACCACCCGAATGAGAGATCCAGCCACACCAAAGATGGGATTGACCACCGCTGCTGCGGAAGAGATGGTGGCCACACATTCCAGAACTTTCACAAGGCCCCTCTTCAGCTTCTCTGGGTCATCAAATATCTCATTGTCGGCCATTGTGCCTGAAGGAATGTCTCAGTGATGATGCTCACCTGAAGAAAAAAAGATTTGAAACAAATTAATTTTCTTTCTGTAATTTTCTTTCTTGAAAATCTTTCTTCTTGAATGAATGAATGAAAACAATACAAAATACTACATTTCAGAACATAATTTTGTCTTCTTCTAAAAATGTTTTGCATATGATACATTAGTGTTATATTTTCCCAAAGGCTGGGATCACATTGATGTACTACAGCATTCCACTCAAGTTTGCATTTAATGCAAATCAAAGCAATTTCCATATTCACCTGGTTTCTTGGAAAAATCAGTCCTCATGTGCTCACATCATGAGTCGACATGACAGACATTGTATTTTGTTAGATAACATGGCATAAAGAAAATACAAAGACTACTTGTTATGATCGGAGAAAAATATATACATTTATTGAGCAAAGAAATCAGAGATGGTCCACAAAACATGATGAGAGCATAATTTATATAATAATTGCTAACAATGTGTAACTTAAGTTGAAGATTCAGATGTGCTGTTGGAAAGTTTCTTTACATTATTTACAGCCACACTATAATGACTCACATGCTTAATGGACTTAAAAAAGAACTTTGGTTTAGATATATTCAGAGCTTTGCACTACAGGGATATTTAAATATTTTACATCAACATCTTCCATTTTACACCCCACACAATGCATTTTGGCTTATTGGTTATTGTATTCATACTTTCAGATTATGAAATGGACTTGTCTCAGCAATCTTTCAGTGCATCTCATCCCACCCTTCAGTTATCTAGCTCACATTGGTCCAAAACTTCTTGCATCTTAGCTTGAATATCAATGACCCTCTGGGCCCATTTGTCTCTCACTTCATCCTCGTCATCTTCTGTGACTGAGGTGTAGGCCATCAGTGCCATAAGACCGATGTGGAAAAGGTGAGCTATATGAGAGCACCTGGCCTCCATCATCCTTCTGTTTTTATTGCAGTGCTCCAGGTAGATCTTCAGCAGTGGCCTCCCAAACATAGACCCGACGCCCATCAATCCACGATAATACACATCTAAGCTCAAATCACTCTTGTCCTTCTCGTAGATGTTCACAAAGTCCTCCATGTATTGTTTTGCGTTGTCTGGGTTAATCCTTACTCTCTCCACCATGGAATTGAAAGCTCCATACTGATGCTTGATGTACTCCTCATATTTACCAAATGTTTCATTGATCTCATCAATGTGGATCTGTTGAAGGGCCTTCTTGTTCTTCTTAGAGATGTTTTCCAGCTTTTTATGGATCTTCTTAAAGTCCTTGTCCAGCTCATGGTCCTCCTCAGCCACCAGGCCTTTCCTGACCACTCCCACTACAGAAGTCACAATCCCAAAGAGAGGATCTATAGAGGAGGCAAAGGAAGAGACCTTCTCGACATAGCCCAGAACTCTGGCTGCTGTCACTCTGATCTCCTGTTTGTCTGCCATCGATGGGTCTCACCGTTGCCACCTGGTCCCACGAATCTTTCAGTGCTGTATGATTCTAAAATGAGAGGAGAACATATGTTCTTAAACCAGCAGAGACCATAATAACTTCAAAACTTGTATTGGTTTCTGTCTTGTTTTCTTTGGATATTTTAGTAAAAAGTGTTGATTTTAAAAGCACACCACTGCTTTTACTAGATCTTTTTGGCCAAATTAGTGTACTTATATTTTCTCTTTTACGAAGACTGCTGTCCAGTCCTGAACCTTTGATGCCCAGTGTTTATTTATTCCATATTTTCCCTCTCATTATAGTATTGTTTTTCGTAGTTTTTTCTTTTTTTCTTTAAAAAGTGGTTCAATGTAATATAAAGATCTAAATAGTAAGACTAACATTGAACCTGTATAAATTCACACAGAAATCTTTCTGACTAACTGATACTCCTATTCACACTAAATAAGAGATGAATATATCAGCGTACTCATCATAAACCGGCTCGTACAGAAAAACTAACAAAACTAGTTATTCAACCACTAAAACAATGCATGGGTTTGACATCCAGAAAACATTATCCACATAGCTTAATGAATGATGTCATACACGTGGTTTCATTACTCGTGTTTATCTTTACTGTAAGCTAAAAGATCAAGTAAAGCCAGCAGAGTTTCTCCTAACACATGCAGCTGGCTCTGTCAGTACACTATTGAGGTCTCTAAACTGCATGAATGACAATAGCTACAGCCCATAACTAGGATACTACTGTTAGCTTAGAGACAGACTGGACAAAACAAACAGCAAAAAACATTAAATTACATGAAGCAGATAAAATGATTCTGAATTCGTCTCACAAGTTACACATGCAGTTAAACCGAGCGACGATTCTTACCTGTAATGCATCTGCAGTCGTTCTCTTCCTAATGGTGCAGCTGCGGTTTTGAATGAGCAGACACTATTTCAATGTCAGCACTGACAATCAGCCCCTCCCTCTCTGCCATATAAGGGCAGGGTGGGGGAGTGATTCATAGCACAGAAATGCTGATTGGCTTAGAATCGGAAAAAAAAGCCTTTCCGCAATCCCTTTCTGTTGAAGACACGCCCTGCATGGAAAATGGTTGCAATGCTGTTTGGTTGTTCAGCAACATATTTGTCGCTTAGTCTCAAGTATGAATAATATTGGAGTAGATGAGTGATTTGGATGACTTTGAGATGTCTGTGTAAAAATGGGAAGTTTTAGGATTAAGTACCTACTGTTGTCTGAGTCTAAAATAGTATATGTTTGTATATGTCGTTCTGGAAACAATTTTTAACATTCAATTAAATGGAACAATTTACATTGTTTTTAGAATTGGAAAATTATTATTAGTCCAATTATTACGCACAAGTTCCACAGAAACTCATTCCGATCGTGTTTCAAGAGATAAAAATGTATGTACGGCAGGTATTTCCTGTTGTGGAGAAACAAATATGAAGTATGAACAAAAGATGAACAGGTGTAAACACTGAAAGGAGAGGCTGTCGACAACTGTTGACGTCAGCTGTGATTTTAACAGCTGTACAATATCTCTCTCATGGCAAATGTGGCTATTTGAGATGGCCCTCGTGTAGGTTCATTTTGCAAACAAAGGGTCACATTTTTATTTTGTTGAACAGAAAATGACCATCACATGCACCATCACATTTCTTAAGACAAGAAAATGAACTCTTACGTTGCAATGGAAGGATTTAAAGCCCAAAAGGTGATTTTGTTTTTCTTTGCAAGTACCTGGAAGAGCAGAGAAAACACAATTATTTTTCAGTGAAGTCTATACGAAGACTTCTTGTAAAGCTTATTAAGGGCTCAACAAAAAGAGTCGTGTGTGTTCACAGATCAGTCACCAGTTTTGCATTCTAACTACATCTTATGTTCAGCGATCATGTGGCATGTTTTTATTTATTGCAATCGTCAACGTTTGGTTTTTGGCAGTGAATTGAATTATTGCGGAGAACTGTGCTAAAAAAACATTAGCTTGCTGCCTGTGAGGTTTTGACTTAATGACTTTATAGTGGTAGTCTTGAAACTATCATTGAAAAGGGTTGAAAAGAGTCTGCTTATGACTTAATAGCGTCATAAAGTTACAAATATAGCTACAATATCTCAGACATCACAGCCAATTGAAAAAACTAGGTTTAGTAACTTTATAAACTAGTAACTTTGACATTAATTGACAATATAGCTATGCTGTTAAACCGCGAAGATCTGAACAATCAGTTTCTGAATATCAAGATTACATAATGACTCATTAGAGAATATGACTACAGTTTCACTTGGATTAAAATCAAGGTTTCTGCAAAACTACAAACACCGTGCCTTTAACAAATAAAAGTTCATCTTTGTTAAAACTCAAATAAAACAGAGTACAGAACAGGACAGTACAACAAGTTTTTAGTCTTGATTCAGAAATAAGGGGAAAACACACTGTATTTGATGAGACGGTTTTGAGAACTTAGAACTGAGAATGTGCTATCCAGTCTGATTGTATCCTTCTCTAAAGCCTGTAACAGACAAGCTGCTGTCTGTTGGGGTCAAAACTCAATAGGTGTCAACATATTTTCCTCTGACAGACAGTTCTGTACTGAGAGCCTCGAAGACCAGCTTATTAAGCAGAAGGGCAGAAACTCAAAAAGAAAACGAGGACAGACCATAAGTCTCATCTACCCCCTACTTGAGATACAGACATTTTTCCTGATTCATCCAGAGGGGGCAGTAATTTACATTTTTTGATGCCTGATTAAAACCTCAGACGTTGACTAAAGGTGACAGGGTATTATTGCTGGTGATGCCTGGAAAAAATTTAACCCTTTAAATGCTGGATGTTTTTAGGTGCTGTAAATTAGAGTTGCTACAAACTAACTGTTCTGTCCTGTTGTTCTTTTAGCATTTCATCCGTTTTATCTTCAATTTATCTTCATCTCTAAGTATGTTTCTTTAAATATAAGATTAAAGAATGATTAAATTCATTTATATTATTTTGGCATAATGCAACCTCGATGTCCTAAACATGGACAACAATCAGTTTCTTAAAATCAGGATTACGTAATGACTCATTAGAGAATATGACTGGTTTCACATGAATATTACTGGAAAATAATTTTTCCTTATTTTTCATATTTTTTTATAATCTGAAAATATGAATCATTATTGGCTGATAATATCGTCACTCATAGGGTCAAACTACACCTGCAACACGCGCACCAAGTAGTGACTGTTGATGCTGTAAACATAAACAGCAGAAGCTATGTTGTGTTTTTAACTAGTGCTGGTTTAGACCTGAGAGAAGGGCACCGATGGCCATCTGAATAGACTCATCAAGACTAACCTATACTCTGTGCTTAACCAATTCTCAAAACAGTTACAAAACAGTGGTTTAAATTGAACTAAAACTAAAAGTTTAAAAGCTAAACACTATGGGAAGAACTTTAGGCCAGAAATTTCCCAAAATTTCAAGCTGACAACACATAATATTGACAAAGAGTTATTAATTGTTGGATATAATAACTTTCTCTTCACAGTTTTATTTGAAACAGTTAGACACGCTCGAGGTAAACAATGCAGAGTGTCATCTGATTTTCAGGAAGTAACAGCCTTCATAACTCTGAGGAGGAGCGGCCATCTTTAAATCTCCATGAGTTCAAACACACAAGCTAATCTGTCAAAAATCTCCTTTAAAAGCCACACAAAACACATAACTGAGCATATGAATCATATGATTATATTACATTTAAGTACATTTTTATTCTTCAGCGACCATTATTAACAATTTCCTCTTTCTTTTATAGAGTATTGCCTGTTTGTCAATTTGGCCACTTCCCTTGGAGAAGCACTCAAGGGTCCAAGACAGAACCACAACTGACACACTTTATCAAGCCAAAACATGAGAAAACACAGGAAGATGTTGTGTTGTTATAATATGTGAGTATTTAAAGAGTCTAAAGCTTAACTGAAGTGGATCACTTTCTGCCCTGTCAGCCCTGTTATAGCTCCCCCTAATGGCACCCTTTATATTTCCTTGTTCATGCTAACCAAGATATCCTTTTTCAACCCTATATAGACACCATATAAGAGCTGTAAAAATCCATATACAGGCAAGCCTGAGAGCCAGTGTGCATCCCAATGATTCCATCCATCCATTAGTGGCCTGGCCACTGGAGAACTCAGCTCCTCTTACCTCTTCAGATTGCTACCACCCTCTCCAAAGTCCCAATCCCGACTGCACGTCTTCTTCCCAGCAATCACTGCAATAGAGTCTCTACCATTGAAGCTCAATATGGAGGGGTGTTCAGCCTTGACAGTGTCAGTTTTCTAGTTTATAAGGGCCACTGATGCCTCCAAAAGGGCCCTTTGGCCACTGCATTCATGCAAGTCTCCAATGGCTTCTTTCCAGTGTTATGTATGAAGCACTATTGACCAGCCCCCTACTCAAGAACCAGATGCCCTCCCCCAATGACATTCAAATATCCCAGCCTTTCAGTGGTCAGACGGTCAGATATAGAGCCAACTGTGATTATGGAGACAGCTGAGGGTGCAAAGTGTCTCCAAGTGTCTTGCCATTGGTTACAACACTTTAAATCTATTTGTGGAGGGCTTTCTATTACAATTAAGTTTCAAATATAAAAGAAAATGTTGGAATGAACTAAATACATGAAAATAAATGATAGAAATACAAGCCCTTTACTGCATGTTCAAGAAAAGAGTTAGGAACAACACCTCTCCAATGGCTTGGGTGTGTTTCCAAATAGGAGACTCATTTTTAGAAAAAGAATTTGCTGTGGCTCTAAAGTAGAATTTAAAAATGTATTTTAGTGTTACAGAATAACAAGCACAGAAGTCCTGATTTGAAATGGTTTACTGCTGAGTCCCTGTTGTGTACCAGTATGAAAAACTCTTTATCATCATCATCATCATCATCATCATCATACACACTGCACCCAGACCTCTCCAAACTGCTTCCTCTGAAAACAGCAAATATTCTAAAAAGTGAGTCTTTCTGTTCTACCTTTCATGGATGAAGAATACAAAACACCACCAACAAATTCTTCAAAGGAATTAAATTAATGTAATGCGTTCTGGAAACAATTTTTAACATTCAATTAAATGGAACAATTTACATTGTTTTTAGAATTGGAAAAATTATTATTAGTCCAATTATTACGCACAAGTTCCACAGAAACTCATTCCGATCGTGTTTCAAAGAGATAAAAATGTATGTACGGCAGGTATTTCCTGTTGTGGAGAAACAAATATGAAGTATGAACAAAAGATGAACAGGTGTAAACACTGAAAGGAGAGGCTGTCGACAACTGTTGTAATGCGGCATGTGTTGAAGCATATAAATGCTGGAAGTGTTTATACAACATGCATGTCAAGGTGGTAAACATCACAAAACAGTAACTATTACTGTAACTTTAATCATGCTTGGATAAAAACTACAAATCAACAACCACAAGGTTTTTTCAAGCCAGTTTTCTCAATGATACACACAAAACACATTTCTCTGTTCCTACTTATTATTGAAAGGCTATTTTTAGACAGGCGTCAGTTAACTGCCCGATGCAATGTTATCACCGATACAACAAGTGGTGTCACTTCACAACACTTCTGCCTGTAGGACATCATCTAAAATGATGTAATGTTTTCTCAGATGTAAGTGTTTTCTCAGCTAATGTTTGTGACAGAAGCCAAATATACCGTCGCACACATTAATTAATTTTATGCATGTGTCATCACAGCATTACACAATTTTTTACTTTTCAAATGTGGTCTTTCTTATTTTTATGTATTTGATAAGGCCAGTATCAAATGTTATGTCGTGTAAAGTTGACCGGCGTAATTTAATGAACACATACATATGCCCTTCTCACTCCGATGGGCAAAGCCCAGTAGGAACTCTAGAGAACTTCCCGCAGTGGACGCCATGAGCGCAAAAAACCCGGTTTGGATCCAGCCACAGCCTACTGTACGTAATGCCAGTCACATAAAGCTGAGCAAGAATTCAGCTAAATTAAACTAAAACTAATAACGCTAATTCAACTAAATTTCATTACGAATAAAAGTATGAATGAACATTTTAAATGTTTATTGTCTGAAGACTATTTGCTCCAGCTTTTTGTTATTGACGGTCTGAAATATTGTTAATAAACCAGCTTTGCCCTTTTTATTAAGCTACTTCTGTTTGTGCAAAAGGAATCTTAAAAGTTGTTTATCACTAACAGGCTATTTACCTGTTTCATGTGTGAATTTGAAAGCAAAATAAAGTATCTGCATATGAAACTGGTTTGTTTGTCTTGTGTGTCGTCACTTATTGAAGTTTTTTTATAACACAGCTGCTTTTTATTAGAAATCATACCATGATTGTATGTTTAGTAATTTCCAAACTTTGTTATATATTCAGTTCATTATAACTGTTAAAGGTAGATAAAGATAGACTTTAAAGGTAGGTGTTAAAGGTAGACGTTTCTTTAACTTGTTTTAAGTCATGAAAAACATGAATAGTTGTTTTGGCAACCACACTCCACATATCATTTAAATGACACTTTTGACGTTAAATGGTGGCAACAAAATAAAAATGACACTTTAGAGAAAACATATTGTCAATGAACCCAAATCACTGATTAGATTAAACAGTTTAAACACACAGATATTGCAGAAATATTCTCAAAGGTTATTTAACTTGAGACATTATATATAGTATCATATGGGTGTAGTATCATACCTTCCATATATCTTTTTGTTGTATATATATATATTCTGTATTTACAATATCTTCTTTGAAGTGTGATCTTCTCTGAATGCAAGAATCTATCCTACTTCCACCCTATTACCTTTTAACTTTTTTGCAAAACATTTTTCCATCATAATATGACACCTTTAATGCTTTGACATGTAATGCAATGAGCATTATTCAAAATGAAATCAAAGGCCGTTTAAGTACTTTTTGACACATACGTATAATAAATTGTTAGTCATGTGACACAAATGGAAGACGGCCTGTCTGTGGGTACTGTCCATGGTGCTGTTGGATCTCTAAGATTGTGAAATCTTGTGAAATCTTTCTCTTTTGGGTTTGATACGGATGGGAGTTAAGTTATTGGGAGCAAGATATTGTAAATTAATTTTACTTCTTACATTACACAAATCTTCAGTTTGATTCTTGCTCACCCGAATGTTTGTGCTTCCACATTCATTGAAAAAAGTAAAAAAGTAAAGTAAATAAGTAAAAAAAACCAGAAGTTACCCTGCAACATGCACTTGGGCCGAGATCACTCATTTAATAATAATTTATATGTGTATATTTCTTATTTTCTAGCATTCTGTTCTTTTAATGACAGCCCAATAAAAAACATAAAGATTTCGCTGCCGTTATAAAAGGAATAAAACTGGCGCTCGTGGACATGGATCTGGTCATCAATACTTTTGTAACTGTGTACTAGGTTTCTCTGTTAAGAGGTAGTGGGTCACATCACAACATTACGCTTTTCTAATGTTCAGAGGCGTTTCCATGCCTTTTTAAACGATTATTCATTTTTAATGGTTTTATTGTGAGAACAAGACAAGTGAACGTGGTTAGGCTAATAGAGCAGGCCTACTGACGTATGCACTGACGTCATACATATTCAAATAGCAAAAAGCGTTGAGCGTAACGACGCCAACTAACGTAACGTAACGTAAACTGACGTAAACTAACGTAACGTAACGTAAACTGACGTAACGTAAACTGACGTAAACTAACGTAACGTAACGTAACGTAACGTAAACTGACGTAAACTAACGTATCGTAAACTAACGCAACGTAACGTAAACTAACGTAACGTAAACTGACGTAAACAAACGTAACGTAAACTAACGTAACTTAACGTAAACTAACGCAACGTAACGTAAACTGACGTAAACTAACGAGTACTTTACAATACAGCGCTTTTTTTTAACTAACCACGGTTTTCTTAGCCACGACGTGAAACTACTTGCAGCTAACCGGTAAAGCTACTGGGTTTATATTTTATAATTTTTTCATATATATATATATATATATATATATATATATATATATATATATATATATATATATATATATATATATATATAGATGTAAATATATATATTCAGGTCTGTTGTAATCTATCTGTGTATATATATATATATATATCACAGTTTATAAAGTACACAGTAAAACCTTTATACAAGTTTATAAAGTAAAGTTACTCAAGTATGTCTATATATACTGTATATTTAACTTTATATACAGTGGGTATATAAAGTTAATATACAGTAAGTTTTGTATAAAGTAACAGTAAAACTTTATACAAGTTTATAAAGTAAGACATAGAGAAGTATCTTTTTAGGTCTGTTATGATCTTTGTGGCAAAGAAGTTGAGATTGCAGTATTAGCAACCAACCACAAGAGGGGAGTACACATCAGACTAAACATGCCAGTCTGGAAATCTTATGATATCGAGCTGTTTGAGTGAGGTTTGAAGTCTTAATATAACAAATATTAATCATATTTTAATGTGTGTAGCTACTACACTTTCAAAACAAAGTCAAAGCTGATTACATTTAGAATTGCAGGCTTGGCATCTGTTGACTATGGCTGTCTCCCTGTAAAAAATGAGACACATTTTATTGGTTGCTCTGGTGTGCTGGCTAAATGCCTTACGGTGCATGTAAACCTCAGATAAAAAAAAGTCTGGTGGAGGTTTGATTCAATGGTTGGACCATAAGGACTGAACGTGCTCTTTCTATGCCACAAAAGAGTATTGTATGCAAAATGCCCCGTCTACATTTACTTTCATTGTATGCAAAATGGCACATCTGTGATTCTTCTAAATAGCTGATTTGTGTTTCACACATACAAGGACATTATATGGGTCATAAATAATAAAGGAGTAAATAATATTAGCATTTTCATTTTTGTGTGAACTTTAAATGTTTCGTCCACATGTTCAACTAAAACATTGTGCTTTTATCAGTGTTACAGTGTTATGCTCCCGGTGACACTTGTAGTGGTTGTTGGTTTTTATAAAAGGATGTAGCACCGTGTCCAAAGGTTTTATCACTTTGGAGGCTGCTTTGCATGGCTGTTCAGTTAAGTGACCCGAATTCTAAAGCAAAGTGGTGGAGGTGTTGTCGAGTGGGAACAGGGGTGGGTGGTAGGTGGAGGGCGGCTTGTATGATGAGAGTGGATTAGAGATGGGGGAGGGGGGTTACATGCGATGCAGTTCTGCAGCTGCGTGTGTGCTTCTCTGCCTGTTTGTGATTACAGGCGGGGGGGCAGGAAAGGTTCGAAAGTGTTGGAGCAGAAAATCTCTGCTCTCCCTACTCTTTATTTTTCTCTTTCTGTCACTGGACCAGACGTAAAGCAACAGCAATTTGTGCGATTTCACAGCTCACTGGGTTCCAAAAAACTCTGACAGTCTTACACTAAGAAAGGAAGAAAAGCAAGGAGGTATTGAAGGGTAAAATAATGTTATGAACTAAACAGACAAGGGGAATTTGAAGGACCAGAGAAAACTCGAAGATAAGAGATAAGACTGAATATTACAAGCACAGTAACTATTAAAAGACTGTTGTAGCGTGACAAATGTGTGTATGATTTGAGAAAGCACACACCTCCAGTCTGCATTCATAAGCTAAGCATAAATCTGTTCCTGAGTACCACCTAATCCTCCAATCTCTTCATAAGCATTAACTCCTCTTTGAGGTACCATTTGTGTGGCCTTTTGCTTTCTGCTTTTGCTATCTAAAATTCAAAAATGTCACTTTTAACTTCTTAAAACGCCCTTCTGAATGCACAATGCTCTCTCCTGTACAGTTATGGTGAGGATAAAACTTTTCCAATAATTGAAAAGACGTTTGCGCAGATGTCAGAACACTTACAAGAACCACTTTGGAGGTGCAGCTCAGGTGCCCTCAAGATAAGACGTGTCACCTGAGTTCTTTGTCTCGAGGGGTGTGGGACATCTGGTTTGGCTTTAAAGGTCAGTCACAAGACAGGAAGCCACTTTAATCCCTACAGCTGTGAAGTGAGAAGGATATTCATTGGATTCCTACACAGTAGCTGCCCACGGCCTAATTATAGCACATCACCAGTTTTTAAAGACTTTAAAGGGGCCGTAAGAGGGTTCATATCCATTTTTTAAATTATGTTTGCTTTTGAGATCTGCTTGTAACGTTAGTATTACATTACACAAGTATTTGCACCCAAACAGTAATAATCGTGTTTTTATCAAAGAAATCTATACATGGAAAAATCGAACACTGGCGTTTCCTTTCAGGACAAGAGCAGTTGCTGAAGTGGTGCAATTAAAGATATATATGTATAAAACAAAACAAAATATGTATTAAACAAAATATGAAAATATGCAAGCTTGCGGTCAGAGAAAATACCTGTACGTGACAGATCTCTAGAGATGCAGTTTTTAAATGTGAAACGTGTGCTATGAGGTGGTGATCGTGGAGTCTGTCTATCCCTTTTTACTATATATTAAACATGCACATGAGCGTTTTTAATGCTCCATACTCCTGAGGTGGATTGTGGGATTGACAGCAGGGTGGAGCCCAAATGCTACTGTGCTCTGCCATGGTGTGGCATGTACAGATTTCTTCAGTAATGTTAATGACATGGAGATAATGAGTATCTTTAGCATATGCCCAATAGATTAAATAAGAGAAACAGGTATAGATAAACACTGAGACTTATAGAAACATTCTGTGTGGCCCCAGTTTTCTCACATAACCATGAAATTAGCATGAAGGGTGAGGGGTCAAGAGAAGGTGGCATCTCCAAGCAGCCAACTGGAAAGCTTGGAGTTCAGAGGTCAGGGTAAATATGCTTGACTGGTTGACTTGTAAATCAGCTGCTAGCTGTACTGGCTGTTTAAATTGACCCAACCTAACAGAGCAGCGACAGATATACAATACAGTACTTTCACAATATTTGTTTGCCTGCATTTTCATTTTTAACCTTTAAATTAAGAAACGTCCACAGGTGAATTCTTGGGATGAGTGATACCCCAGCTAACGGGGTATCAAAAGAATAATGCAGTAATGTTAAAAAAACGTTTCTCAACATTATATATCAAAAATGTAATTTTTAAGTAGTTAGTGGAACATTTTGGAAACATTACAGAATTGTGTAACGTTTTATAAAAATATAAAAAAACAAAAATGTTTTAATACAATGTATATAAGTAATTGTAACCCAGTATAACATTCATTCAATGTCTAAAAATCTGAATGATCTGAACGTTCCTAGAACTTTCAAAATAACATTTTTGTTGCTTAACGAAACCGTTAGGGAAACATTCTTATAAATTGAAATTGTTAGCTGGGATGTTGCTCCACTGATTCTACTTTAATTTCATATTCCCTCTGTGACTTTGACCTTGTCTTCACCACAAGCATTTGTACGACTGTGATTTATCTGTCAGATTAATTTTGTTGGCTGCATTGAAATGTGTTTAAGATGGAGGCCTTCAGGTCAAAGATGGCAGCCAATAAATTGAAGGGGAAAAAGAGCGCAGCAGAGTTAAAGCAAATTGTCAGAGGACAGGATAAATGAAAGTATTGCATTTACACAAAAAATGTAGTGTTAAAATAACCTTATATGTTTGCGGGATTAGGGTGTACAATTAATTGTGTGTTAAACACAACAGTCACTAATTTTGTTTCATAGTAAACAAGAGCTGTAGATGTGCATTAACTTACTAAGACAGCCGCATAGGGAATCCATCTTTAGGATTGTGTGAATTACAATAAAATCAATAAGTGTTTTCTTTAAGCTCTACGCTAGCAAGTTTTCATTTTCAGTTTTGCATGCCTTGCAACAGTGAAGATCTCTCCACACATTTATATATCCACACAGTGAAGAGCTCCTCACACATATATTTATATATCCACACAGTGAAGAGCTCCTCACACATATATTTATATATTCACACAGTGAAGAGCTCCTCACACATATATTTATATATCCACACAGCGAAGAGCTCACCACACATATATTTATATATCCACACAGTGAAGAGCTCCCCACACATATATTTATATATCCACACAGTGAAGAGCTCCCCACACATATATTTATATATCCACACAGTGAAGAGCTCCCCACACATATATTTATATATCCACACAGTGAAGAGCTCCTCACACATATATTTATATATCCACACAGCGAAGAGCTCCCCACACATATATTTATATATCCACACAGTGAAGAGCTCCTCACACATATATTTATATATCCACACAGTGAAGAGCTCCCCACACATATATTTATATATCCACACAGTGAAGAGCTCACCACACATATATTTATATATTCACACAGTGAAGAGCTCCCCACACATATATTTATATATCCACACGGTGAAGAGCTCCTCACACATATATATTTATATATCCACACAGTGAAGAGCTCCTCACACATATATTTATATATCCACACAGCGAAGAGCTCCCCACACATATATTTATATATCCACACAGCGAAGAGCTCCTCACACATATATTTATATATTCACACAGTGAAGAGCTCCCCACACATATATTTATATATCCACACAGTGAAGAGCTCCTCACACATATATTTATATATCCACACAGTGAAGAGCTCCTCACACATATATTTATATATCCACACAGTGAAGAGCTCCTCACACATATATTTTTATATATCCACACAGTGAAGAGCTCCTCACACATATATTTATATATCCACACAGCGAAGAGCTCCCCACACATATATTTATATATTCACACAGCAAAGAGCTCCTCACACATATATTTATATATTCACACAGGGAAGATCTCCCCACACATATATTTATATATCCACACAGTGAAGAGCTCCTCACACATATATTTATATATTCACACAGGGAAGATCTCCCCACACATATATTTATATATCCACACAGTGAAGAGCTCCTCACACATATATTTATATATTCACACAGGGAAGTCTCCCCACACATATATTTATATATCCACACAGTGAAGAGCTCCTCACACATATATTTATATATTCACACAGGGAAGATCTCCCCACACATATATTTATATATCCACACAGTGAAGAGCTCCTCACACATATATTTATATATCCACACAGTGAAGAGCTCCTCACACATATATTTATATATTCACACAGGGAAGATCTCCCCACACATATATTTATATATCCACACAGTGAAGAGCTCCCCACACATATATTTATATATCCACACAGTGAAGAGCTCCTCACACATATATATTTATATATCCACACAGTGAAGAGCTCCCCACACATATATTTATATATCCACACAGTGAAGATTTCCCCACACATATATTTATATATCCACACAGTGAAGAGCTCCCCACACATATATTTATATATCCACACAGTGAAGAGCTCCTCACACATATATTTATATATCCACACAGCGAAGAGCTCCTCACACATATATTTATATATCCACACAGTGAAGAGCTCACCACACATATATTTATATATCCACACAGTGAAGAGCTCCTCACACATATATTTATATATCCACACAGTGAAGATCTCCCCACACATATATTTATATATCCACACAGCGAAGAGCTCCTCACACATATATTTATATATTCACACAGTGAAGAGCTCCTCACACATATATTTATATATCCACACAGCGAAGAGCTCCTCACACATATATTTATATATCCAGACAGTGAAGAGCTCCTCACACATATATTTATATATCCAGACAGTGAAGAGCTCACCACACATATATTTATATATCCACACAGTGAAGAGCTCCTCACACATATATTTATATATCCACACAGCGAAGAGCTCCTCACACATATATTTATATATCCACACAGTGAAGAGCTCCTCACACATATATTTATATATCCACACAGTGAAGAGCTCCTCACACATATATTTATATATCCACACAGCGAAGAGCTCCCCACACATATATTTTTATATATCCACACAGTGAAGAGCTCCTCACACATATATTTATATATCCACACAGCGAAGAGCTCCCCACACATATATTTATATATCCACACAGTGAAGAGCTCCCCACACATATATTTATATATCCACACAGTGAAGAGCTCCCCACACATATATTTATATATCCACACAGTGAAGAGCTCCTCACACATATATATTTATATATCCACACAGCGAAGAGCTCCCCACACATATATTTTTATATATCCACACAGCGAAGAGCTCCTCACACATATATTTATATATTCACACAGTGAAGAGCTCTTCACACATATATTTTTATATATCCACACAGTGAAGAGCTCCTCACACATATATTTATATATTCACACAGTGAAGAGCTCCTCACACATATATTTATATATCCACACAGTGAAGAGCTCCTCACACATATATTTATATATCCACACAGTGAAGAGCTCCTCACACATATATTTATATATCCACACAGCGAAGAGCTCCCCACACATATATTTATATATCCACAAAGCATATAATTCATCAGAGCCACAGCAGAAGTTAAACTGAGCCCAGAGGGCTGTGAGTTGTCATGCATCAATGCTTAACATCATAAGTATCATAGTGTTTCATACTTGCATTAGGTGAAACAAAAACATGAGATGCAGGGTCAATTATACAATTATACTTTTTATTACAAACAAAAAAGTGTAATATCAAATTAATATCAGTGCAAAATAAAAAGCATAGTTTTCACAAAACAGAATATATCAACATATTTGCTTATATGTACTGGTTTGACTAATATTGTTTATAATTAAGCTGTTTGCTGCAAATGCAAAACTGTGATAGAGTCTAAAAATATATCTCGCAAAATACAGTTTCATGGTCAGTAAAAAAATTATGGCTGGACAATTTTGTTCATTTAACCACCTGTTTGTCTGAATCTTAAATCACATTAAGATCATTGTGATGTTTATATTGTTGCTTATTTTGCCTAGCCAGTAGTCTAGAAGTGTTTCAGATAGATTTCAGATGAGCAGATAAATAAACTATATCAGATAGAGGTCTGCATGGATGTACGAGCTTAAAAAGCAGATGTTTATGTCATGTAATTTACAAGCTTTTTATTCTGGCCAATTTCCTTGCCCTTGGCAGTGGATGGGTCTGTGGGTTGCTCTGGCTGAACCCAAGCCCTGCTGGTCATTCATCTCCTCATGGGCGGCTAATGCAGAGAAGTCAGTGGAGCGAAAAGCTGTCAGGGCTGTTTTTCATTCATCGCCCGTTTTCCCGCATACATTTCAATTAGAGGGGCTTGGGATGCTACAGTCCGCCAAGAGAAGGTCTAGCAAAGCCATCAGTTAATACTCCCATCTGTAAGATAAATATTAGCCCCATCGCTGCACCTATCGATTTGCGCTAAGGTTAAAAGCTTTTAGGACCTCGGCTTGAATATGGGTTGCTCGACAACTTCCCTACACCCCCACAGTCAGATGGTACGGAGGTCTGACCCAGACAGTTGAATTCGGCCTCTTGATTTCTTCCCCCATATGTGATTAAATGTTGCCTCTTTCCCGTCACCTCAACCTTAACCCTGGACCTCTCCACTCCCAGGTCACTTAACCTTGAACCCAATTACAAGATAAGGTTACCTAAGGGTGACCCTCGCTTTGCTTTACTCAGCTAAAGGACGGGCGAGAAAAAGACGGGCGCAGCTGATATGCTTCCAGCTAATTCACGGGGTTGACAAAGGTCGCACTCAAGCCATAAAGAAGAGCTTCGATCTTTCATGCAAAATGAAAATTCAGCAATACGCCGAGACAGTCAGGCAAAGAGCCAAGAAGAGCAGTTCAAACGAGACATTTCTAATACATTACTGTTAACTTGGTGTTAACACCAATGCGCTTTCAAAGTACACATATTGACTCGAATGTCATTGGTATGGATATTTTTCATGAAAACAGTTCATACAGCAGGGGCTGCTCACCTGTCGGTGTACTTATTCTTTTATTAATGCTCCAGTATGTAACTTTCTTCGTTAAAATGCTCAAAAATCAGTTACTGAGTAAGTACATGACAGATCAGTGTTAACAACCGTCTCCTTTACCTTACCCTGAGTCACAACAGTAAGGTTATAATAATGACTTTTATTATGAGCTGTATATTTTTCTTCTAGGAAATGAAACCTTATTGTAGGATCAATTTTAGGTTCAAGAGACATCTATGTAATTAAAACCGATTAATAAGTCACATGATCAGCTACATTGCCAATCAAAAAACATAAGACCAAAATTTGACAATATTTAGCAATTGATTGCAAGGGTTTTAAGTACTTGAAATTACAAAAACATCACAGTTCTCTTATAGTAAAATTGGACTTTGTGATTGCTAGACATTTTGTGCAGACTGGTTTTAGTTCAGAGGTTGAAGGGAGGTTAAATGTGATTTTGTAATGTGTTTTCCAATGCCTCAAGAATTTTATTTGGCCATTCCATTGTCTGAAAGAATAGTAGCTTGCAGCTGAAGTGCTTAAATGTATCAACTCATTGTATTTATGTTAAGCATTAAAATAGGTCATTGCATTATTGTGAAAGACAGAGGGACTCTAATTGAAATCTTGGACTTGAATAGCTACTTGCACTGTGACGCTCGGCGAGTATTTTCAAACGATCTTTGTTTAGCTGTATGGACTATGTAAATGTTACACGCTATAAAACATGACCACAGTGATGGAGTTCTCTATATACAAAACATTTAGCAAAAACCTATGCAGAAAAAACAGCCTTTTCATAAGCAACATGAAACAAGAAACGTTGCTGGTTGCTGATAATGGAAGTAAAACCAAACCAGCTGTAGTTTTTAATACATTGTCAGCGTTGCCTAACTGCTCAGTACCAGGAAAGAGAGAGAAAAGACTCAGAGAGAGAGAGAGAAAATCCTAAGAGTATCCTGGTAGCAGAATAGCCCGTTGACCGCTGATTGAACCTTCAACTGAACTGAGTATGAACCCTTAACACGAGGACCGCCGGTTACAGATCTCCCTGGGAGATACAAACAGGGCCAGCCAGCCCTGGGACCAACACACAAGTACATAATTCACACATCTCACACTACGCACACCTGCGTACACACATCACACACTTTTCTCACACCTTCACAACTGCTAAGCCGCAAATGTACGTACAGCGGCAGTCACCAGCCCTGAAGATCAACAAACCGCCATCTGTTTTGGCACATGGTCTAAACGCCAGGTTGTGAAGACAAGCGCCATCCAGGTAGATATTTTATGGGATTTATGTTTTGAATCTGAAACGCTATAAAAACACACATACACTTTATCAGCAGCTCTATAACCCTCCCAACATGATACGCTCAGCAGTGCGATTGCAAAATGCAGTACAGGGGTCATGGACAGGTCAGTGTCGTACATACCGTTCCTGTGTCTGTTTGGCATTCTGTTGCAAGTGTCACAAGGGAGGGACTTCGGTGATGTTTAGCAGCGTGAACTGGACATTCCGAGGTGAACGCAGAATTCCTGGTAGCAGGTCCCGTTAGACATCTGCCCTGTGCTTGAAGTGGGCAAATGTGAGCCTGTGGGAGTCAAGCAGGGGTGAAAGGAGAACCAGAACCTATAGGAAAGCACATGCAGCACTATTAGAGTACTGACAGTGTGTTAAACAAAGAAAGCACAGCCATGTGACATAACATAACAAACCGCTTTCTTTCCCTTTGCCTCAAATTAAGCAGAATTTTTTTCACTAAGTTCATTTTAGTGATTAATAACAAAAGCTCTTGAAAGCATTTCTGTGTAATCATTCATATGTAAACTTTTCATCTATTCCTACATACTGAGCCAAAACAAAAAGCTTAGGGTGAACTTAATATTATATTTTAAAGACATAACACTTACATGTTTTATTTTACCCGTATTTTACTTGGTTTAAAGGTTTAAGAAGCACTATTATAAAGGACATTATATGAATGCTGGCTTTAGGAGTATATCCTTATAGTTTAGCCCCATTTCTGCCAAAGACAAACGCCTGAAAATTTTTAGCTGGTGTGCTGCTCCTCATAGGGAAGTCCGAACATTTCTGCCACTGTCAAAGCTTTTTAAGGCCTGTAGTTTGATTTCAGTTGGAGAATAAACATGCTGACCATCTCGATCATTTGCCAAACCTTAAAATCAACAAGAAGCAAATCAAAATTGACCCGACAACATAATCCTGGTCTTTTGTTAATGATTCATCAATGATTCATTTCTTTTCAGCTGATGTCATCAAGGCCTCTTATTTTCCACCCCTGCCTACCAACCACCTGTTGTCATAGAGACCACTTTCACAATCCAGTCCATTCTCAAAGTTTTTAACATTAGCGTCTTTTCCTTACGCCAAATTATAGGTGTTTTTATATTATTGAATAAACACACAAACCATAAAACCCAAAAAACAGAGCCATGGACACCTTGCCACAGAGAAAACAAATAGAGAAACAACTGGGGTTCGAACGTCCCTGAGGTCAGAACAGGTGTTGCTGGGACCAGTCTGAGTCTGCTGAGACAGCTGGTCTATTCCTGTGTCCACAGCAGAGCCGGTCCGACTGGGCATCCACTGCAAGTAATGACAGATGGACAGGTGGGAAAACCCTTGAACGGCCCAAAGCTTGTGTTTAACAACAAGAGGTCAAGGCCTGGCTGGTTCACATTGCCCCTGCTGGTAGATGCCTTGAAGCTACAATCCATAACTTTTGCCTCTTTATCGCCATCTCAGTTTAAAACATAACATTGCAGGTTACTGTACGTACTTTATAAATGTTGAGGACCCGACAGCTCAAATTATAAATCATTATTGTAAAATGAACATTGTGAATCGCTGTAACGTAAGGAGACCATTTCGAACACGGATCTGATTTGTACTTGTTCTATAACTTTTTTCATTTTTAATAAAAATGTTAGGGATTTCAAATTTAATGACGCTAGTTTTGTGGGTGAGGGACTCCCTGGCTATTCCAAAATCTGTCAGTCAGTGTTTTTGTAAAAACAACATATATGTCAAAAATATTTCTTTATTATATATTTTTTTTGTCAGTGACACTGAGCAAGAGCCCAGAAAAACATCAGTGATTATTTATTTATATAGTTCAAACGCTTGTACATTATTTTGTATTTGTTGTTGCTAATAGTATTTTGATGTTCTGCAGAAAAAAGATTTATTCACTCTGGTGAGCAATTTCCACACACACGGATTTGTGGAAAAACACTGTGAATCATGCAGCTGCAACACCCCGCGCCAATTAACATGACTGCGACCTCACACATCCGGGTCAGTGCATCTGAGCACAGAAACAAAGGCAGAACTGGTCCCAGAATGTGAGTTCCCAATTACCCTTCAGTGAGATTCGCACAGCACACAATGCTGCAGGTGAGAAGTTGGATGGGGCTTCTGTGAGGGACTGGCAGAGACACAATGACCCTCTGTGCCATTAGCTTGAAATTGTCGCATCTCTGCTATGAAAAATGCTTAGGGCACAAGACAAAACAACACACAGACTGTTGAATTCAGTGCATGTGTAATTTATGATTACACATTTAAATTTAGGCAGACGGGCCTGATAAAATTGCATGATGGGAACAGTGCAAAATGCTGCAAGTCAATTCTGTATCTAAGTTATAAAGGCTGAAGCGACTAAGATGTATTTTAATGATTTTTTTTATTTTTGACCTTGAAAGACACGATACTATATTTAATAGTAATACACAGTTCTGTGCACTTTTTACTCATTGTTATATATATATTCTAAACCCATATAACGTATAACCCATATCATTTTCTGTGGAGCGCAACAAGGGAAACTGAAGAATCGAAACGCTCAGAGCGACCAAAAAAAACCCACCAAGTTGTCAATATGACTCTTTGATGTTAAAGGAATGTTCAAAACATGCAGTTTTTAGACGTTGTATTACCATTTGGGTATAAGAACGTTATTCAGGTATTTTTTTCTGTTTTTAAAACGATCCACTAACAAATTAAAACTAACATTTAACTAAAAATTCTGCTAACATTACTGCAAGAAAAAGAAAACCTTGAGAACATTAGCCAATGTTCTGACAACATTCCCTGTTAGCGGAGAAGCCAGTAAATAAAGACAGTATTTGAAAAAAACTATTGAATAAATTAATTTCCTAAACATTAATTTCTCATAACATGCATATGCTTGGCACACATTCCGAGGATTGCAGCCAATGTGATCAGTTGCCAGAGTGAAGTGTGGAAAAACATGACAGGAAATTTGCCCAAACTCCATAAGAAATCAGCACTATTTCAGTCAGTCTCATCCCAGCTCAGTCCCTCCTCTGTTCAGTTCAATGGCATCTCATCTCTGCCACAATTAGCCCGCCTTTACTGTACTCTACAACTCAATAGAGTATGACTGTGATCTAATGTAGGAGATCCATCAATGCTGGTTCAGCCGAGTTCACACTGGCATCAGGAATCAATGTGCCACTCAACTTGTTAGTAATATGGAGGCTCTCGTGAAATCTGGGCACACAGAGGTCAGTGAATTACTGCCTCCCCAGCTAACAGGGAACGTTTCAGAAGTTCTCTCAAAGTTATTAAAAGAAACCTTTATGCAGTCATGTCAGTAGAACCTTTGTTTAACGTTTAAATAGCATATATTAAAAAGTTTATTCTTAAGTTGTTAATGAAAATTTTAAAAACGTTGCAAAATGAAAATGTTTGACTAATGTTCTTGTAACCAAGCAATAACATTACTGCAACGTCTGAAAAACTGGTTGCGTCGAACGTTCCAACATTTGTAACATTTTTAACACTTTTTGTTTCCCTAATGGAAACATCCTTACTACCTAAATTGTTAGCCGGGTCAGTATTTTAGCTCATTTCACAAGCAATAAAATCTTTCAATAAAATTGCACCACAAACATATCAAACTTTCTGCAGAAATTAGGAGAAAATTATTTGTTTCTATGTGGGCCAGGAAATATGTGTGTTAAGTCACGAATCGTTCAGTATGTCAAAAAAAAAGTAAAAAATAATGTCAAAACAATGTCAAACGTCAAAATAAAGAAATGCCACATTGTAAATAAACACTTCTATGTATCAAAATGAAAGGCTGGTAACATTACTAGACTGCTCTCTTGTGACTTTTTACTTCCACTAATGGCACAGATTCTGGGTAACACTGACAGGCCTTAAGGCTTTATGATGATGACTTTTTAGGTCAAATGGTGCCCAAGGCCAAGACAGAGAGAGAGAGTGTTGAGATGGAGGGAAAGCAAACCGGGGGGAGAGCACACAAAGTGGAAACAGACATATCTAAAAATAAACCATCTAAAATATTTAACTTACTGACCCAGAAACTGCCACAGTGTAATCATATCTGTGTTCCAGCAGAGGAGTTAGCAACAGCAAGAGTATGATATCATTAATGTGGAGTATGAAAATCATAATGAAACAGGAAGGAGGAACCCCAGGGGAAATTTGGCTGCAAACATCTACAAAAAAGCCTGTGAAACTGGGACATTTAATCTCTCTGTCCACTCATCCGAACGTCTAGTGCACTGAATGTCACTGGTCATCGGGTTCAGTATCTGACTCACAAAAACAGAAATAAACCATCAAGCTCATGGCAAACAGCAAATGTTTCTTTAAGAAAAAAGCAGAAACTGACCAACAGAAATATTGAACATTTTAAATTGTTAGCGATTATAATGTATATTTATGTTCGTGGTATGCAATACCATGATGTTTTGCATATAGATTTTTAAATATGTTGGCTGTTCAAAAGAAATCATTTTAGGGTTAAACCAATAAAACCCAAAAATGAAACATTCATTTATTCACCCTCGTCTCCAACACAAAATTCAAGCTGCACACAAAATTGAAACAACATTCAAGTTGCGTTTTTCTAAAGCAGGAAAAAATGTAAAACTTTTTCCTTCCACCTTAGCTCGCTCACCCAGTTAAGAATCTTCAAAGTTCAAACATAAAATTTGCTAAAGCAGGGAGATTTCTGAATCATTACAGGATTATTAATGCCCTTATTTTGGTTGGGTAATGCTGAAACTCTTGCACTTTGGTAATGACTGTTTGAAAGTTGCCCTGGGGCAGTTGGAAGGCAGCACAACACCATTAATATTGATGCCCTGCGGCTTAACTGGATTTTTGGAGAGACTTTCTCACACATCAATATTGATGTGGTTGCCATATATCCACATCAGCCGCTCTTAAAGCATTTATAACAGCTAGAGCAAGGGCATGTGACTCTGTTAAAACGCTGTGGAAATTTTGGTCCCAATGACTGCGGTGGAGAAATGTTTTTTAGTTGTGAACATTAATGATGTGATGCAGTTTCGGGAAGGGTGATCTGGAATATAAAAAGCATTCGGTTTCAGGAAAAACGGGACACCTAAATAAATACGATTTTGCACCCTCGGTATATGCACCATTTGTACCATTTCAGCTTTGCACACTGCCTGAAACAGCTGCAGGGCATGAGCGTCATTCCAGCAGCTGGACTCATGACAGTAAGCCAAAAACGAGAGACCTCATATGCACAAAGACTGACCTCAATTTAATCTGATGTCTCAACTATTGATCTCAACAACGCTGGCTGGCTGGCTGGCCAACCCTCCCAGAGACAGACAGCTTGCCCTTGCGGCCGGCGTTCAAGTTGACACATAATAGCTCCAGGCGACCTCATCCACTCTCATTGTTAACATTTTAAACGGGCACTGCCATAGTGCCCTTCAAACAATCCGCACCCACTCACTTCACTCATGTTAAATTGAGATCGTGTCATATCAGATGGAGGTTAAATGTGAGAGACTCAACCGCAGCCATTTGCTCAGAAACAGCAGCTCGCGTGTTCGCTACAGTTGAGTTTACATTCGCTGTCAATACTGAATGATTCATGGGGAAGGACACGAGATTTGTCACTTCAACCACAGACTGAAACCTCACCTGTCTGTTCAGACATAACACAGAATGTAAAAAATAGTACGACTGCAAGTGAGTCAGTGAAGTTGTTTTATGTAAAAAACAAAGACATGATGGTATTTTCTGTTCAGATCTTATTAGAAGTTCTTTCACATGCCACTTGAATGGATCTCTTGTCATGATGAACTTTTTCAGTTTATGAATTAATGTTCTTTTTAAAGTAAGAAAAGTGTTCTAAATGTCCACATATTGTAATAAAAAGTGTCATTTAAAGGCTGAAATTATTTAAAAACCTATTTTAATAGGCAGTGAAGGAACTGGAAATGAAAATATATTTGGAAACTTTTACACTCACGGGTATTCAAGGTGTACAGAAGATATTTGATTTCTTTACTTAGCATTTTAAAGTCATTGAATTAAAATGTATGAAATCAACATGAAAACAGGTTGCATTTCCAAGAACTTGCCACTTGCATTTTCAACTAGATGTTTTATAAAAATCAGTGTGATGTACATGCATGCATTGACATTCATACAGACGTTTACCTTACCCGTAGCGCTCATTGTCCTGCAGATGTATTTTATATTTACAGTGAGGTAATATTCTGGAGAGGTCACTGTTGAACTGAGAGTGACAGCTCTGAAATAAAAGTATAAGTCGTTTTCATACTGTTCTGTTGCAATACTGTTGCTAGTAGAGCTTTGGAGAAACAAAGGCCACAGGCCACAGGCTTGACATATAACACTGCCAATGGAGCTCTGCATTAGGAAAATGGACACCATCAAAGTGAATAGCTGTTTGGTACAATGTTCTTAACATTATAGCATGTTATAATGAATATTTTCCAAAAGAAACGTCTAAAAGATTATTGCAAAGCTGAAAGCATTTTTACTTTTGCTGTCACTTATATTTTGCTGCCTTAAATTTTTTAGTTAAATCAACTAAAAAACTGAACTGAATCAGTAATTTCGACATAAAATTTTAAATCCTGACATAATAAGTATAACTTAAATAATAGGTTAAGCAATTCTTCAACCATTTCTTAAAAGTAACAGCAACTCTAGTTTAGACTAGTCAAGATTACAAAGAGTAAGTTGAAATGACTTGTGCAACCAAATTGATTAAACTTAAAAATTTAAGGCAGCAAAGGTTTTTTTTTACAGTGTATAAATTCTTTCTTGTATAAATGATAATGTATTATTTTGTATTTATATTTATAATAAAAATTACACAATTTTGTATAATGTATAATTTTATCATGTAAACTGTAACTTTATATAACTTAAAATATTTTATAACATTAAAGCTGCAGTTCATTCAAAACGTTTTTATTAAAAATGAACAAAAATCAGCAATTGTGCAAGTACAGATCAGTGTTCAAAACGATCCCCTTACATTACCCCAATTCACTGTTAAATATATAATAATGATTTATTATTTAAGCTCTCAGGGCCAATTTTCCGGGCAATGTCAGTTTGGCTTCATTTGACTTCAATATATGTAATGAAAAGTAACCTGCAATTTTATGTTTCAAACAGAGATGGCAGTAGAGAGACAAAAGTTATGCATTGCAACTATTTTTTTTTTATTTTGTACGTTTTGATTTCATGTTAACTAATTACTTTCTTGGACATTCCTGCTTGTATTGCGAAAGTATTGCGAAAGTGTGTGTTATTCCAAATACTCTGTGATATTTAATCAAAATGTAATAGCTTGCTCTTCTAAAACAACTTTTCCACTGACATCACAGGATGGACGTGCTGTTGCTTAATGTTAACAAATAGCTCTTCAGGGACTTACATTGGGTCTGGCTCCACCATGCAAGATACAACTGTTCCACTTCCATTAAGATCAAACATTTTCTGCAGAACGCCAAGATAAGGTTAAAGATAAAGAGGAAAAACAGTGACGTATTGACAAAAACGCTTGAGTTTGTCAATGACAGATTTGAAGAGTTGTTTAACTGTTAAGGGGAGAAACTGTCCAGGCATCAGCAGTTTGGCCATACTGTTTGCAACCAAAAAATAAAACATTTTTAAGCCATATTTACAGCCGATGACTCTGTGTGTTCAGAAACAGTAGCTACCTGATCCTGAGGAAACTACAGAGTAAATGTATTCCATACAGATGCAATACAACTGCTCCAACTACCCCAGGGGCAGGTTTAGTTACATTCAAGATGTAAACCGGCCATAAGCATGTTTCGTTTCTCAGGCAATTTGTCTAAACTTTATTTCTACCAAAATAAACTACAAAACTGTGAAACAAACACTAATTGTTATATGGAGTAGAGACAGATTCCCTTAAGAAGCTGATTAAGATAGCTCAGCCATGTTCAAAATGAAGTGCCTTTAATAGGCATGGTTGGGCCTAAATTGGCTGAATTAAAATGATAAAAGAAATAAAATATTGAAGTTAAAATTTGTAATAGGTGTAACAGGAACAAAATACCTTTGAAAATATTTGATTTATATTTACAAAAATAAAAATACGCATATAAACGTACGTAATACATAAAAAAGTTTTAAATATTTCAAAGGGATAAACACATTCTGCAGGCCTTCCTGTTTTCCTCTGCAGTGACTCAGAAACAACAGCAGGAGTTCTGTGCATGACAGATTTTATTTCATGAATTCATTTATGCAAACCTAAAATACAGAAAAAACATTTTTATAGAAATATTCTGTGAACTAATACAACAGGTCCCAATGGCTTATATATCCAAACACTGCCTTAAAATCTGTAGTGCCATGTTTAAAAATGTGAAACTGGGGTTTAAACTATTTCAGACAACCAACAAAGTAACCAGAACTCTTGATTATATCTATGTTACACAATATATCTGGTCATCAAAGGCAGACTAGTGGCATTATTGAGGTCTTGAGTTTATTGGTATAGGGTAAATTAGGGTAATCTGGGTCATTTTGGCACTCCAAGACTTCAGACTAACACAGCTAGAATATGGTACATGTTCCCATTTGTGATAAAGCAAGCAATTATCACAGTGTTCCACATTCCCGATGTCCCAGAATTCCCTATCTTACCCTAGTGTTTATCTTGAATCCACAGGAGATCAAAAATCTGCACCTAACAACACTGACACATGTAGTGCTTGACAATACAACATTCCACCTGGATTTACTGAATATTTGGACGTAGCTGAGAGGAGTATGGAAAATCGGGCTGGTTTCAAGTGCCTCTTTTAAGTTCTCCCACTTCATCAGAGACCTAAACGCAAACAAAAATCAACAACGAGACAAGACGAGAAATGAAACTTCAACTCGGTCGTCAGTTCCCCAAAATGCTTTTGGAAGTTCAGCTGCCTGTCCTGCTTTGGCAACGGCTTTTTCTCCAAACAGTCCTGGACGAGTTTTGCCAGTCTTCATGTTTACTGGGGCCATAATAAGAAACCTTGTCCAGCCCAAAATTCAGCTGTTTGGATCCTTGTTTCATTTTCATCATGCACATATGGACACAACCTTGACTTTCTCTTTACAACAACGTTTTAACCAAAGTCAACAGTTTTTCTGCTAAATTTTTGGCATCAGCTTTAATGGCTTCGGGTTGAGTCACTGCATGTCTGGCCATATCTTCAATTACAGAAAAGCTCTGCAAAACGAGTTCCAGAGTCTGACAGTATATAAACGACGTGGTCCATTCCCATCGACAAAACAAATGGCTGGTGCTTCTGATAAGTGAGTGGGGATGATGTGGCAGAAAGGGGCGTGGCTTGCTGACAGATTCTCTGTATCAGCCATGACCCTTCAGTGGCAGGGGTGTGATATGGATTACGGGGTGGGATCAGGGCCCGTTCTCGTTGTAATGGAGTGAGATGGGCCGATCTCTCTGTACAGGCATGTAAGGCCAGTTGTAGCTTGAGCCAGATAACAGCATGTCTCTCAGAAGAGTCTCAATTGGCGTTTTGCCCACCAGGCGTACAAAGAAGAGTTGTTCGATGACGGGGGAGGAAACAATGCGCAGGGAGGGCAGTCGTAACAACAGGCGGCCGAATCGGTTGGGTTGATTGGGGTATTGATTTCGAACGTATTCCTCCAGAGCACACTGAGACTTCTCCTGGATGCTCTCCACGTGGGCCACATCGGACAGACCCATGGCATCTACAGTAGAAAGACAAAAACAGAAGAGAAAATTAAAGCTGCAATCTGTAACTTTTTGGGTTAAAAATGAACAAGCAAGTACATGACAGATCAGTGTTCAAAACCATCTTCTTACCTTACCCTGATTTGAAACAGTAAGTTTATAGTAATGATTTCTAATTTGAGCAGTCTGGTATGATTTCCCAGGAAATGCCAGTTTGGCTTCATTTAACGTCAACATACAAAATGAAAAGTATGTAAAGTAACCTGCAATTTCATGTTTCATACAGAAATGGTGGTAGAGAGGCAAAAGTTACAGACTGCAGTTTTAAGAGATACTCTACTATAACCTAGTTAGCCAACGATCTGAGAATGTTAGCTAAGATGTTTGCAAATAAAATAAAAAAACTAAAATAATGACAATGGCTCAATCATTTATTTTAGAACATTTTCATGTTAAATGTTTCATCTTTTAGAACATAAATCATGTTATTTTAGTACATTTATTAGTTAAACTGGATTGATGGTGGTTAATAAATAAGACGCAGGTTTTTGTGCTAAAAACATTGCCCAATTGTTTTAAGAATTTGTCCCTAGAGTCTTTTACCCAAGTGTGTACAATTGTCAGAGGGGTTTTAACCCATGACCCTCTTTCTTATTCTTTGTGCCACGCCACTTATTGTTGGTCTATGCGTACACTTAGTCCTGCTGGGCTTCAGTTCTGATTACAAAAGATTAATTGCTTCATATTTCTATGAGGGCAAAAAGACCCGCTGAGCGTGACACAACTGCCGCTTCTTTCTACATCCCATGAGCCCAGATAAAGACATCTACAATTACTGTAGCCAGCGTTTTGTAAGGGGGAGGGATGGATGCATAAGTCTCTAGCATAATGTCAGTACTGACAAGTCTTGCGTGCCTCTGTGCCAGTTCCTCTGCGTGAACACGCTGGGAGCTGCCACTGCATTGCACAGGGCGATCAGGGCAACTGGCTGACATTAGAAGCCTGGTTGGGTGATATGAGGTGATAGGAGGTTTGGACTAAGGTTACGGGCTGCAAGAGTTTTCCAGCAAACAATTTTAGGTTGGAAGAACGTTTCCTTAACGTTTCTATTATGTAACAAAGACATGAAAAATGTTATTGTCAACGTTCTAGGAGTGTTCAAAGGAACGTTTAAGATATGATGTATATTGTAAAAAAAATTATACTAACGTTACTGCAAGAACATTTTTGATAACTTTGAAAGAACATAAGCCAACCATTTGAGAACGTTCCCTGGTAGCTGGGTTGTCTGTCCCTGTTAGCTAATGCCGGCAGGGGGTGGAAGGGGGGCTTTGGCTGGAATTAGGGGACGGATCACATTGATGCCCTGGGCTACAGAGGTTATGTAGGTCACTGCCAGACTGAGTTGAATCCGTCTTGCTGTATCTCAGCATGCATAATTCAGTCGTGTTGGTGGGAGTCGGGGCGGGGGGCTGCTGGTCTGGTTTCAATAATAGATGTTAGCGTGAAGGATTGAGAGATAAAAAAAATGAATCGAGGGTGGTGGGTTCAGCCGTCCATTTGGAAAAGTGCAGGTCTGGGCTGGAAAGCAGTTTCTGATTCCCTGCCCTACCTCTGAGAGGTAGGGCAGGGAATCAGAAATAACCTAAATCAGTGGGCAAGACATCTCAGAGTGTGGAGCTCTGAGCTAAAGAGTCTGGCAGCAGCACAGTTAACCCTGCTTATCTTCAATGACATAGCCATAGTGAAACGACACTATACTGTAGTTAGTTAACGTTGGGGCAATGTTATCATTAATAGGGTAGTTCACCCCAAAATGAAAATTTTTCCATCGTTTTTTCATTTCAAAACTGTATGACTTATTTTCTATGGAACACTAAAGACAATTATTTTTCATCTTTCATTTTTGGGTGAACTATCTCTTTAATATGTTTTATGTAATAAGGTTACTTTTCATAAACAAAAAATAAAACAATTGACATAAATAGTAATTAACCACGTTCTTGACGTTCTTACCAGAGGTGAAGAGCACAATGGACTTCAGACAGGAATACTCGGCCGTGTCGACCTGAAGAGCTTTGAGTTTCTCAACCTGTTCCTGGAAGACACGTATGTGGTCCATAAAGGCCACCACCCGCTCGGCTGACATGGGGGAGGCATGTAGACCAGCAGCGGCCAGCAGGGGCGCTACATGCAGTGGCATAGAGCACTGAGCAGCATTCAGAACAAACAGTTCGCTCCACGACATGCGTAAAAGAGCCACCTAAACACAAAATCATACACGCTTAAATGTAAACCAAAAACAGATAGCAAAATAATAATAATACCTGAAGACAGAATACGCATTTCAACATTAAAGACGGTAGGCAAATTTTTCCAGAAAACATTTTGGTTGAAAGTCTCTTAAAAGTGATTTAAATATATTCACATACATACACACATACATACATGTCTTCTGCAGGACAATAAAATGTTTGTCTAATCATCACATTCGGTCTGAATGTTATGATAAGATGTCCTGATTTCGTGTCAAGCTATGTATTTTTATACCTCCACACACCCTGCTTGCGCAAACAGACTTCCATCATCAGCATGTTCATGTGTTGCAGGCAGCGTGGCTTTAAAGAGTGCTCTGAAGGGAGGGAGGGATCTTATTCTTTTAAAGCTAGCTTGCTTTTGCAAGCATGTCCAAAATTGCCTACCCTACCTTTAAATCGAAACTGACCCTTTATAAAAAATAGCTCACTTTTGGAAAATGTCTTAAAATCCATGACTGTATATTCTATAGTAGTGCAAAAAAAGTTTAAACCATAAACTGTTCTGTTCATCTTGGATTACCTGGTCCATGAGCTGCAGGTCCGGAAAGAAAGGGATGTTCTTTGCCCATTCCACCGCACTGAAGAGCAAACGGGCGGCCAGTTCACAGATGTTCTCGATGCCCATCAGGTTGTTGGACTGCATGCACTGCGCCCCGTAGCGGGAGGTGGGGTACGGCTCGGCCCGCAGGAGCAGAGAGATGAAGCCGGAGAGATACGGCTGCCCATTATAAGTGTCGCCTCCGTTGCTCATATACTGCCCGGGACTGGACTGAGAGTTGGACATACGACCCCGCTGAACAGCTGAGGGGGGAATAAAAAGCAAAGCGCTGTTAGAAGTGAATACCCTGTTACAATTTTAGGTTGTATGAATGTTTCCCTAATGTTTCCATTAGGTAACAAAAATGTTAAAAATATTACTTTGAAAGTTCTAGGAACATTCAAAACGTCCAGTTTTTTAGACATAATGTTTACTTTATTTCTTGGTTATAAGAATGTTTTTCAAATGTTTTCTGTAATGTTTAACTAAAAACTTAAGAATAACGTTTTTGATATATATGATATATAACGTTAAAAATGTTCTACTAATGTTACTGCAAGAACAGTTTTTGATAACTTTTATAACTTTTGATAACTTTTAGAAAACATTAACCAAAGTTCTGCGAATGTTCCCTGTTAGCTGTATATTAATATGCATAAACAACACTTTATAAAGCAATAATAATTTGCGTTTTGTTTGTTTGCGACTGTCAAGCTTCGAAAACAACAACACAAAAGCTCCATAAAAGTAATATTTAAAACTATTCCTTAGAACTTTATTTACACAAGGCTGAACCAAGACCAGAAGCATTAAATACATCTGTCTGTACGGATCATGTCAAGATGCTAAAGTGAGTTGATGAACACAACAGGTGAAATGGGCCTTTTCACACTTTTTCAAAGAAACGGTTCAGCCAAAGGTGACGGGAAAACAGAGGCAGTCCCGCAACAATGAAGCTAAATACCTGTTAAACACCTGTTAAACTATCCTGTTGTCTGGATTATAACTCAATCTATTCTAATAATGTACACAGAATGAGAAACCCAGAGGAAAAGAGGCTGCTCTTTCATAGCATGTTTCATTTACCTTTTAACTTTGCCTCCTAACTCTTGAGACAGTCTTAACATTCGCTATGAGTAGAGCTATACACTTCACAGGCATGTATGGGACTCTGAAATCAATAAGTGAACATGCTTGACACATGACTTCACAGAAGTCAAAGGTTAAAGCAGCTGGACTTTCCTGTTTCTCTCACTGTTTATGCTCTCTTCTGAAACAGGTTGTGATGAGGCTTCAGCATTCCACAGAAACAGGAGGGCAGAGTAAAGCTTAATGTATGCTGAAGTAAATATGTGTGACACTGAGGTGCTAGTCCACATTTCTGCACAAACATTTAACATCACTTATGTACACTGACTCATTTAACCTACTGAGTTATTCTGAGTTAGAAGCAAGTCAGTAAATACGAATCTACAGGAATGCACAGGTCCAAAAGTCTTGTAGGAATCCTTATTTTTAGCATTCTTCTGTATTTAATATGCATAACAATGCATGAAATATTGAAGGATCTCAAGCCGGCATGCACATTCCTGATGCAAAACCTGGTGATCCACGTTTTCCCAACATGATCTGATAAAGGTTTCAAAGAGCATTTTTGTGTGGCTCAATGGAGACACACTGTCCTTTAATACAAAAGCATGAACAGTCAGTTACTTATTGTTTATATTTGATTAGTGACCTAGAAAGTGCTGAATGTTACATTTTACATTTTATTCATGTAGCAGTCGCTTTTATCCAAAGCGACTTACAAACGAGAGAGCATTTAACAAGAACCAACAAGCCTACATTACAGGAAGGAAATAGTTCTGATGCTTGAGACAGGATGAACGCACAAAACATTTACAACACAAAACAAGGTTAAACATTGAAGCATTAGAGGTTAGTGAGATGTTAAATATGTTAAATATGTTAAATATTACGTACATATTAAATGTTAAATATTTTTCCTTTAATATATATAATCACACTACTTTGTTTTATCTGCTTAAGAGTCTGTCTGTCTGTCTGTCTGTCTGTCTGTCTGTCTGTCTGTCTGTCTGTCTGTCTGTCTGTCTGTCTATCTATCTATCTATCTATCTATCTATCTATCTATCTAAACGGGTTTATGTTACACAGTGAATCACAGAACAGAAGCATCTCTCTGCTGGATGTCACCTGTGTAACTGGTAGAACAGCAGGATTAGTCAGTCGAGCAGGTGGCAGGCTGATATTTACCCAAACCCCACAGAGATACGCCACATTTGGACTTTGCAATGATCCTGTCTATTATTAATGTTTATTCTCCATTGACCTGTATTTCACCCTGCACACTGAAAGTGAGCGATTTACAGGTCATGGGATGAAGTCACACTTTTAGCACTTTTGGCGAGACGCACAGCCCTAGAATGCGACTGACACGCTCTGTTAACTGCATCTGTATGCATTCAACGACATCATTTCCTGTTCTGATGTGACATTTTCGTACCCTGCACAGTTCTGCATGGAGGCTTATGAAAGCTACTCGAATTATAGAGTTTGACTAGATTTACCGTGCAAAAAAAGGTTTTGTGTGTAGTTGCGGCCTGTTGCTTTGTGGTTGCTTAGTGGCCCAGGTCAAAAGAGTCTGTTTTATCACCCACCAGGTGATAAATCTGAGTGCTTAAGCCTAGGAAAGTAATAACACGCCTCTCAACAAGTTGCACAACTTGAATTGACAATTTGAATGTCTGTAGCACAAACAGGGTGGGGCATGTTGGGGTCAAAGTTTACTAACCCTAAGTATATGCAAAACTGTGATTCTTGCTTTAAGATAATGAGAATATTTGAGGGTGTGTTGTCAAATACAGCGAGAGATGTAATACTGTGTGTACACAAAGTCTTCTGTGTGTGAAAGTCAGACTTTTTATTCAGTCTGTATTGGTCGTTTCCCGCTCTGACAAAGGTCACATATTGCATATGGAACATTCCAGCAGACACACACATACTTGCAGAAGCTTGTGGAACTGACACGGCAATCACACTCTTCTCCTTCAGTCACAGGTGCTCTTTGTCAGGCTGGAATGTCAGTCATGTCAAGAGCAGCCATAAGGTGTAAAAACAGGTAGAGCGATCTAAGAAGAGCGGTGAAATATTTGCTCTTAGGACGGAGACTATTCATCTCAGACTATTATACATGAAAGTGCTGGCTGAACTCCTGACCCGGCGAACCTGGAACATTCTCCGAATGTTGGATAACATTCTCTAAATATTCTCTCGAAGTTCTTGAAAAGGTTTTTGCAGTAACTTTAGCTGTATGCTTTTTTAATGTTATATATCACACATATCAAAAATGTTGTTCTTATGTTTTTTAAAAACATTACAGAATTATTAAAAAAGGTTTAAATAACCAAGCAATAATGATAAATGAATGAACATTCCTAGGACATTTAAAATAATATTTTTAAACATTTTTGTTACTTAATGAAAACATTAAGGAAATGTTCTTGCAACCTAAAATTGTTAGCTCGGTGAGATCTTGAGGTGCTACATTATAGAATCATTACATCAATGTTTCAAGGTATCATCTGTTCACAAATGAGCTTAAAAGGTTCTGTATTCATCTATTGTCTATAGCATTCAGTACAAAGCAAACTACAAACTATAAAAGCTTCCAGCTTAACAGCACTAGTGTACATATAATAACTCTGTATGTGATGTCTGCATAACTACAGACCGATGTACAAGCCACTCCGATTACATTTGGGCCAGTTTAAGATAATAACATCAGCTGATTAACTTATATGTTAGTTAGTTCCCCGTGTCTAACATGACAGACAGTCTTGTTTAATGTATACAAAAATGCTAAATATTCAGCTTAAATGTTTTTTGAAGTATTCTTTTTTACCATTCAGCGAAATATTCAGTTTCTTTAATGCTCATAAATTGCTTCAGAAAGTCTTCAGAAAGTGTTTGTTAACACACTATGCAATGTTTTGTACATATTATCATTAGATTGGCCATGGGTCACTCTGTTCTCCAGATATCTGTGTTAACACCGGCTATTAAAAACTCGTATCAGTCAAGCACTCTAATAAACTGAAGTGGAACTGGCAGCATAATTTGGCCTCATTCGTCATCAAATGCATGTGATGATCTCGCAGGGACAGTGTGTGGGATTTCTGGACACTGCAGAAAAACAAAGACGCTCACAGCAAAATGAATTTGACCTCCTATAGCAAGCATGAGCTATATGAATAATCATGAGTACAACAGCCTCATTATAAAGCTACTAGTGGTCTGTGGAACTATCTACATTCTGTCTGATCCAAAGGCCTTTAATAATTAATGAATACAAAAAGATGAATTATTACAGGGATGAATGATGATTTCTTGTATCGGCGACAGGCTGGTTTACATTAACCTCATATATCAATTATTCATAATGTTACAAGTAATAGCTGTGTTGAGAGTCCAGACCCAAAACTAAAGAGGAACTGTATGACAATCTATAAATATATAATACAGATACATGGATGCTTATTTATTAATTTAGCTATTTATATATTTATCTAATAATAGTGTCTGAGAAGTGCTAAACAACACTGTTCACAAGTTACAATGTATGTGGACATGGGACAGGTTTTGTTTGTTTAACACAAACTGGGTTATGATCATGTTAGCTTTAAAACATCTGTAACGCACAAGGGCTTCTCTCTGTAAGTTAAATGCATAATTCAGATAAAACAATTTATGTATGAATAAAAGAAGATATTTTGTTGTGCTACATTTTCCCACTACAAACACAGCACAAACTGCCCCAGACAGACACAAAAACCTGGACCAGCAGACAAAACAGGCATGTGTCTTTTCTAAACTCTCGCACTAATTTAAGTTTTTAAAAGATTAAATAAAAGTGCAAAAATGAAGGTTACGCAGAAAAGCAATATCATTCAAACTGATTTCAATATGTAACCCACATCGAACCTTCACTGGTAAACCTTTTAAGTTTCTTTCGTTTTTAATTTTAACTAAGAATGATCAGCGAAAAGTTTTGTTTGTTTTAAACTGCATTACTGTAACAGCTGATACATTAACTTAAAGGGTTTTTTAAGATGGTCAGTATCCACTATTATAAAATACTGAATACCCCATTTATCTGAACCCCATTTATGTCACTGAAAATGTCTTTTAATATATGCAGATGTCCAATATTCACATCTAAGTTCTGCAGAGTTCATGAATTGTGTTTTTCAACTGAAACAACAGCAGAACAGAAAACAGATCACCTTCTCACCCACACTGTTGTGAATGAATTAAACCTTTGCTTTACCTAATCCTTCGCTTTAACATGTTTTTGAGAACACACACTGAGATTTGTTAAATATTTCATGCATGCAATTAAATGAACAAATGGTCGCCTTCAAATTTCAAGCAACATTATCATAGATTAATTGATTAATTGTGAATAATTGTTGTGTAGGATTTGATCACAAGACTTCTTGAGCAGTTTTTGGTGTTATTATTAAAGGTTCCTCAGATCGGTATTATATTCCCAACTAACAGTGAACGTTTTACAAACGCTCTTGCAGCAACGCAAGAAGAACCTTTTCCAACCTTATATATCATATATATCATATATATATATATATATATATGAAAACGTTCAACTAACGCATTTGATATAACTACAATATACGTATATATATATATATATATATATATATATAGATATATAGATAGATAGATAGATGATAGATAGATAGATAGATAGATAGATATGATATACATATATATATATATATATATCAAATGCGTTAGTTGAACGTTTTCAAAACGTTACAGAATTAAATAGGATTAAATGACGTTCTCAAAACTAAGCAATAACGTTAATACAACGTCTAAAAACCGGACGTTCACAGAGCATTCAATACAACACTTAACGCTTTTGTGCCTTAATGGAAACGTTAGGGAAACGTTCTTACAACCTGAAATTGTTAGCTGGGTTACCGTGAACCGGTCCGTGTTTGCTTGCGTGTTATTGGGCCAACACAATAAATACTGAGAACCAAAACAGAACCAAACCCAAACTTTCTCTGGAGCTCAATGGGGCTGGGGAGCGACACCAGCAAAACCCTGACAAAGATGTACCATGGCAACCAAAGTTTCCGCCAAACTTCCATGGTTACCGTAGTTATTGTTAACAAAAACACTGGCAACTTGGTATTTGACCTTATACTTCCAGGATATGAATAATTCAGAAGGAAGATCAACAACCGAGAAACTTCTGAGAAGAAGTGAAAGAAGTTTAGAAAACTTCTAGAAAACGAACTTCTTCCTTTGTCGTTTATGCATTAAGATTTTACAGCTGTAATTGTTTACAATATATAATCATATAAAAATATACAAATGCATAATTGTATTTGTGGCAGCCACTAATAAAACGTTTCTTTTTCTTTGACCTCACGGCGTTTAGAGAAGCAGGCTGACGTCATACAACGTGACGTAAATAATCGATTACGTGATTTTAATACGTGATCTTTAAGTTTCTCAGATGCATGCAGCTGTGGCATCCCGTCAGGTCTTACCCTCTCTCCTCATTCCCACTTTCAGGCACTTCTTCAGCCGACAGTACTGGCACTGGTTCCGGTGGTGCTGGTCGATGGGACAGTCCCGGTTCCCCCGGCAGGTGTAGCTCAGGTTCCGTCTCACCGAGCGCTTGAAGAAGCTCTTGCAGCCCTCGCAGGTGAACTGGCCGTAGTGTTTCCCGCTGGACTTGTCCCCGCACACCATGCAGTCCACGTTGGGAATCTTGTCCCCGGAGAGCCCGTCGTTGCCCGGGGTCGAACCCGAGGGAGTCCCGGGGGTCCCGCCCGGCTCCTGACTGCAGATCTGCAGCTGGGACCCGGGATCAGCCGAAATGTTCTCCTGCCACTGATTTACTACCATTGCCATGCTATCCCGTAACACTTCTGTGGTGACCGACTCCTTTCAAAGCGGGGTGGAGATCACGGGCGATCCGGTACGACGTTTGATCTTTCGGGTGTAAACCGGGCGCTCGGGTCCCACCTCGGGATCCTTCTGCGACCAAAACCGGAGAGCGAAACTTCGGTTCTCTATGCAGAATATCTACACGGTAAAGGAGACGGTGGCATAATTACGGGGCGAGGATTGAAACACGGCCACTTCTCATCCTCGGCACGGAAATCTCCAGCCGTCTGAGTCGCTCCAGAACCGGCCAGTATTGATCGAGAAGATCCGCGTTATAAAACCGTCCGGTTCCGAGAGGAGCATGTACCGATCTCACGTGTGAACTTATTATAGATATTATTATTAATTATTATTATTATTGCACTTAACGGAATCCACACTAACACTAAACCCAGTCTAATGTTCAACCAGAACCCGAACTGAACCCAATTCTGTTAATGAACGAGTTTTAATAAACGCCCAAAGTTCGGTCCGTGCTGACACACGTCTTTGTACCAGGAAAGCGCCTAAAGTCCGTCGGTCTCAGCAGGACCAGACGTGTAGACCGGGTCTGGATCCGTCGCCCGTCCCGTCCGCAGCTCGACTCATCTCTGAGATCCGTAGTTAAGAATTCGGTGAAAGTGACACCGAACAGCCGCGCCCCGCCCCTTCCACTCCATATAAGGATATAGTGTCCATATTTGGTTATGACCCTCCCACTCACGGGGCGCGGCTTGTACGCGATAAGATCATCCATTGGTCGGTGAAGCTGCGAGAGAACAGCCCTCGTCCAATTGGATAAACGCGCTGTTCTTGCGCAATGAATAATAAGGAATTTCTTAATCCCAGGGAATCCCAAAGGATCCTGGAAAATATATGCACGCGAATTCCTGATTTCGTGAACTGACTGCAATACGATTTTGTTGTTGTTTGAGAAACAGATCCAGTTTATGCTGGACGCTTTAATATTTTATTCACTTTTTTAACGCACTTTCAGATGTAATTCTTTGCGTTTAATACATCATGCTTACATCGACCTGTTATAATCGGTAACCATGTTATGCTTTTGCGCACTTTTAATCTGAAAAAATATATATATAATAATATATAAAAATATATAATTCAAATTGCATAATATATGTATAAATGCACATTATGCAAAATGAATTCATTTTACAATTACAGTGAAGTAATAATAATGACAAAATAAATGTGCATTGTGACGTCTGCTTTATTCTGGTGAGAGAAAAACAAAACTAGGCAAACGGGATTAGTCTACTGGTTAGGGACCTTGTGTTAATAGTGTGTTGTTGAAGTGTTAGAGCTCACACCATCTGACAGGTTTCACGCAGGAGGCCAGACTTCTGTTAGTTTAGTCTGTAATAAACATTTTGGGAAGCTGTTACTGCACAAAAGGCCGATGGTGACATACAGCAGGTTTTACAATGACAATCAAAAGCTGCTCAAATCTGTGAACTCTATTACAATTACGGACATTTATTTTACAAACGGATTTTATATAATCCATTTAATGCATTAAGCATGTTTACATGCAATAACAATTTAACTCCACTCTAAATGATTTTCCATAAGTTCAAAAAGCATTCAGCTGTGTTAAATAATTTGACTCTGTTTACACATTGCAGTAAAAGTGGCTGGAGATACGGATCTTTTAAATCAATCACTACAATAACAAACAGCCTATTGTAGTATTTGTGTGTGTTATAACAACACAAAATCACAGTGATGCAGTTTATATATTTCCACCTTCTCCAAAATGTTCCAAAGTTTGACATTTACCTTCATGAACTTCAGTGAGTCAGACATCCAGCTGAAAGAGTTGAAACAGCTGAAACGCTTTGCCTCTCTGTTCAGTGTTAGATCCAAAACAAACACACGCTTTTTGTGTTGCTGCCTTAACAAAACAGTAAACACACAATCATCAAAACACTACCACATTATTAACTACAAATTAAAATAATTAAAAACAAAGGATATAGAAAATAAATGAATGCAAGAAAATAAATTATGTAGGTACACTCACAAAACATATGGTCCCTGATTAAGCAGCAGGCAAAGAGAAAACTTTGTTATTGTTGTCTCTGTTTAGCACGAAGCTTTTAGAGCTGGAGGCTATAAAGTTGCCCTTTTAGTTTAGCTTAATTGTTGTCACATGTAACCCTACCTGTCCCCCAATTAGCCTTTTGACTGTCTATTAGATCATTCTGTGGCATACTGACCAAGGCTGTGATTTGGTGGGGCTAGTGATTATGTGTAATTCAACACAATGACAGCATTTAAACATTTCTAAATGAAGCTCTGAGAGGTGTTTACTAACATCAACAAATACTCCTAGAGCGTATATTAAAACAGACACTTTAAATGACTAGTTTCCAAGGAACACAAAAGATTTTTGAAGAATCTTCACAAACCCTTTTTTTATAACTTTATACACTCTTTAAAAAGTCCTTCACAATGCCATAGATGAAACATTTTTGACTGTATGGTTCCATAAAGAACCTAAAATCCGTAGAACCGTTCTGTTTCAAAAAATGTTGGAAAAAGGTTCCTTACACTACTAAATGGTTCTTTGGAGAACCAAAAACAGTTTTTCTATGACATTGCTGTAAAGAACCTTTTGTAGCACCTACTTTAAGTGCAGTAAAGTATAGTTTAAGGATTTAGAACAACATAAGGAACAGGTCTCAGCTTGAATAGTTTTATCAGATCCAGAACAAATATCTACACATCAGATGTATGTCTGGGTCTGTTTGATTGTCAGGATAAATACAGGGGGAACACGTCTAGAACCTGTGAGGTGACTGATGACTGAGGGTAGGGAGTAAACATGACCACATAGCATGGCCTAGAAAAGGCAAAGGCCACTGGTTTGCAGGTTAATTTATAGACAGTTTGTGACCCATGATTCAGTGCCCCTGTTTACTGACATGAAAGACAAGCCAGTCTGAAACTCTACCCATAAACAATTACTGAGTGTAAAGTAAAATATGGAATCCACTCTCCTCAAACTCTGGATCTGTTTGACTGGACAACATTAAACTTGCAGTGAATTAACTGTTGATCTATTTATTAAGCTGTTTACAAATCATTTATCAGCACAGTAAACAGGTCAATCATTTCTCTCTTTTTGAAGTAAATATATCAGTCAAAGTGTCAACCATAATCTTAACATCAGTTTTTAGTCAAGCAACATGATGGTTATATATCTTTTTAAGCACTCATTACTCAGTTTTAAATGACACTATATTAGCACTGAATCAAGATGAATGACTGAATTATGAATTACTTGGATAAATGGATTTTAATCATAGACTTGCAATAACTAGACATCATAGCTTCATGGAATACTGTTTAGTGTTCTAAGACCGTATGCAAAGTAGCCATCCTTCATCTAGATTACAGCTCTGCACTCTGCATTATAACAACGTGTTTTAAACTGTATTGAAGGAGTTTTCATGTATCGTTCCTTTTGTTTTTTATCATCCTGCCCAAATCATCCATTAAAATGAAACAAAAGCAAATAAAACAATAATAACATTCAAGCACAAATTTTCAATATTTTATATTTGCCTAAAAACAAAGATTAAAGATTAGAAGGTTTTTAAGATCATAAGACATATTAATTCAAATTAAGTGTGTACAAACCTTTGACTGCTGGAGTATATCCAGATTACTGTATATGGTTGAATTAAACTAATTAACAGTTACCAACACAATAAAGCCAATATGATACAAAACCTCTTACAAGGAAAGACTTAAATGTTGATGTCTTTATATTAGTGTTTCATATTGTTTTTCCACTGTGTGTTCTTTCCTCTTTCTGATTAGAGTTGATTAAGAGGTCAGATGTTGAGACTCATGGCGTCTTTAACTGAGATTTATCTGTTCCTGTACTGACCCCTGTGGGGTTGCCTGCCCTCACCCCGATGTCCTCGAGATTTATTCGGTTATTTGTTTATCTATTCTGAGGAGTCTTGCGTTTCTCCCTATTTTTTTTCCTGTTTATGCATCCAAGTCTCATTTTTCATAGCAGCAGGAATATGAAGCTCCTGCTATTTGCTGATACAGTGAAAATACGGGTCAAAGGCATGAATGACCTCATGACCTGGATACTCGTCCGAAACACAACCCAGAACGTTCTGCAATGTACTGTCTCAAGCAAGAGTAGCAGCCATATTAAAGGATAAACATAATTACCTGCAGTAATTGTGCTCATCCCAGCTAACAAGGATTAGTACAATCCTGTACTCCCAATGCTCAGAGCACTAATGTTCTCTAAACGTTCTCTCAAAGTTATCAAAAAGTGCATGCAGGAATGTTGGTAGAATGTTTTTTAAAACATTATACAACATTTTAAATTCTTCAGCTGTAAGTGGGATGTTTTAAATATGTTACAGATATACGTTTGAGTAATGCTCTTATAATCAAACAGTAACGTTCATAGAACATCTAAAAAATAAAAAAATTGAACGTTCCTAGGACTTTCAAAATAATGTTTTTGAACTTTATTACTTAATGGAAGTATTAGAGAAACATTCTTGCAACCTAAAATTGGTAGCTGATATCTTCTAATCTCAAATTACAGAACTATAACATTTAGAAAGGGGAACAAATTGATAGTTCTTCATAATTCTTTATTTTAAAGATATTCTGGCATGCAGCTTTCACAAAACTCACTGAAGCAAGAACAGCCTTTTGTCTATGAACACATTTCTTGTTAGGAGATTCTAGGTTTGAATGGGGAGAGCAACAGTGTGGGGCTAGCATGACCCGACGTGTCTCTGAAACTGGAGGGGGTCTTGACCTTTGCTCCCGGGTTTCAAACCTAGCAAGATGAAAAAGGGGATTGGTTGGGAAGGAGAAGTTTTAAACAAGAGCTTCTGTTTTGGTCAGGAATGTCAGTTCCATAAAGATTCCTATAGAGAAGCCACAGCCCTCAAGAGAAGAGAGACATAATGAAGATATTAATGTGTGTGTTGGACATTGTGGGACAGAACACGACTAGATTTTACACAGGCTACAATTCAGTAGCTAAGAGGGTTTGAATCAAAAGTTCAATTACTCAATTTATTGGTTTAAAAAAATTGTCAGGATGTAAAATCACACTGGCATACTGAGGAAAAGGCCAGCCATATAATGTGAGCTGATTTGAACCAAAAAACTGAGCTTAACAAAAAGTCAGAAAAAAGTCAGGACAGGGCAAGTTGTCACACATTGTATAAGCTACTATATATAAATTACTTTATATGCACAATTGTTGAGTGGTTTCTGTTTTAGAATAATTTTACTGTTTAAACTTTGATTGTATATTCCCATCAACAGCTGGATCCCATTGTGACAACTTGTCCCAGTTTGTAGCCAAGACTTTGAAGGTAAGTTTTCAAAAATAAACCTGCCTTAAAAAATATTTATTGGAGTGAAAACTTACCCCGATCCCCCCAGTAGTCTACAGAAATGATGTAACAGAACAAGCTATTTCAGAGTTGAGACGAGCAATACATTTTAGGAAATAAAGCACATTCTTGGTTTCGACACTCATTGCACCTTTGTTTTAATCCTCCTCCTGGAAAAGAATATAATCACTCATGTAAATCAAGCCACCAGAGTAAAAAATCTGATTATAAATGATCTGACCAATAAGCTGAACAAGGCAGAATGCTGTACTGTAACAGATTTGCTAAACACCCCCGCCGGTCTCGCTACCATAATTTGATGTTTATGGCCATTTTTACCCCTCGGACTTCAGTCATGCAATGGAGCAATAAATTACTCAAACAGGGCCGTTGGAGGGAAAGTCCTTGTGACTCGTGAGCCGTAGCTCTTGCAGAGCAAGCGTGACATGGAGGGTCACATCGGCAGATAACCTTGTGTTTTCTCACCGTTTTCCCTGAAGCCCACTGAGGGTTTCAGTCTGACGGTGATGGGCAGCACTGACACGTAGCGTCGATACATCTTGAGCCGAATGCTTTTCTATGTGTCATTTTCATGTCCTCCAGCAGATAAAGAGGCAAAAACAGGAAATAAGACAGAACGTGTGGAATGGTGAATAAGGAGTTTCACTGCTGATCTTGGATCAGAAGCTTATTATAATTACTGTCTCACAGGACGATGGTTTAAACAGGGTCATAACCAACACTTACATTAAAAAGGCTACAAATGCAATACTCAAATTTGTGGTTAATCAATAAATATGTTTCTTACAGTTTTTAAACCTGTACATTGTTTCCCACCCACTCTTGCAAATGTGATGTCATATCACAAAGCAATTAAATTATGTTACTAAGGAAAAGCATATTATGTTTTGATCATCTGTTGGTTAAAATATATGCATTATAACATATAGAAAGTATTAAATGGCAGGATTACTTTGTTTCACATTTACTGTACTGTAACTGAACTGGTAAAGAACTAGAAATTACACTAGAAACTACAAGGTCACAGGCTTAAGTCCTATTAAATACACCACATACAACACAAATACAGTGCACAGGACAACATGAGCGAGAGCAAGAGAGAGAGAGAGAGAGAGAGAGAGAGAGAGAAAGATAGAATTCAATGTTGCATGCCAAGTGCTAATATGTATCTGTACTTGTGTCTGGATCCAAACCAAAGTTGTGTTAACTCATCACTCAGCGCTTACATCGGAGATGATGTCCAAGCAGCCTGGATTTCACCTAGAAGGAAGAGCAAATTCCCTGCAGTTAAATTCTCAGACGGTGGTCTTTAACACATTCTCTCTCCCTCTCCGTTGCCTCCCAATCCCAATAAAAATCTTCTGACCACCAGTTGACCTTTTGCTGCTCTCCCCCATTCATCGCTCTCTGTTCACTCCAGTACCAGAGTCCAGCAGAGGCCAATGGGGGCCAGCAGCTGTGGGGAGGGGGATACAAGGTCACCAAGGGTCAGACGCTGGTAAAGTCATAGCAGAGGCTCCAATGTGGGGCATCATTTCCCTCCATCAAAGGCAGCCCTGACATCCATGGAGGCCGCTCTGATGGCCCCGTTGTTCTTAAGTTTGAGATGGACAGGGGTAAATAAAGTAATACCAGGTGTAAGTCTGAAATCCACCAGCCCAGGGCCCCATTTCACACTAGGTGGCCCTGTTCGGGTGCGAGAGGCATGGCAACATTGCAAACCAAGCCAAAACAACAATTTGGTACAGATTAATCGGTTGAGGAATGAGTATGCAAATTCAAAATGCTACCAAAAGCTCTGTGGAAACACACGCACAGGTCTTCAGGCGGTGAGGGGGGGCATCAAAGCCCATGACCAAAGAAAAAAGATGACCTCTTGAATAACTGTGAAGATCAGCTCAAGTGAATGGAATTATTGTTCCAAAAGCAAATCGGTTCTGACAATAACTAAAGAGCAAACAGAACGTCCCCGTCAGCAGACAAGTGTTCATGCCCCAGTGTTATAAGCAAAAGAGGAGGCTTTGAAAACTCCACCATGTGCAGGTCGCCCTCTCTTCTGTTTCCAAAGCCCTCAAAACCGTTCAGAGGCCCCAATTAACGCTAATTAACATCAACGACAGGCAAGGGCCATTAGTCCAGCTAATCCATGGTTTACATTTTCCTCCTGGAACCCTGCTGGCCAATTTTCACCCCAATCGTAGAATGGACATGTTAAAAGTCTAGCATCAAAGCTTTTCCACTCCACAAACTGCCCCATTAGTCCAAGATCTGGACTGGGGTGGGATGGAACTCAAAGCCCCTGAGGGCTGGGTGTTAAACCAAGTGTCTGTGGTTTGGACCTCAATCTGAATTATCAACTTGTTTGGGTCGTTCATGATTCACGGCCATTTTCAAAGCAAGTGGTCCATGAAAGAGGTTAAAGATACTGTAAAATGCCCCATTATAGACGCTCCATTCTGACAGTGTGTGTGTTTGTAAGGATGTGTCTGTACTGTAAGCCTGGGATGAAGAGAAAATGTGGCTCCTATCCAAAACCTAGTAAACTGCCTATGTAGACAGCAAGTCAAGACAACAGAGCAAGACAAGCTCTGCGTAAAAATAAATGAAATGTCAGGTAGGCAATTTAAGAGGCTAGCAACAGCATGCTAGCTTTGAGATCCCACCCTCCCCTCAGAGCACTCTCCAAAGCCACGCCTCCTCCAACACACAAACACATACATCAACAAGTAGGAGATCCTATCATTGCATTTGGACAGAATGCAATGATTGGACGAAAATATTTTATATACATTATATATTTTAAAATATGTATTTTAAATATACTGATTCAAAGCTGAAAAATAATCACATTAAATATAATGTTTGCAATCACGCTGTTATGTTCAAATACCTGCATGCTGTGATTATCTGCATCTTTATTGTGGTATCATTTCAGTGCTCTAATTTCTCATCCAATCAGATTTGAGGACTGGAATAAACATTATTGTTACATTATTGTAAATTAAAAATCTTAATATCTCTGATAGATTCATCAAAAACATGCTTTATGAAGTGAACAATAAACAGTGGCAACAAAATATGCTTGTGTACAATCAACAATTGTGACATTATGGGGATCTATAAAGAAGTACCATTCGCAAACAGTTAAAACCTCTGACTCTGGATTCACTTCAGAAACACACGTGAAATGAAAATCATTTACAGAGTTCACAATGGACAGACAAATGATAAGGCTTTTATCCATTTAAAGAGCACAAAAGCTGAGCTCTCTAACAAACAAAAACAAGACTGATTTTGTTTGCTTTCACTTGATTTTCTACAGCAGTAAGGTAAAAATTAACCCACTGAAACTTAAGCCTAATTTGCTGAAAGACAATTCCAATTAATCTAGAATTAACGGCAACATATTACCATATTTATTTCTTTGTGAAATTTTTATAGAATCATATGTCGTGTTCAGAGTGATTCATACGATCAGTATAACAACTAAAGTTTGGATGAAGAGTTTGGACATGGAGCATTATGAATTTCAAGAAATGTAATGCTTAAAAACTACATGTAATTACTAAATAAAACACTCAAATGATCCCTTATTGAAATGCTATATTGATACACAAACTTAAACTAATTCTGTTGTTTGAACACAGTTGGTGGGTATTGGGAAATCATGCATTTGGCGTTGTCTGAAGAAAATATGTTCCACTTTGAGTGAAACCTCATAAAGGCTCTGAGCTGAAGGTCAGCTGAAGATGTTTTAAATAAAAGTTGCTCAGAGGAACTCGCACATATATCGTCACCTATTGCGCCCAGCCCCCGGTCCTGAAATCCGATCTGTCGGCATGAAGCTCGGAATTCTTCATTCACCCTGACATTTGACCTCCGACCTTTTTGGCAGCACAGAGAAGAGAAGATGAAGTGTCCACGGCTCTTTTTCTACAACACAAAACATCTCCTGTTCTTGCAACCCTCCCACACACACACACAAACACACACACTCACTCTTTTAAAATGACTTCTACCGATGTATACCCCTTGTTCCTGAGATCCACTGACAACAGTTACTTATAATGTCGCCTAATAGTCTATGACATAAAGAGAGTGCTTTAAAAGTGTGATTCCCTCTCCCCTGTTCAACTGCCCACAAACCAGAGTAACTTAAAAGCTTTTCACAATGCCTTTTGGACCATCTGACCATCGTGAGTGGCGTATTATGTGTTGGATGGAGCTTCTCTCTCATTTTCCACTTTGATTGCGCCATTACAATGTAATCAGTGTTTGAGCGCGAGTGAAAAGGCTTCTTGTACTGCGTCTGAGTAATTCTTGTCTTGCTAGTGTGCGCACAGCTTTAGTTCCATTCATGTGCATGACAACAAACTGACTGTTGAGTGAGTGTCAGGCCAAATACAGCCTCACTTTGTAGAGCAGTTATCTTTCTTTGGTACTTTTTCCTTTCACTTGAAATTCAGAGTCACAGATTCACAGATAATCCTTTAGCAAAAAACAGATCTCATTAATAGCTCAGTTGTTTAACACATTTCAGAAAATCGTGATACTTAAACAAAACTTAATGGAAAACTCCATGAAATGTCTCGCCTTTCTCCACCCAATAAAACTCACGTATCTCCTTTAGAGTTACAAAAGTTCTCGACAGTGTCTCAAACTGTGCTTAGATCCACCAAAAATCAGAGATTTCAATATGAGCAAACATTTCTTATCCAATTTAATTTATCTGAGCTTTGCTATACACTAATTTTATAACTCTTTTTAATTTTACATTTTACAAAAAAAAAAATCTTCTACAACTTGGTAACTAAAACATAACTGAGAACTCTATTAAGTCTCCTAAGATATGAATGAGCAACCACTGAGCAATAACATGTTTCTCTGGCTTCCTTTAATAATGACGTTTAGGTTAATAAAGGTAGAAAATCTGTACAGACAGCATGTGGTTTCATTTATTCTCTTATTTGAGGCATTCTTTCAGACATCAGTAACCAAGTGTGGAGGATCCTTAACTGTGGAAAATCAATGAAGGAAAAGCTTTCCTCATCCACCTTCTCAAAGCCCTGAGCGTGTCTGATTAAATGTAGCCGATTTCTACGCCTGTGCTTGAACAGCCTCCGGCCTCAATGGAAGTCAGAGACGAGCCCAGTGTGTGTCGTCCCCCCAGCATTTACCTTTAAGCCACTCCCCCAAACATCTTTTCCATAGCTGACATGGAAACAACACACGGCTACACATGCCCGTGCATCATAACCACACACAAACAAACAGTATGTACGCTTCAGTCTTCTCTTAAATGTACAGTAGCAATGTCTGAAAGGCTAGCAAAAATAACCTAGCTTTAATAGCATAAGTTCCCGTCCTCCCCTGTGTGCCTTCCAAAGCCATGCCTCCTCCAACACATGAACACAAGTAGGACATCCTGTCCAAATGCAATGATTGGATGAACAGTTTATGGTCCTGCACCTTCAACAGAAGACATATTTATACATTTATATAAGTCCACTTTACTTTACTTTACTTTATGTGACTCTCGATGGCTCACAATAGGGGCACCAGAACCTGTCCTAACGCTCTCCCTAGGGAATCATGGGAAAGCTGACCGGAGGGAAAAAGCCTCTGCATCTGTCTCCTGCCTAAAGGGAGAGTGGGACAGTATTCCTTCAGCCAGTGTCCCGCCCGCGACAGGCTGCTTTATGAAGCCATCACTCACCTGATCAATGGCCCAGCGGTCTGAACCAGCCTCCCCAGGAGCGAGAGAGAAAGGCGGGGAGGAGCTGTGGGCTACAGTGGGCCGGGCGGTCCGCTAGTGCTGTGATCTTTTACTCCAGCTGGTGAAGAGGCAGAGGGGAGAGAGATTAGCTGCCCTCCTCTCACAGCCAGTCACAAACAAAGTGCACTAAGAAAGGTCTTACCTTCATATAGACATACAGTGCTCCATACACATCTTTTGCTAACCCGGTCCCCACAACAAGACAATTTCTACTCTTAATAAAAACTGATAGCAAAGAAATTATGTGGCAGAAATCACCTATTCACCCCAAATGTAGTGTAGTCAAGCTCCTCCTTCCACAGGCTTTAAACTCTAAATTCTGTCAGTACCTCCCCATCCCTCTGCCACTCCGCACATTAGTTTTCCCCTGTGGAACAGAAGTTATTATTGTATAATATACAAAATGGGTCAAAACTGCACAATTATATATAATATTAATTATATATATATATATATATATATATATATATATATATATATATATAAAACACTTGTAATATTTTAACATCAGATATATTTATATATAAACATAAACCAGATCAGTTTTTAAAACTGTCTCCTTACCTTACGCTGATTCATAATTGTAAGCTAATAATAATCATTATTTATAATTTGAGCTGTCTGGTCTCATTTACTGGTAAATGTTATTAATGACGTTTAGATTAATAAAGGTGGAACATCTGTACAGATCAGTACTTTTATAAATACAAAACATTTATATGTATATAACAGATCAGTGTTCAAAACTGTCTCCTTACCTTACCCTGATTCATAATTATAAATTATAATAATGATTTATAATTTGAGCTGATTTATAAAATGTCAATTTAGTTTCATTTGACTTACATAAATATACATAAAGAAAATGACATCAAGTAACCAGCAGTTTTGTTTTAAACAGAGATGGTGACAGAGAGGAAGAAGTTACGGATCGCAGTTTAAACAGAATGTTGATGCTTGCTGGTGTTTGTATTTCATCTTTGGTCCTTTGGGTATCAAGTGAACCTGGACTGCCACTGGTACACCCTCAAACAAAACACAGCTGCAACAAAATAAAATACCCCATGTGTGACATTTAAACATTTGTAATGGCCATTAAGAGACACTGAATGAGTTCGGTTACGTCAACAGAATAAGAGTGAGCTGTAGTTTAGGAGTCATTTTGAGGCGAATATTCATTAACCAGCTACGTTGAACATCCACTTGATCCTCAATTTGTCTTCTGGTAATTCATCTTCCGGTCACAAAGGTTGCCATTAACAAGAAACACTGAAGCACTGCAACACTCGGCTGTCTTTATTCTGTCTGATGAGAATGCTGGCACTGCATGATGCTGTAAATGGGTTTTTGATGACCTCAGCTTCTGCACTCTGTAGAAGCAAATCCTGATCCAGCTAAACTGCCTTTTATTGAGCTACTGAGGCACTGATTGCACTTACATTGAATGAGGAGCATCAACTGGGTCACTAATTGACCAGATAAATTTGTAAGGGATGCAGGTACAAAGGGAGGAGAAAGTGTGATTCTAGATTACGATGACCAGATGACCGCAATAAAAGTCAGCAGTTCGAATCAGGGCTGGTGTTCATTAAGATAATGTTTTGGTTTAAATTCAGAACAGAATGGAAGTGAAATAATCAAACCAGTTAGCTTAAAGTTTTAAGATGACCGGCAATGGACATTTCAATAAACAGCAAATGTTTTTTATGTTTGTCATTTGATGGGTATGAACTAACATCACACAGGTTTATCATTATAGAAAAAGACAAAAAAGTTAAAACACTTATTTTGAACAAATAAACTACAGGTAAGATTTCATTACTTATTGGCACCAGTTGAATCCCACCAATAACTAAAAACTAAAATTATCGTAATGCACAGCTGTTTGCAAACTTTTTAAAACATATTTTGGCTAATTTTTACACACTTTACTATATTTAAATCAATTCCACTGAACTTTATAAATAATTGAACATTTTGGGAAGATTTAATAAAAATTCACTGGTGTTTCCGGACATAATTGTGTTTTCCAAATCTATAAAACATGGTACTAAAGGATTTTGTGATGTTGCTTTGAAACAATGTGCTTTGGGAATTTTCTTCACCTTATTACTACCCACCCCTGCACCCAACACTATAAATCCATTTCAGCCATTGGTTAATCACATGATTACAGAAAACCTCAGAAAAGCGCACAGTGATCGCAGTGGACTGTGACACTCACAACTCACAGACTTGCCTGGGTTGTAGCTACATCTGATTTTCAGCGCTCTGACCAATCAGCTGAGGTATGTCACTGTGAAGCAACTTTTCACCCCAACAGATTTTTGACCCCCAAATTGAACACCGGGACGAGTAAATCTCTCAGCCATGCATTACAGGAAGGCTTAAACGAGCAGCTATGCATTCATTCCATGAGCATTTTTCAACACAAGAGAGCGGAGCAAGAATGAACCATCTCAGAGGGCTTTCTAAAACAGCAGGTTCTGGATGAGCTGCTACGAAAGAAAGAAAAACAAGAGATGAAAAAATCCCTGAAGGTCCCTGTCCCCCCACCAACCCCCGCTGTGGCCAAGCCCACAGAGCTTTTCTCTAGCTCCGGGCCTCCGTTAGGCCCCCCTCGGCCTCTTTCAGCCCTGAACAAAGCAGCAAGCCGTGTTATTTGAGGCACTAAGGAGTTAAACCTCCTCACTGCTCCAACACAATGGCCTCCCCATTGAGGTCTTTCTTCATTTAACCTTCCTAATGACAGGTTTCATCCTCTTACCCCTGACAAAGAGGAGGAGAAGCAAAACCACCACCTTTCTCTTTTACCCTCCTTTCACATCTCCTCCCCTTTCTACACCTCCCAAAATTACTGGCTCTCACTTCACTGTCCGATGTGACAGCTCTGCAGTAAATGACACTGTCAGCGCTTTGGGTGACAGTTTTGGACTACTGAGGCATTTCTGGCAAACCTTTACCTGAGGTAAAAGCAATTACTCAGAAAAGTCAGAACTTAAGGCTGGGTGGGCTTTTTTTTCCAGAAACATTGTTTGTTATGCTGGTTGAAAGTTTCTCCACATCCTGATAGCAATCAAAAGTAAGTAAAGTCATCTAAATATATTTATATAAATATACATCTTCTGGTGGAAAACTATAAAATCTTCATCCAGTCATTGAATTCAGACCAAATGTAATGATTGGATGTCCTCCTTGCCTGTCAAACTATATGCGTTCATGTATTCTGGAGGAGGCGTGGCTTTGGAGAGTGCTCTGAAGGTAGGATTTTATGCTTTCAGAGCTAGCTTGTTATTGCTAGCCTCTCTGAAATTGCGCACCCCACCTTTAAAAGTGACGTGAGGAATTTTTATCAAAGTTAGAACATTTCTTCTATCTAAACGTACAGTTAAGCCACTTGTAAGTAGAGTCCCCTGAAAAGTGTAAACACAATGGCACTATCACAACTCACATCCTGACAAGCCCAAAACATTAACAGTAAGTAACATTAACAGAATTTTTAATTACATGCTGTAGAAATAACAAAATGCTTTTTTCCCCCCTCAAAATCTGCACAGCTGTTTGTCTTGATCTTCCCAGTTTTAGGAATAAGGAGTCACACTTCCTGTTGTGTGGGCTCACGGTTCACTCGTACTGTAAGCTGGCGCAGAAACAAAGAGAGTGCGAGAAAACTGCCCACTGCTGCCGCTGCTGAGCAGGGGTGCGACAGGGGTGAGCAGTTTCAACTGGGGCTCAGCAGAGAACAGTGACAGAACTGTTGGCTCTGCTCTCCATGTCTCCTGTCTCAGTGTCTCACCCTTTTCCACACCAAAGTGGGGGAGATTTTTTACGGTTGACCTTCTCCTCACGCTTTTGTGAACCTCTTCACCTCGTGTCAATTCTCTTGACCTACTTGGTCGCCCTGGAGCAAGACACTTAAAAGACACAGATGAAATTCTGTAGGCCGCGCACACACGTTTCTTATTGTCGATGAGTACTAATACTTGCTACATTTTGATTGCAGCTACTGAAAACTTTAATAAAATGCCAGCAAATACACACTTTCAGCCAAAAGAAAAATTTTTATCATTGAAAATGTCTTTCAAAACATGACCACCCAGCTAACAAGCAATGTTCTCAGAACACTGGCCAGCGTTCTCCAAAAGTTCTCTTAAAAAAATGTTCTTTCAGTAACGTTGGTAGAACTTTTATAATATATCAAAAACATCTTTATTAAGTTGTTAGTAGAACATTCTTTAAAAAGTTACAAAATTAACAAAACTTTTGAATGATGTTCTTATAACTAAGCAATAACCTCTGGACATTTTGAACATTACTAGAACTTTTGAAATAATATTTTTAACATTTTTGTTAATTACTGGAAACGTTCATACAACCTTATTGTTAACTGGACAGTAAAAACTTTTGTTAATATGACAGACCTCAAATGAACAGTTTTACACAATTAAGTTCTGTCTTTATTTTCTTACTGTCATGTTGTTCGCGCCTGGTGTTTTATTCTTTTTCTGTGGAACACAAGAGGAAAAACAGACTCACACATTAGTACATATGCACTGCAGTTGTAAAGATGTGTTAATTTGTATGAAGTCTTTTTTTGTTCACATTTTCTTTACATTAATGTTTGGTCTTCTCATTATCATTGGTCAAACGTACAACATGTAAAACAGAACATGCTGTATTATTAAATTGTATATTAATAATAAGTAATAATAAGTGTCATTAATGCTTCTTATAAGGTCAACTGTCTGTAATAAGAACAACCATTTGATGAATCAGGCCCATTACAGTGAAGATCTTCAACTCTCTGTTTCTTATCCTTTTCACTGACCTGAATGAACTCTGTATCAGAGACCTGCTGAGCCTCGGGTATACGCGCAAACAGAAGATTACAGTGTTCAGATAGTGCACCTAAAACACGTCACTTAGAACAAGTCACTTAGAACAAGAAGTCACTTAGAACAAGTCAAAGAAGATGCATTTCTGCTGGCAGAAGCAGGATGTTTTCAGGTCAAACGAGTCCAAACAAAAGCCGTGAACGCTTCTGAGAAAGGATGCTTGTCTTTTTTGTAAACGGTCAGAAACCTTTGCAGTGATGTTGTAAATTTCAGGGGAAATAGAGTTTAGCACACACAGTCAAACACAAGGTAAACAGAAAACTAGATTTTTACATTTTCTAATTAAAGTATCAATGGAACTGCTTGTACATGCAAAAAAATGCAAGTCAGATGGCTTACAAGAAAACAGCTCTATTAAAAGAGAGATCTTTTAGTCACAAATGCTGTGGGACAAGTTATGATCTAGACTTTCCCAGGTAACAGTAAATGTTCTCTAAAAGTTCTCCCAAAGTTCTCTCAAAAGTTTCAAAAAAGTTCTTGCAGTAACTTTAGTAAAACTTTTTTAAACATTATATATCATATATATCAAATGTTATTTATTTCTTAGTGGAACGTTTTAAAACCTTACAGAATTATAAAGTGTTCCTAGAACACTCAAAATAACATTTATATTGTTTTTGTTACTTAATGGACACGTAATGGAATATTTACAAACTTAAATTGTGAGCTGGGTTAATACTTAGGGTTTGTGGTTTAGAACAAAACTTGCTTGACTTCTGAAGCATCACTTTTAACAGCATGCTTTAAAAAAAAAAAGGAGAACAGAAAGTAATTCTTCATGTGGTGTCCAGTAAGTGACAAAATGTGAGATCTAATACAGGACTCAGGCGCTGCCTGGTAGTCGAGTGTGGCGTAAACTACCTTAAGGGCTGTATCCAGAGTGCGGCATTTCCTACCCAAACCAACGAAGAGGAAGAAACAGGAGAAGAGTGTGTGTGTTCTACTTTTAATTGTGTGTTAAACTTACAGAGTCGAGAGGAAATGCAGTAAACCCTCAGCCAACCTCAAGGTTTGTTTGCTCAAATGTTTTATTTGACACTTAATCACCACATTAAGTTTTCTTTCATTCAACCCTTTATGCTCTCTGAGGCCTCATTTTAGAGCACTAATGAAAATAAACCGAAGGGCCCCGGCTCTTTATTTTGAGAGGGAACGCTGGAGCCCGGGTTCAGAGCAGGGTGAGGAATAAAGGGCAACTGGAACAAAGACCAGAAGACTCAGAGGTCAAATGGCTTGGTGTCCAGAACTTCGGCCCGGGTGAACACTGTGGCTTGTATAATCACAGATCCGTTTTGTCCATGCGTGTAGGATAGAATACATCACGCGGGGTTGACACGGCAACAATAGATCACGTTTTTGCCGGTGCCCGTGTGAGGCACTTTTGACTCTTTACAGCGGGCCACGCATCTCAGATTAACCCTTTATTCTCTGGCCAGCTTTCTGCTGTTGACCTCTGAGTCCTGCGTTCACTGCGTCCACACAATTACACCCCGAGTGGGAGATTTCCAGGGTAAGAACATTATCCTCAGATCTGTGGGGTCACAGCTAATAAGGGGACTTAGAAACCATCATTAACACAGCGCAAAAAACATCCCGCCCGACCCAGTTCTAGTTTATGTGCTCTTTATTCAAATAGGGGTCATAACTCAGCTTTGTGCTCTTTAAAAGTGTACTTGTATAACTGGATTTCAGTAGAATGGCGTTTTCAAAAGCTATTTTACCAGGCTGTGTTTTCCGACCCATAGTTTAATCACATGCCTCTCAAGATTCTTGAGCTAATAAACAAACCTTACTGATTTACAATGTTTTGGCCAAGAGGGACATGCATAATACACGGCACAAGGATTCAGTGTTTTATTACTGTTTGCTGAGGCAAACACTCATACTGTTGCTCAAATCACTCATATTACACTGTTTGTGCTGCAAATATCAATGACACCTCAGGCTCTGTAGCTTCTTTCTTAAGTGATCTGATCTATGATTTTGCCTGTAGAGGATAAAACAGGCAAAACAATCCTCGTCTTTACACTTAAAACGCCTCAACAAACTACCTAGCAACGGCCCATCAGCCAGAACATCACTTAGAAAAGCCCTGGCAACCACCCAAAACAATACTCCAGTACTCCAGCATCGTGTACAAGAGAAAACAGTGTTCTTAAAAAAGTAAACTTGTGAAAAATATTCTTCCCCTGAAACATTCACATTTAATGAACTTCAAAGGGTTTTCTAAACTTTTAAAGCAGTATCGTATTTTAACTCAATGTTACGATAAGATTTACAAGTATTCTGCTCTTTTCACCGCCATGCCTTCAGATCCAGTTTCACCATGTCATTAAATATCATCCTGTCTTACTCCGTAATGTCTCAGATGAGGTCATGTGACTCCCATCACCTGTGTGGACTTTCTCTTAATCCTCGCTGATCTCCTCTCTGCTCTGAACACTCAAACTACTGAGTGTAACTAATTCTCCCTCACAAGGATATTGTCCTGCTCACTTCAGCTTTGTTTTAATTCTCATTCACTAGTGTCATTCGTTTGCAGAGGAGCCGGACAACAAAATCCTTCATCCCAATTAAAAGACTTAATGAGCTTTTACTCTCACCTTAAACCTAATTGTCTTCTGTGTCTTCAAAACGGACAAACAATCAGCATGAATTATTTTCCATCTGAAAGCACTGTTTTAACTCTTTTTTTCAATTGGGAAACAATGCAGATCCCACGTAGAGATCACAGATTTAACTTTAGTCTCTTCACAATACCAAACACACGAATGTGATTAAATAAAGCAACATTTCTTTCAATTGAATAATTTAACCAAAAATGACATTTATTTTCATGTACTCACCCCATGTAGTTCCAGCCACATATTATTTTCTTTCTTCTCTAAAACAGAATTAAAGGAATTCATTTTTCAATTTTTTCCACTATCCATTTTTAGCTTGAATTAAAAATGGATAGTGAAAAAAATTGAAAAATGAATTCATTTAATTCTGTTTTAGAACCAAATTCATTTTAAAACCAGACACCCAAGAACATTTACAAAAACATCTGAAATCGCCATTGATGTCAGAAACATAAATAGACGTGCACAAGACATGAACACACTAAATAAAACACCACACCACCAGAGAGTACCGGAGGAAATCTGCATGTGCCAGACAGGTTATGTTGAAGCCATTTAGAACCGCTATGCAATAAAAGAACAGTTTAAGGCAGTGACATGACCTTAAGCATCACAAATATCAATGTAAAATCATACGTGTAAATGCAGCAATGACAAAACGTTTATTCTGCCAAGCAATATGAACTTAAGTGATGTTTTTTCCCAAATAAAATCCAACCATATCTGAGCAAATGGTAAACGCCTCACCCCCCACAGTACACAAACAGTGCATCAGACGGAGAAATGGTACAGATGACTATTTCACAGAGACGACCCGTCCCTGCAGGAGTTTTTTTAGACAACCATTTGGTGCTCCCATCCCTGACCTATTGACCCTCATCCCAGAGAGGTCGGTGGTGTCAGGGAGCCCAGATCCAGCACAGGCCCGTAAATCAAACGCCGGCGGGAACACCGCACTGTCCAGGGTCCCAGCCGGGCCCGGCACCATCACTCTCCCGGCTCTGACGCACGACCAGACCGGTTCCCACTGATCCATACCACCCAGGCAGGCCTGGTGACCCTGTCAGTCACACTCAGCCCAACACCCTCCCAGCCCCACCTGTGTAATGGGTCTACATGTTCTGGCTTGTATCACAAACATGTAGCTATTGTTCAGGCAAAGCCACACCTGGAACTTCAGTGCACAAATGACATTTGAGGGACATCCATGCCCTCTTGAGACAGTAAACGCTGAACACACTTCAGTTTGACCTGTGCAGGCTTGCCCTTGGGCTCTCGCTAATGGACAAAGCCATAAAACCGTTCTGTTTTTCCAGTCAAATGATGACAACAGTTGTTCTGATTCCTCACTGGGTTAGTGACCCAAGTCATCTGTTCCGCGTGGATGGACTTAAAAAGGAAACCTGTTTCACCTTCCATTGACTCCAGTGGTGAAGATCAGTTCTGTCCGATCGAATACTCTTCCACAGTAAACAGAAGCAATACTGCTTCATCACTGATAATAAACCATCTACATATATCAGAATGCCATAATATATAAAACCTCTTACAAACAAAAAAACATTAATGCTGCAGCCTGTAACTTTCTGGTGTTAAAATTGAACAAAAATCAGTTATTGAGCAAGTACATGACAGATCAGTGTTTAAAACTGCCTTCTTACCTTACCCCGATTCACAACAAGAAGTTTATAATAATGATTTATAATTTGAGCTGTTGCATCCAGTTTCCCAGGAAATTACAGTTTGGCTTCATCTGACTTCAAAATACATAAAGATAAGCATTTAAAGTAACCTGCAATTTTATGTTTTAAATAGAGATGGCAGTATAGAGGTGAAAGTTACTGATTGCAGCTTAATATATTTTCTGCAAAACATATAGCCCAAACAATTTCCTTCAGTGATGTCCAGCTATGTAGGAAATGACTTACTTGGGGCAACCTAACCCTAACTATAGCATATTTTAGTGACTAAAACACTAAACGTTTGACAAGTGTTGACAGATCGATTATTATACTGATATGAATCATGAAACTATTCCTAAACTGATATGAATCATGAAAATAAATCTAAAAAATCTAAAGAAGAAATGCTTTTTCACATCACCTATAATCTAAACTGTAAACTGTTAATGTAAAATGCTTAAATGTATTTAATTAAAAAACCACAGGCTTATAAAAGAGTTCCTGATTAACTGTATTTAAGTCATTACGTAATTATGTAAGTTATTATGTAATCAGAAGTAGAAGAAAAGGCATCATTCCACAAACAATCGTGAACGCGCACCCATTGAGCTGCACTCTCTGATGTTATGTTGTCCTCTGGTGGAGAATACAGACAGCACAGCGGATAGAACAGCAGAGTTTTGGTAAGACTAAGGACTAAAGTGTTAATTTTGGGATAAAATCTGGACATTTTTTCATGAAATTCAAGTGGCCCAGGCAGAGCGAGAAGAATAAGATGAACTGCACTAAAACAGTGTCATTTATTTATATTTGCAAGTTTTTCTAATGATTTTTAAATGGATAACAACTCAATGATAATTTGCCTGTTGACAAACAAGTTCCAAGTGAAAAAATCTTGATACGCTTCTGATATTAATTTAACCTGAATGTATCACTTTTTAATACATGTTAATGTATTATACACCTCAACCAGCCCAAACCAATATGAAGTAAATGTGTTTATTGATGTTTATGTGAAGATGCAGAAAAAATATTAATCTTGATAAGAATCTGTTTATCTCACTTCATATATAACTGAAATGTATAACATCATATATTAAATGTTATAACATAAAATATTACGACATGAAACCCTCCAACAATGTTCCGTTTATTTCTGAAATGACAAACTGTGTTTCCACAGTCAGTCTCGACCTGCCTTCAGTTTCTCAGCCATTGTGTTGTCATGTTTGGATCCTCCCAAACACGCAGGGCTTTTGGCCAGGCTGGGGTTGCTGCTCCACTGCTGGGGCGTCTTGGCTTGGATGGCGAGGGCATGAACGCAGGTGCTGAGCTCCTCTCGCAGGGTTTCGTTCACCAGCCGATGGCGCTGCAGCAGGGAAAGACCCTCAAACTGTGGACTCACCACCAGAACTCTGAAGTGGGATTCTGAACCGGGAGGAACCGCATGCATGTGACTCTCATTTAGGACCTCCAGGTGCTCAGGTTTGAAGGTCTGGGTCAGTTTGGTCCGTATGGTGGTCTCTACAGGACGAGGGTTGCTGTGCTCCATGTGGCGCTGATGATGGACCAGCTGTCTGGATGAGACAAGTCTGGAAGAGGAGGGAAGCAGGTTGCGCAGAACACTGGACAGCATCAGGGGTAAAGAGAAGACAACCTGCTGGAAGACATGCAAGATCAACTAACGTTAATCTGTGACGTTCCCAGCTAACAGGAAACGTTCTCAAAGTGTTCCCTATTAGCAAAGTGTGAAAGTTGCAGTAATGCTTGTAGTAGTTTTTTTAACGTTATATATGATATATCAAAAATGTTATTTTTCAGTTGTTAGTGGAACATTTTAAAAAAGTTACAGAATTAACAAAACACTTAAACAACGTTCTTATAACAAGCAATAATGTTAATACAACACAAAAACATCTACAAACATCTGGACAGTTTGAACGTTTTTAGAATTTTCAAAATAACATTTTTGTAACTTAATGGAAATGTTAGGGAAACGTTCCTAAAACCTAAAAGCTTGGCACTTTTTATATAGGTGATATTGAAGACATAGGCAAAACCCTATAAAATGATTATTAATTTAAAACAGTATTACCAACGAGTTAAAGTTGCAGTCCATAACTTTTTGGTTAAAAATAAACAGAAATCAGTTATTGAGCAAGTACAGATCAGTACTGAAAACGTTTATTGAACGCGATTCACAACGGGAGTGTATAATAATGATTTATAATGTGAGCTGTCGGGTCCGATTTCGTGACGTCACATGCGCTCGATGTGAATTTCAATACGTCATCAAAAGTACGTCAAGTTATTTTAACCTGTCGTTTCAAAACAGAGATGGCACAAGAAAAGTTGCATCTTTAAGATTAAAGAAGAAAGATGAAACGAACATATACTGAACGTTTCTCCATCGGTTGCCATTTCTGTTATGCGGAACGCAAAATCCAGATCAAAACAATGAAGATGCTTTTCATTACATCTTGTTTAATGTCCAAATTAAAAAACACTTCTAACATCACAAACAGGACTGTGATAAATACATCTGCATGCATGTTCTCGAAATCTCTTGCTCGTCTTTGAACCACAAGAATAAATGCAACGTTATAAATACACGTTCATGTAGTTTCGTTACAACAGCATGCAATATTTTTAAAACATGCATATATATATGCATAAAGCTGCTTTATGCAAATGCATAACTTAAAGTAAATAATTTAACTCACCTTTTACCCTGTTCTGAACTCGATTATTTTATATTGCTGCACACGGAAAGCGAAATCAGGCTGATTCTGCTTCACTACGTTACAGACGCGCAGCGGAAAAACGTCACTGCCGCCTGCCGGCGAGGAAGAGAATTGCGCCTGAATTTACACCAGTTTGACATAAAGTGATGCTGTTGTTTCAGCAGCATTTGAATAAACTCATTATAATACGTTTATTAATTATAATTAGAATAAATACTAATTATAAGAGGTCTCCCACATCAAGGTTTGAAGTACAAGCTTTTTCCACTGTAATCAGTATCCAGACAAAATGTTATTTATCACTGTAATATAGATGCAGGCTCCATATCACGCTTATTAAATGTATTATTTATCATTTGCTCATTTTCATGCCTAAACTATTCTGTCTGCGAATATGATTCAGTCAAATACATCATAAGCGCCATCTTTTCAAGCATTATACCATTTGTTTTATTGTTTTTTTGTAAGCTTTCAATCCACGTAGGCAGTTTGTTTAGACTGCACAAATGCAGTCCAGCCCCCTCATCTGTCACAAGACCAAAATAAATCTCTCAGAAACTGTAAAGGATGGATTCGTCTATACTCATGGATAAGGTTTCATTTTCATGTACAAGGAAACGAATCACAGACTGGACAACACAAAGCAGCACGCTATTATATGTTCAACATTTGTATCTTTTGTGTTTTATTGTTCCACATATTTATTCTTGTACATACAAACATCTACAATCTCTACAGCACAGTACAATGATAAGGTGATAAACTCTCTGTCACATTTAAATTATGGCGATACATTTAAACTGATGAAAGCATCAGGAGACCCATGGTATATTTGCAGAGTACACAGAAGTTGGCCTTTATTTCTTTCAGCTTTAAAACACCTGCTGTTTCATTGAATGTGGCCGGTGAAAGTTTTAGTGTGCATTCTAACCCAATAGTTCAGGGGCCGAGCAAAGATACATGTTTACCACTTATTGCTTTGACTTCTTTTTGCACACGAGATTGTTGCTAAGTGAGCACGTTTAGAAATACAAAAGACCCTGTAACAAAACCCAGAAGTCTCACAACCAGTACACAATCTTAAGTGATGAGTGTACCAAATCCAGTACACAGAGATAAAGTTATAGCTCCACTGAGATTAGTTACTGTAATTCAAAACATCACAGCACACAACAGTAATTGTTACACACTCATTTGTAATTCAGTGAACAACAACATTTGAGATGTGACGATGAACGGTTACACACTGCAGGACTTTAGCTGAGAAATTGTTTGAATGTGGGAAAACGTTTCAAGGCAGAAAGTTAATGCGTAGTTTTGACAGTCATTTTAAAAAAGAGATTCTATATAAACAGATGACTGGTGTTGCATACTAACAAAATGCAAATCTTTAATGGTTGTCTTATACAAATATCCACTAATTGTAACCAGCTCTTGGGCCCATCCTAAACAATGTTTTGCATTCTAACTCAACTTTTACAAGGGCATTAAGTAAAACATTATTAATTTATTTATGTTTTAATTATTATTTAGGATTAAAACATCTATTTATGTGCCCTTCATCTATTTCTGCTTGCTTTGATCACTACACCCTGCTTGAAAGTTAATGTATTACGACTTGTGTTTATTACCGTATGCCATGATGTGAGACCTGCCAGTAGAAACTGGAAAAGTAGAAAATATTTGGCGAATAAAGATGCACACTTTTCACACATGGCACACATAAAGATTGTCACTACAGCGTCTGTGACAGAAGGTTACAGCAGGGGTGGCAGTATCTAAGAACAGTTCATTTTAAAACTACGTGACGTGTGGCACAAGAAAGCTGGTTTTGTAGGACTTCCAAGGTGCCACAAATTACACTCTAAAGTTATTATTTAACCATTTAAAGCGTTTTATCAGAAGGTCCTTTTGTGCCTAAAATAAATAGTTTGTGTTTCACTAGATAGCCACTTTGGTTGAATTTATATTTGTGTTGTACGTCTGCTACTTTAAAAAAAAAGTCCCTTTATATCTAAAATGGTTGGTTGTTTTTGTGTGTCTGCTCTGAGCACAAACTGTAATATGGCTACTATCCTACAAAATGGCAGTAAAGGATGTTGAAAGACACCAAAATCCATTGCAGTAGAACCCACTAGCATGTTGAGGGAAAACCAGCTGTTAACCAGGTTTTTAACTGTTTTGATTTTTGCTTCAATATCTGTTTAACATGAAAGTCCTCTAACTAGTATTACTTGTGCTTGGTAAAATGTAGCAGAACTGGACAGGCTTTTTTGTTTTTGCTTTTACACAAACGTTTGTTCGTTCTTCATCAGTTAATTCTTTACACGTCATTTTTTTGTCTTCAAATAAGACCTTCATGAAAATCGCATGTTTTTGATGCTATACATCACTAAACAATTTATAACATCGGGTATAACAAAGATACAGCAAAAAATCACCCTGCACGTGGCACCACATCTGTTTCTACAGATACTCAAAGTAAAAAATACTATAAAATCAAACGCTCATAAACAGTTATATAAATGAATACAAATATTCAGAGAACACTCAACATTTCACATGCAAACACACAAACTCCCGCACAATACACACGCACATACAGACAAAACCTCTTTTTATAAGACCACGAGAGAAAACATGAATGAGGGTGTCTGTGTGTGCTGTGTATCGACTTTTTTAACATATTTGTTTTGATAAAAAACAACAAAAAAAAACAGATAAACAGTATATACATACATCAAAATGAATCTAAGACATTATGTTGGTACAGTTTCGACATCTGAACATGAAATTATTTTTGTATATATATTTATGTTTGTATATTTATTATTAGCTTGAGTTTTCAAACAAACAAACAAACAATCAAACTTGATTAACAGCTCATTTTTAAATATTTATATTCAATACATAATTTACATTGTTCATTAAAATAAACCTATTGGCTTGGATAGTTCAATCAAATCACCTTGTCCTTCATTTATTCATTTGTTTTTTCCACATGTATTGAATGAAGATTTTGGGAGAGAATGTTTACTGCAGGACAAACCGATGGCCGAGGCTGGTCTAACTGACATCTGTGCTTATTCACGGTGACACAACCAAGGCTACTCTGAGCGAGGAACGCAAACACGGTTTTCTGATGTTTGCATAATAAATCAACAACAATAACGTGAAATACAGATAACAGGGCTGAAGAACTGATCAATGTCCTTGTCACTATATGTCACTTATCTCATATTTTACATCATGTTTAAGGAATTATGGGTAGGGTATGTTAATACAGAGCACTTTCATCACTTATATTCACTATGTTTAGGCAGATTCTTATGCATTTTTATACTTCGTTACATGCACAACACCTTCAGTAATCAGACATTTTGAAAGAGTAACAACATTCTCCCAACGGAGTGAAACCAAAGACGAGTGTTGCGGTAACACAGACTCTATATTACAATGTGACTATCAGTAATTGCATTAAAACACCCGAACACGAGCATGAGGAGCGCTTGAGTCAGTATCGCCGATAATTACACAGAATTAGAAAAAAATGAACTTAAGCTTTTTAAAGAGTTTCATGGGACACAAACGACTAGAGCGAAGTGACATCACCAGCCCCACGACATTACCACTGTCCATTCAGCTGCATCTACCTACTGATGATGTCACTGGTCCTTAGTGGGTGTTTCCAACATCATGGGATGACTTGAACAAAGATTAAAGGGAACGTCAAACTGATCATGTTCATTTTCACCATTCATACCATAAAAAATCAAAGCTGGAATGTGTTTCGCCTGGCAGTTTATCTACACATATGTGGAACGTTCTCAGAGCGCTGGCTAACGTTCTCTCTCGAAAACCTTACTTGCAGTAACGTTAGTATATATCATATATATCAAAAACATTATTCTTAAGTAGTCAGTGGAACGTTTTAAAAATGTTACAGAATAAAAGTTCGAATAACGTTATTATAACTGAGCAATAACAGTAAAACAACATATAAAAAATGGTTTCGGCTGTTCCGAGAACTTTTTAAAATACAATTTTTAACATTACTGTTACTTTGGAAATTTTAGGGAAACGTTCTTACAACCTAAAAATGTTAGCTGGGGCGTCCCAGTTATTCCTCCGAGCAAATGAAACATCGGAATGGGGTCAGGGGTCAATTCATGAGAGGGAAAAAACATGATCTGTTTATTTTGGAATGGCAGGAACTACTACATACCATCACTTATTATTCCCTATCCAAGATTTCAGGGAATACATTTATATATATATGTATAGATTTAAATGAAATTGAAATAAAATTAAATGATAAAACAGCTGCACACATCAGAGGAATGAGGATAATGTGTAAATGTGGAAACTGTTTCGGCTGCATCCAGCGTTGCTCACTCACAAACAGGGTTTGGGCGACACAGTCGGGCGTTACTTTCTCCAACACCGCCACATGCTGGCTGAAACGCTGCACTATTGAAGAACCCGGCCGCGCGTTTCTGGAAGCTTGAGAGCCAGAAAACTTCCAGCTGCCAAAGCCCCCGAAGCGAAGAGGATGGGCATCGCTTTAGTGATGCCCACAAATGACTGAAAGATGCTGATGCCCAGAACCGCAGCTAACTTACACAGGGCATTCAAGAACCCAAAAGCTGTTGTTCTGTAAAAAAGAAAGAATGCAACTGTATAAAACTGAATAGTATCTGTCTGTCTGTCTGTCTGTCTGTCTGTCTGTACAAATCAATGATGTAAAACATATCTGAAATCAAATGTCGTTCAGCGATTGACCACGTAGGGGCGCTAAACAGCACACACTGTTAAGCGGTCACAGGCACTGTCAATATATTTTCTACAAATAATTGCACATTGTGACTTTATTCATTTTGACAGAGAATTTGTAGATATTCCCTCAAATAATGACGCATTTCATCTGCACTGCAGTGGCAATGCAGCACAGAATTACTAACATGAAAAATGATCTTGAAGTCTTACAAATCAGTTACAAAAGAAAGAGTTTCTGTCATACAAAAGTCAAGCGTGTTGCTATCTAATGTAATGGCATTCATATTTTTTAAAGTTTGACTTAAATGTCTTTTTGGCAATTGTAACGATGTACACACAGATACCCACCAAATGGGGAACGTTCTTAGAACGTCTTAAAAACTATGTCTGAAAAAACATTCCTGAAAATAAAGTTTTCAACATTTTTATTGTTTCATTACGGAAACATTCTTGTAATCTAAAATTGTTAGCTGGGTGTTTTATTGAATAAGCAATTTCATTTATCATTAAGGCTATATAATACTGCATAGTTATTTTATCTGGTTAACAAAACTAATAGTTTATATTTTAACAGTCATGAGGTGATACCTATTTTTGGATTTGTCCAGTTGATACTGATGGCATTCAACAGTCACAACAGTCATGGAAGCAGGGACGTGGCTCACCTCTTGTCCGATGGGTACAGCTCCACGGTAAGAACATCCAGGGCATTCCACGACGCAATACTAATGCCCCCAAACAGACAAAGCAATGCGATCATAGCCGATTCGCTGTTTCCAAAGGACAGGAAGAAGCAGCTGACGCAGGATATCACACTGGAACCCGCTGCATGGGGAGAGAAAAATATTGTTTTTAGGGGGAATTGCTTGATGCATTAAGCTTCAAAACAAACTCAAACGTGTTTTTTTTACCCAGCATCCTCAGACGGCCGATCTTATCCATAAGCAGGGCAGACACGATGTTCCCAGGCAGAACTGCAAGTGTTCCCAAGAAACTGACGAAATAAATCATGTAGGCATTGTTCTCGTCACTGAAATCCAGCATGCAGCCCTCTTTGTTATGCAGGAAAGTGCTGTTGATGAGTTTGCTGTTGATCAGTCTGTACTTGAAAAGGTCTACGAAAAGACAAGAGCCTCAATAACCAACACAGTTCTCCTGGTCCATTACAGCTAACATAGAACATGCTCAGAACACTGGCTGATGTTCTCTATAAGTTCTCTCAAAGGTATAGAGAAAGTTCTTACAGCAATGTTTCCTTAGCGTTATATGTATCATATATATCCAAAATATTATTCTTATAGGTAGTTAATGTTGGAATGTTTTAAAAATGTCTGAATAACATTCTCAACCTAGCAATAATACAAATACAATGTTATAAAGTGTCAAAATTTATTCTTTTGTGTTACACAGAAGCATAAAGTCAAGCAGGTTTGAAAGGACATAAAGATGAGTAAATGATGAAGAACAGTCATTTTTAGGTGAACTGTCTCTTATTTGGCATATGTTAGGTGTTGTATTAAAGGGTAAGAACTTCTAGGTCAGATATCTATAAGTTCAATAGATTATGTGTATAAATACTACATTAACTGATATCTCTGTGTATGCAGTTTAAACACAGATCTACTGCTGAGCACTGCATTGCACTACATGTGGCACAAAGAAACAGAAAAAAGCAATGCATTGTATAATGTTACATAATTTAACAATCTAAGAAGACTGAACTATTTTTACAAATACATTTCACTATTTAATTACATATTATATTATAGTCATGTATATTTACAGTATAGCATAACATTTCTCTTGCTTTGCCTGGCATCTTAAAATTTATAATTTGGCCAATTAAGGTATCTTAGATGGCAGCATATTGTACACTTATGGTGACTCAAAATGCTGTCTAGGTAGGCAGCTCGCTAGGCTTCTCAGTCTCTGCATTCATCTGAATGCCTGGTGGTGGAACAATCATAAACGCCCAGCACGAGTGAATCATACAAAGCAGATTGTCATTCTGTCAAAGACAGCAGAGGAAGAATCTGAGCTGCTGTTGCTAGGAGACCTGAAACGTCTTCTATGCATTTAATAGTTCCAGAAATTGGAGCCATTTTAACTGAAGCAAAGCATGTCGTGTGATTATCTTCATTCAAAGGACAATATTTCTGAAGGACAGCAGGTTGAATCCAAATGTATTGTACATCTGACTCTGTCAATCACGCTCAAGACAATTCAACGGCGGCACTATCCCAGCTAACAATTTTTACGTTGTAGAAACATTTCTGTAATGTTTTCATTAGGTAACAAAACCTAACAAAGCTATTTTAAATGTTCAAAACATCTAGTTTTTTAGACCGGATGTTATTACCTGGTTATAAAAATGTTTTTCAGACATTTTTTTTTAACTCTGTAACATTTTTTAATGGTCCACAAGCAACTTGCGTATGACTTACGAACTTACGTGTGACTTACGAATAACATTTTACTAATGTTACTGAAAAAACCTTTTGTTAGAACGTTGTCATAACTGAGAAAATGCTAGCCAACGTTTTGAGAGCGTTCCCTGTTAGCTGGGATACTGTATGTGCAAAATCCTTGATCTTCTCACCGGTGTTGTAGAAAAGGGTGGAGATGAAGGTGCAGTTTCTGAAGAAGGTGTTGCTGGAGGTGATGTCCTCAAAGTAGCACTCCTCAAACAGAGAATCTTCAAACACCATCGACTTCATCTTCAGATTCAGGAACCTTTAGTGACAGAAGAGGAGGAGGAACATCAGTCAGAGTTTCTTCTTTCATGGGGACCAAAATGAAACACATTTGAGCACTTCACTGAGTATTGACTGAGACATTACTTCTAAAATTCCTGGTGAAAAATAAAAGAGACACAAGTAAGACCATTGTGAAGTGAAAGTGCTGTATGTGTTGACATACAGCAACAGTGAAGGATGCATACTGCATACTGAGAAGTGCGTACTTGTTGTTGAAGTACTCTCCGTTCCGGTGGATCTGGTTCTCCAGGGTGAAGTTGAAGGTCACATGCTCCACCTTCTCCTTGATGAAGACTTTTGTGCGGGAGGAGTACTCCTGTTTCTGCAGATACTTGATCATATCAGGGAACCACACGGTCAACCCGTAGTAGCTGCGCGACAGAGGGGACAACAACAAAAACATTCAAACGGGTCGAATCATTAGCATTGCTGTCTACACACCCAGCGACCATGTTTCGGTTTTAAGAATGTATCCCTAACGTTTCCATTAGTAACAAAACATTAAAACTGACATTGTGAATGTTTTTCGAACGTTGTATTGTCTTTATTGCTTGGTTTTCAAGAATGCTATTCAAACATTTTTCAAATTCTGTAACATTAAACGTTCCACTATTACAAAATAAAGTTTTACATGTATATTATATATGATAATGCTAAAAAATCGTTCTACTAATGCTACTGCAAGAATGTTTTTAGATAACTTGGAGAGAATGTTAAGATAACTCAAATGTTAAGAATGAAGAATGTTAGCCAATGTTCTGAGAACGTTCTCTCTTCCTAACGGCAATGGAACTTCATTAACAGGTTAATGACCGCTGTTTTTGAAGAAAGAAATAAAGAAAATTGATTTGGAAACATCTGCATGTCTTCACCTGAAGGACATGGAAAACCACACGGCCATCATCATGTATGTGATCCTCCTGTATTCTGGATTAAAGACGGTCAGGAAATTGCTCCACACCTGGAGAATAAAAAAGAAAAACTATGAAAGTCAAAGCTGCAGCCTAAAGTAAACAGATAACAGGAAGAACTGCTATTTATTCCAAATGCGAGTTAGCCAATCAAAACAGAACTCATTTACAAACAGAAATCTTAAAGATACAGTAGCACAAACAGCCTATGGGTCGGAGAGAGGACGGAAAACAGTCAGGAAAAACTCATTTATGACTTGTTGGTTCAGGTAACCCTGCCTGACAAAAGACTTAAACTCTACAATCATTTTAAAGCAGACGTTAATGAGCACTTTTAATATGTATTAGTTATTGCCTGTTTCTTGTACGGTACCTGGTGGAAGAGGTTGGTCAGCTTCATTCTCCAGCGCTGGTGCCAAACAGTTGATTCTTCACCCATATCAACCAACTCATCCATCTGTTTAACTGTCTTAATGCTGGTAACCTGCAGATTCCACAACGTGCTTTAACACATTGTTTATGTACACCAGAGCAGTCCATTTTGTGCAGTGATTGTTACGCATCTCCTCACAAACAGTCTATATTTGTTCAGTATAAAGGTTTATACACAACTGCTTGGTGAGAACACTGGTATTCATCCTGTCAGAGGTGACCAGCATTTAATCAAAGACGAGGTGATTGTTTTCCAGAAACATTGTTTGTTATGTCCTTTAAAAATTCTCTTTGCATCCTGATAGCAATTACTAAGTGGTCTAAAAATATTTATATAAATATATATCTTCTGTGAAAGGCCATAAAATGGACCATGTTCATCCAATCATTGCATTAGGTCTGAATGCATTAGGTCCGCTCTCAAAGGAGGGCTGGATTTTATGCTTTCAAAGCTGTCTTGCTATCCTACCTACATTGACCTACTCTGTCTTTAAGGAATAAGTCACTTGAGGGTAAATCGTTATATAATACAGCCATTCCACCAAACAATGTCATTTAGTTGTGACTATATTCACAATATGTGCCATGAGCGCCTTATTTGCTAAGACAAATTTTTTCATTAAACCTTATTTCATTAAGCAAATTAATTCTGTGCTAACCTTTTATTTATGTTGTTCATTAAATGTGAGAAAACCACTTTGAATCCCAGTTCAGCCAGACAAATGGAAACCCATTAGTGTAACTACATAATTCATTTATTATTCATATTGCAAAATTAAATTTCCCGCAGATCATTTCTGTTCTATTTGTTATTGCTGATGGATCAAGGAGTGCCTGTACTCACAGAGAAAACCCTCTCTGGATGGCCTTTAGCCCTCATGTTCGTGTCATGGACCTGCTTCAGAATCATCCAGGCTTCATCATGTTTCCCATTCTGCAAAAATACAGACAGCTCTGGTTTACTGGCATACCCATTCGTCTATAGATTTGGCAGATGCACTTATCCACCGTAAAGTGACTTGTGCATTTAAGTTATACATTTGATCAGTATTTGTTTACTGGAAATCAAACCCACAACCTTTGCGCTGTTAATGCAATGCTCTACCAGCTGAGCTACAGACACGCTACAGATGTACATAATGTGAATAAATAAAAAATAAACAGGAAATAAGATAAGCAAATGTTCGTTTTTCCTTTTTCATACGTAAAGCTGCTTTGCAACAATGCAACACTGTGAAGAGCACTAAATAAATGAATTTGACTTGAACTGAATTGAATGTGGTAGGTCTCTGACCTCCAGGAAGAAGCGCGGGCTCTCTGGCATGGTGTTGAGAGCAGCGATGGCGGCGACAGACGGGAACGCACACACCAGCACAAACACTCTCCAGCTGTGAAACTGGTAGGCGGATCCCATCTGGAAACTCCAGCCTGGGTAACAGGAAATGACACGTCATGCTGAGCCCAAACTCACTCTGAATGAAACATATCTATCACACGTGAATTTAAAATAATTTAAACACTTTCACATAATAAAAGACACATTTATAGCTCCGTGTTTCATTAACACTCTGTGTTATATACTCTGGCAACTTTTCAAAGAACTAAAAGCAATCAGAATATTTTGACAACAAATGAATAATGCAGAATGCAATTTTTCAGGAATGTGAAGTAATTCGTCTCCCACAGTATTTGAGAGGTTAACTTTGCTTAACTTTTGCCAGCAGCATAGACAACCTTTACGAAAATTAACCATGGTTTTACTATAGTCCTCACCTGCCTACATCCACTTTTCACCAGATCATTTAGGGGGAATGTCACATATTGTAATTATTTTTCCTAACCCTGCTGTGAGCTGCTGATGCTAACAAAAAAATCGACTCCCTGAGGAGAAGCGTGCTTAAACATTCTGTTTAGGCCTTATTTGTAAACTTTTGTGACAATTGACTGATGGGTTACATAGCAACTTGGGTACAAGTCGTAATCTTTGGCAAAATCTGAAAATGTACTTCCTTTCTGGAACATCAGACCTTCTCCGATGACGTCAGTCTGATGGCTTGGGCGGAGCCAGAGCTGTTAACCACTCCCCTCTAACGGTAGTCTGCTGCGAGCCTACTTTTCTACAGCCAATCAATTCCCAGTGGAAAAAAACAAGCCACACCCTCCATTTTTCACTTTGAATTATGACACTGAAGTCGGTTACAACGGTTCATTAGGGAAACGTTCTTACAACCGAAAATTGTTAGCTGGGAAGCCGAGATTGATCCCCACTATGCTACACAATGAACGGTTGCTGGTTACCATAGTGTGGGATGATGGCCCAGGCCATGGCTGCGGCATAGATCCCTCCAATCATCCAAAACATGCAGAGCCAGCTCAAGTGCTCGCCACGCTTCTCCTGAGCCAGAAACTCCGAGAAATACGAGAACACGATGGGAATAGATCCACCAATCCTGCCGACAAGCACAAAAGAGAGAACTTCTGTATTTCATGAAACTGCACTGAGATTTAAAGATTGCTTTGTGTAATTACTTCTGTATGTTAAAATACTTTCTTCCAATGTGCAGAGGCCTCTGTAAACACAAAACATTCATGGGATAATTCCCAACTAAGAGAGTAAACATTGTGGCTCTATCAAAACGTTGCTCTTTGTTTGTTTGAGCATCCTCAGCATAGCAACACTTGATCAACCAATGATGTGAGTTGGGGACGGGACTATCTGTTTGTTTATCTAATGAGGGAGTATTTGATAAACTTAATCATTATTGAAAATAATTATTTGCAAGGTATGGAACATAAAAAAAAGAATTACACAAGATTTATAAAAGCTTGTTTTTATAGTTTTGTTAAATACGGGGACTGTAAATGCTTTAAAAGTTGCATTTACCCCACGCCAGAGAGCAGACGACAGAACAGGAAGGAGCTGTATCCTTGAACAAAAGAGGAGAAGAAAGCAAAGACACTGTTGATGGAGAGAGAGATGAGAAGAGTCTGTCTGCGCCCGATTCTGTCAGCCAGACCGCCCCACACAAAAGCCCCCACCATCATACCGAGATACACAATAAGACCTGAGAGAGAGAGAGAGAGAGAGAGAGAGAGAGCAAAAGAGAGCAAAAGAGAGACAGAGAGAGAGAGAGAGCAAAAGAGAGAGAGAGAGAGAGAGAGAGAGAGAGAGAGCAAAAGAGAGAGAGGGGAATCAATAATGATATCAAAACACACTGTGTCAGACTAGGACAACTCTACTGTACAGACAGTAAAGCAACAGTTGCATAAAATTAAACAGTCTAAAAAAATATAATTAAATTAAATTAATCTATACGATATGTGACCCACCCAAAAAGTTAAATTTTTATTAATAATTTCAGACGCTCCTCTGTCATCAAGCGTGCCACTTAAAATAATTTAGTTTATGTTTCACTGAAATATCAGTTTTGTCTCAAATTCAAAATGGACACAAAAAGAATGACATGTGAGCTAAAATCTACTTAAAATGTCCAAAATGTGCTTTGTGTTTAGAAATGTAACGTTTCATTGTTCTTAAAGAGCCTGAGAGCTCAAATATGTTCCCTGCTGAAGAACTCATAATGAAGAACTCACGCTGAATGAGAACTGTGTGATTTCACAGCTCTAACACCAGCTGGTCATGTGACTGAAGGGGTGAACATACATGCGTCAACAGAGAAACTACTGGCACCACTGGCATGCGTGTTATCAATACATGAATCTATACATACAATACAAATACATACAACCCAATCAATCAAAAAAACTATAAAAACTAAAACATAAATGTGCATAGCTCGGACAATTTAGTCTTGGGTTGGTATTTTTTGGAAAACATTTGTGATTTGTATCCTGTGATGTACATTACTGTCCAGCAACACACTTCCAAAAAGATAGACTGGTTATATAAACTGGTTTTAGCTGGTCAGACTGAAAGTCTAAATAACTAAACGACTAAACCAGCTGATCACCAGCTAGGTCAACCCTGAAGACCAGCTAGAAACCAGCTAAACCAGCTAACATCATCCAACCACCCTATGCTGGTTTAAGCTGTTTGTGTTTAGCACTGTTTGAGATGATGCTGTAAATGAGCAGCTGAAGAGGGTTTGAGTTAGTTTGGTGAGGCAGCTGTCAGCTCACCTTGTCCTCACAATGGGCTGACAGCCATGATGATGGGCACAGATAGGCATTACTGCAATGCAGTGTGAGGGTTTGTTATCTCACCCTCTCCTCCCCTGAGCCCATCAGCTTACAACACACAAGCCCTGCACATTAAATGCTCACGGCTCTCAAAACCTTCTGACTGTGCCAATACTGAAGCACTGCCCAGATAACAATATCAGGTTCTAAGAATATTTAGTTAAGTAACAAAAATGATACAAATGTTCTTTTGAGAGTTCTAGGAACTAGTTTTTAGACGTTATATTAACATTACTGCTTGGCTAAGAACATTACTAAGAACTTTTTAAATTCTGCAACATTTTTAAAATGTTCTACTAACTACTAAAGAATACAGGTTTTGATATTTATATATCTATATATTTATATATCAATATATTTATATATATGATATTTAATGTTAGAAAAGTTCTACTAACATTACTGCAAGGTAACTTTGAGAGAGCTTTTAGAGAACACTAGCCAACATTCTTATAAGGTTCCCTGTTCGCTGGGTGTCTACTTTGGTCAGTGCACTGGCAAAAAGGAAAAAGCAGTGCTAAAACAGAATGATGAGATTTAAACATTACAAAACAAACTAAAGGAATTATTATTCTAAAAATAAAGCGTTTTTGTTATCGTCCCCTCAGCAAATATTTCATAAACCTGCACACACAAGGAAATGAACCGATGAGAAACGATGAACGTGTTTGCATTCTGTGAAACTGTGTGAAGTTTTTGTGTATTCTGCAGCCATGCTGACCTGCTTATGACCTTCAGAGCCAGTGATGCACTACACATTTGTTAAGGAGACCTGAACATCGCTGCCAACAACACAAAACACCTGTGCAATATTGTGCTGTGATTTCACAAGACGCCTGACAGTATTAATAAACATTATTGCCTTTGTGATTAAGCACATCTTTAATTTTAAGTAAAGGCCTGTGTTGTAAGACAGCATGACCAGCCAGTTAGGCCCAGGTGATGCTGAGTGGGCAGGGCCACTTCAATTATGTCACAGGGGTCTCTCAGATGCAAGAAAGGGGAGGGGCAGAGCTGAGGCCTGGAGACAACTGACCACATCCTCATCCTCCTCAGAGAGAGAGAGAGAGAGAGAGAGAGAGAGAGCAGAAGGGGGAAGGGCAAGAGAGGAGGCTGTGATTCTCCTGCACAGTGACAGAAAAGCACACGAGCTGCAGGGTTGAGGAAAACCAGAAAATGGGGGAGGGACTGAAAGGCTATTTATAGTGACGTTTGTCTCTCTTTTCTTTCTGCAAGTGCGATGGGTTTCTCTCTCCACGTCACACACGAGGAGAGCGCAATGGAATGTGGAGGGTTTGTGTGTTCTGGTTCTCACCCAGACTAATGTGCTGTTTGACACCCGGTGTGCTGCTAAGCTCTGAATGGTACATCAGAATCACCTTCCACCTTTACTGTTGTCATGGAACCACAGACACAGAGATGCTCTGCATTTGTACAGAGCAAAGGAGGAAGTCAGATATACAGACACCTGTCAAGTAGAGCTCTCATCTGTCTGTCTGTCTGTCAGCATTTTAACTACATTTAAAAATAATACATATATATACATTTATATATACATTTATATATTCATCAATCTATGCATATTCTTATACATCTGGCTGTAATACACATCAATCAAACCATTACACCGCTCTGACAGCTGATTTAACACAACATTGAATGATGTCATTTGTTTTCAGGGATAAACAATAGCATTATATTCTTTTTCTTTTCCAAACCAATAACAGTGTCTCTTTCTCTCCGTTGCCTCATTCATCAGATTTGAACGTATCAGTAGAGAAACATGCAGACTGACTGCTGGGTGCAGCGAGCAGAAGAAACCTCCGCAGGCCATCTCATCCCACACAGCCACGCTGTTGCATTTGATTGGAGAGTGTCATGTGACAGAGACTGAAGCATTTCTGCTGCAGAGCTGCAGCTACATGTGTGGGTAGAAATTTAAAGGCACTAGGACCCAGCAGCGAGCTCTCGTGTATGAGTCAGGGTTGTTTTATAATAGGGAAGAGACCATGGGTCATGCTCCCCAGTGGCACAATCACACACGCACACATGCTGAGACCAGAGCACAATGTAAAAATGAATAATTAGTTGCATGAGATAATAAAACATATTGAAAAATACATAAACACACCATAAAACACAAGACAAAATACAACTAGGATGGACAAAACACAATAAACTGAGTGTGAAAGCAGCCTCACATGGTACGAGCTTGTGTGAATGCATAAGTACTAAGCTTTTCAACATTAACTGGTACTTAATAATGTAAACAAATATTCCAGAGTAGGGGAGACAAAACATACATGTCTGAGAATTGGCTGTTGGAAAAACCCATATTGATCAGCCACTGTCCTGATTATTCTGTCCACCTCGTGTCTACAGTGGTTATAGTCTGGATTATAGAAAGTTAATACCAAGATATATGAATATGTTATTTTTTCTTTTATTGCATTATGATACCTTCTGACTACTTTGTCAGAAAGAAAGATGTACAAGCACAACAATGACAATGACCACAAAGTCTCATTGTGACAATACATGCAGTCCTGCACAGACTTTCCAACTGAATAGATTACATATGTGAGGCTTATAGTTTAATGAATGGCCATTGCAGGAGTTAGAATAAGCTGTGAAGCACTCTGTTCTGTTCATGTATTCTATTGTGGGTTAATTATAGCTCAAACTGCGTCAGCACGGGGTTTGGTTCGAACGCGACGGAGGATTGTGTGTCCTAGCTGGATGGCCTGACAGATGGTGTGTTGGGCAGGACATGACAGTGGAAAATGGCCGCAAGACATATACTAGTGATGTCAAAAGGTGAACCAGTCATGGCCATAATTCACACAAAACAATAGCAGCCAACAAACCTTTTCCCCATACGCCGCCAAAGGGCTACTTCTGTGGTATCTATATAAATATATTTTATTTTAGATGAGAGAATTTTATTTTTTTTGAGAGAATGTTCTGAGAATGTTCCCTGTTAGCTAGCTAGCTATCTAGACAGACAGACAGGCAGACAGACAGGGACGTAGGTAGGTAGGTAGGTAGGTAGACAGACAGACAGACAGGCAGGCAGGCAGGAACAGACAGACAGATTCAAGTTTAGCTTTTAAACCCTAAATACAGCAGAAACCACAGATGAAAGCCCATGAGCTGTGCTTACCCAGCATTCCTTTGTTGGGCTCAGACAAACACATGTCTTTCTCAGCACTGGGCAGTACAAAGCCCACCACGAAGATCTCCACACCATCAGCCATAAGGGCCAGACCCAACACGAAGTAGAGGCTCCACTGGAAACGGCCATGCCCACACTCCTGCAGGATGGTCTCGTACTGCTGGGCCAACTCCTCCTGATCTTTCCTTCTTTCTCCCTCATACTGGGTCATGTCCCGGAACTGCGACTGTCCCACGGCTCCCACGTGTCTGTCCGCCTTATCCACTGAGTCATTTCTGGGGATGCCCTGGTACTCGCCCTCATAGATCTCATCATCTTCATCGTGTCCTTCCGTAGAGTCACTGTGAGCACCTTCGTCATCATTGGCCCTGCTGTTGCTACGGTAATAGCTGCCATCTTGGGCCTGCACGGGGTAGTCGTCATCATCATCATCCTCTTCGAAGCGAGTATATGAACGTTTGGTGTACTCGTCTGCCATTTTGTCCACATGGCGACCCACCTTTTTACCTGCTTGCCTTTTGACTTCTTTGGCAATGTCCTTAGCACCTTTAATGAAGGCTGTACGGTCTCTGTAACCCTCATCCATGACTGAAAGTTGTGCGTTGATCTAGAGAGTGCTGTAACTGGGTGTCAGGAGCTGCCTGATGGCATGTAGTAGAGTAAAGCTGGACAAGAGAAGTTCAGCACCCTGGACAGCACCTGATGGACTTATTAGAGCTCAGTGCTCTACAGGGCAGTCTGAAAGAGTACAAGAAACATGCTGTTACTCAAGATGCCACAGTGACACACTTCAGCAATACTTTACAATATTAACACTGAATTTTCACATGTACTATAAAGTGCATTAGAATGTAGCAGAAGCACCGTATCACAGAAGCACACTATGTAATGTGTGCTTTACATAATGTGTGCTTTACATTTAAAAAAAGTTTTTTTTAATGAAAACATTTCATGACAATTAAGCAGCACTCCCTCATTCCAGTAATGCAATACTGTATATCATATACAATAATTATATTTCCATTGGCGTTTTTGGCTAAGGTGCACACGCGTTTCTTATTAATTTCTATGGAAGCCTCGCATCACACTCTCGTGATGGATTGTGGGATTGACCTGCCGTTCTGTCATTGTGAGCGGCTACAGCACTGGGTGGATTTCTGCTGCTGCAGTGGATCATGCGGTAACACTCTCTCGCTCTAGTAATCACAGGTGCGCTGCAGGTGTGACAGAGAATGTAATGCGAATGAAGTTATTTGTAAATGAAGAAAGCATGGTGCAAACTCACCTCTGTTTCAATGTTATTCTAGTTTTTAATAAAAAAGGAACACTAATGCACCTTTATTGTCACTTCAGTCTCAGGGCGTAACATTCAAAAGAACATTTCAAGAAACCAACTGAGAAAGCTTTCGTGAAAAAGGGTGATTAAAATGTTCCTGGAGGAAATTCATAAAACCATCACTTGTGTTGCCTTGTACAATCTGTTGAAATTGGTCTGGATCCAGTTATTGCATTACTAATCTAATATACATAATTGAGCCACATGAATAATATCTCAGGGGAACTCTAAAACACTCTCAGAAAGATCTGTAGAGAAATCTTTTACTGCACTAACCTGAAATGGGTGAAAGTGCTGAGAAAGTAGTTAACTAGTTTTTTTTGGGGGGGTTTGGGGGCAATTGTTAATCCTTAAAGAACTACCCAGTTAACAATTTTAGGTTGTAAAAATGTTTCTGTAAAATTTACTATTTTTACTATTTACTATTATTTAAAAGTTATTTTAAAGTTTTCGAAAGGTTCAAAACATGAAAGTTTCTTGTGTGACATGAACAAAACAGCTTTGAAGACGTTGTATTAACATTATTGCTTGGATATAGGAACGCTATTCAAACACTTTTTAATTCTGTAACTTTTTAAAATGTTCCACTAACTACTTAGGAATAATGTTTTGATATATATGAGATTATACATATACCAGAAAGTGTTCCACTACCGTTAATGCAAAGACGCCTTTTGATAACTTTGAGAAAACTTTTAGAGAACATTAGCCAGCATTCTGAAAATGTTCCCTGTTAGCTGGGTAGAACTGTACAAATATTGTGAACTAAATTAAAATAAATGTAAACAAGGCATTCTTTTATTTCCATCCTCTTAACAAGGATTTCTGTTGTGTATTTCTCTCCTAATTACACTCATCAGTTGTGCACCCGTCTCTCATCAACCGGTGTATCTGAAGATAACAAGACGGTCAGACGACTCAGCGACTGTCAGAAAGACAATCTCTGATGTGTGTCTCTGATGTGTGTCAGATATGGTCTGTTACATTAATTGTGACACTGATAAACAAATACACAGCTACAAAACATACCGACGCACAGCGTGAACCATCTGTATAACCAACAATACTGCTGTAAGTGTCTGTGCAACAAACTAACATAAATAATATATTCTGTGTGCTGATTATAAAACTGTAAATGTCTGGAAAGGTGAATCTGGGGCACGATGACCTCATCGGCTGTTTTGATTGGTCAAATGGAGAAATAGCCCAGTTGGCAACAGCACCAGTTGGCAACAGCACCAGTATTTGCCCTATGTTGCCATCTGTGATGGTACAATCTCCCCATTTAGACAAGACTTACAACACAGATCCATACTGTACCATCTGAGAACTCACATGCACGTCTATTTGTGATTGACTCAACAGGCAACATTCTTACAATGTTGGCTAACATTCTCTAAAATCTCTCAAAGTTCTATCAACGTTATCAAAAAACGTTCTTGCAGCAATATGAGTAGAACACATTTTAATGTATTATATCAAAAACGTTATTCTGACATTTTGAACGCTCCTAAAATGTTTTTGTTACTTAATGGAAATATTGGGGAAACATTCTTACAACCTAAAATTGTTAGCTGGGATTATGCAGTGTTTGGCATAGAATGATTTGATGTGAGTTCTAAAGAGCATTTATTCACCAAATCAACATTGTGTCTAAACTTTGTAGTTGGAAAAATACAAGCAACTGCAGAATGTTCATTTTCCTTTCAACAGATGATCCCAGGCAAACCTTTTGAAATTTTTGAGGCTTCACAAGTTAAGAAGAAAACTAGTTTGAAATTCTTCGGCTACTGCATTAATTGTACCGCTCTTCCAAAACTGAAAATTGAGTCATCTTTTACTCACCCTCATGTCATTTGCCTCCCATATGATTTCTTATTTCTTATTTTATCAAAAAATACCAGCGTCTTTCATCCAATGAGATTAGATGGTTAGAGTATCATTTTCTTCATATTTTTGTCCAGTTGTAGGCTTGACAGACGTGGTTACTGTAGGTGTTTTTGTGTATGATAATAAATGCTGTTACTTGTCAAACCATTTTGTTTTTCCACGAGGACAGGTGAGTTTTCATTTTTGAGTTTTCATTTCATTTTTTAAACTATTTCTTTAAAATCCCTCAATGACATTTAGTTTCAAGCCACTGAACCTGTAAATAACCTGTATAATTAGTCCTGCACAAGCAGAGCGGCTTTGTTGCATTATGGTGCCTTGGAAACGGTTTCCCCCACAGTTCTAAAATACATCTTATCCCTGTTCAGGTCTGCAGACAGGACGGCTGGAGCGGTTGTAGGAGCAGTGATGTGTGTGAGATGGTTCTGCGGGGAACAGCAGTCTTTCTCTAAGTGGAACCCTTGCATGTTAATTAGCTTACACAAGCGCATATTTCAGCACTATAGACCGGAAACCAGCAGCTCTGTGAACCACAGCCTATCCCAGAGCTGTCACATAGTCTCTGCTACACTGCCCTGATAGCAATACAAGATTATAGGCCATTATATATGCCTTCGTATACTTAATACAATATTAACTCACATTTTAAAAAATGGACATCATATCAAAATGTAACTTTATTTAAAAGCACAACTCATTTCTTAAATGTTACAAAAGATACTGCATACCAGGTATGACTTACAGAAAAAATATGTCAGGTAATGTAATTTAAATGAAATGCTAAATTATTGCAGAGACATGGTTAAGGTCTCTGTCCAGGGAAACATCAAGGATTATAAAGTCACCAGTGTGTTTTCGGCTGATCTGATATCAGGTTACAGTAATTCCATTAACTGGCTAATCTCGGTGATAATCCCCCAAGCAGATGGTAAGAATCAGAGCACTGAGGGTTGGCTGGGTCACATCAAATGGTTTCAACAGCAGCTTGGCATTAATAACACACTGTACACTGTGTGTGGTTTACAAACTGTCAGTTTAGGATTATCTGTATTGGCTTACATTTCCATAAACATCTAACAATCGTCCTTGGCCTCAACAAAACAGTAGGCCATAAGGTATGCGTCCTTATTTTTTAATAATTACATTAAATTATTTTTTTAAATAATTATGCTGCCAACAGAGAGTCAAGACTCTTGTGTACTTTGCATAAGAAGCTATTTGTATTATATCTACATATGCAAAGATACACATTGTTTTTGTCTTTACATCATCTTAAGGCAAACAGCTCTATATCAGCAAACGGTCTAACCTTAAAAAGTTCTGCCTTTAGTACGGTCTTAACTATGTGCACTTCACACACTCGAATCTCAAAACGTGGGCAGTGCTGGTATTGGCCACTGCTGACTGTGAAGTGGTTTTGCATGCTTTAAATCTGGCTCTTTCCTCTGTAAAGTATAAAGTAGCCATTTTCTAACAGCAGGACGTGTTGCATATTCATAATATGAAGTGTTTAAAAAGGTTATTTTGAATGTTCTAGGATCACTCTAAACATCCAGTTTTTTAATTGTTGCAGTAACGTTCTACTAAAACGTTTTACAGCAAGAGCGTTTTTTAAACTCTGAGAGAACTTTTACAGAACGATAGCTAACATTCTGAGAACATTCCCTGTTAAATGGGTATGGGCTTTTTATGTCTACTTGGCTAAAATAAAGCGTTTCTCTGATTAAATAACAAAATCATCCTTTTTAAGCAAGTATAGAGCAAATGGCCATGGCGCACGATTCTGCGGCCTGGCAGGTCAATTCCACAACCAGTTAAATGCCAGCAGTCAAAACTGGCTTCTAGACAGGAGACCGGCTTAGCAACAGTAACCAACCGAGCGGCACACGGTGAGAGGGGAGGAGTCTGTTCTCACGGGGGTGCCACAACTAATGACAGCTATGCTAATGTATTCAGGACAAAAACACTACATAGATCTGCTAGTATTTTTGCTGCTATTATTATTAACCTGTGTGCCTGTGTTTTGGTTACATCACATATGAGGCATTATAAATACTTGCCATGTCACCCTGCCTAATAACTCTATTAACTACCTAATTGGCTTATAAATGATTCATTTAACTAATCTGAAAGTAATTTCGGTTTTAACAGTGGGCCCTTTAGGAACAATACAAGCTGACTCAATTATCTGGACGTTAAATCCACATTGTGAACATAAAAGCAAAGCTAATAATAATTTAAAAAGCAGCCTCAGCACGTACAGCATTCTCACAGGCTGTTAGGTATAGACAGACTCATTTAAAAAAGGACAAAAGACTATTTACTTTGCCTTTCATTTAACAACCAAGAACAAGGTCTATGAAGGGATGAAAGATACAATAGAAACTATGTAACTATGGCTATAATCAGGCAAACCACACAAAACCTACAATATACCTGGGACATTACTTATTAAAAGGAAATTTTATTAAAAGCTCATTTAAATTTAAAAATCACGGCATCACAATATCGTTTTCAACTCAGTTAACAAAATCATTTGAACTCAGTCGTGTGGTTTGTTTTAGCCACTAGCTGTGTGTGACATCTACTTGGGAAGATAAAGTGTTGCTTACAAGGCAAAGATCAACACAGAAGTCTTGAGTGACTGGATCTGAGAATCACTCGTAGAACAGAGGAGGAGCTAGTTAGCTTAAGGAACTAGTTAGTAGCTGGTTATAAGATAGCAATCACTGTGGAAAGGGCAGAAACACTGTGACTCACATTAGCCCTGGACCAAATCTCTCAATGTACACTGTCACCATGGCCACAGCCTCAGCATCACCCAGCATCCTGTCTGCCTGCCTCCATTTCGCCCAAAATAATAAATAATCCAGTGTGAACTGGAATAAACCACATTTGGAAGTCTTCTATTCTACACATAATATGTAAAGAATACACATACAGCTATATAGATAACTTGCAAAGACACTGTTTAGTGTAATTATCATCCTTCAAGTCAAAATTAACTTAAATGTACTTTCTCAATCAATGCATGTCCATTCCCAGCTAACAATTTTAGGTTGTAAGAACGTTCCTGTAATGTTTCCATTAAGTATCAAAAACGTTATTAAAATATTATTTTAAAAGTTTTAGGAATGTTCAAAATGTCCAGTTTTTTTAGATGTCAAATTAACATTATTGCTTAGTTATATGCAATATGTTTTTGATATATGATGTATGACATTAAAAACCATCTACTAACGGTACTGCACGAATATTTTTTGACAACTTTGTAAGAACGTGCACAGAACATTAGCCAACGTTCCCCGTGAGCTGGGTTTCTCTTCCTGCTTTTGCAACATCACTCCTCTGAGAATTCCTCTCAAGGTTACACGGAAAGCACACTGCAGCACACTATGATTGAGAAACTAATGCAATCCTGAGCAGCTGAGGTCATGGACTCACCACAGGACTGCTGAACTACAGCAGAAGCTGCAATCCACAGACAACCTACCAATCAATTCACATCAGGAGAAACACTTTCTCTGTCACCGAGATGCTTGTTGCTACTGGCACCCAATCAGATCAAAGTTAAGGCTATGGAAGTATGATAATGGAGTAGCTTATCCTACCAACAGCTGATTGATAAAGTATAAGGAAATAAGACACTCCAAACAACCCTTTGTACTGCTTAAATAACATTTTAAAACATCAGCTAACTGAGTAAATACACTATCATAAGAACAAATAATAAAGCCCTGCATATACTGTATCAACACTAAAAAAAAGATGCTACACACTGCTTCACAAAATGGTGAAGCAGTTTTGTGAAGCAGTGGGGAACCAAAAAACGGTTCTCCGGGGAACCAAAGATGGTTCTTTGGTTCTTTGGGGAACCAAAAAATGGTTCTTCCATGGCATTGCTGCGAAAAAAACCTTTATTTTAGAGTGTGCCATCATAAAGGTGCGATCAGGGGTGCCAAAACTGGTACGCACCATATGCAATGCAAAGGGAAACAAGAGAAGGGGGGCAACAGAACCATAGATGCAATAAATTATTAGCCTACCACCCGATGCACCCCTGGCTGTGAATATACTATCAAACATATAGATGTCTCTCTCTCTCTCTCTCTGTATATATATATATATATATATATATATATATATATATATATATATATATATATATATATATATATATATAATTAAAAAAGACTTCCACACACACACACACATATATATATACACACACACACACACACACACACACACACACAGAGAGAGAGAGAGAGAGAGAGAGAGAGAGAGAGAGAGAGACAGATAGATAGATACCCTACATATATCAGTTAATTCATATATCAGTTCCTAATATCTCTATACTGCTAACATGTTCGGCATATCATATCATTCCTACAGCCTTAAAGCTCAACCTACTACACGTATAAGCATCATTTCGCTCTGCCTATACTAACCAATACTACAAATATGAATTGCCTTTGCACTGATCACCAGCGCTAATGTTTGATATACCATATGAACCATATGACCCATCACCATGAATCTGGTCAAATGACACATGCTGTCGTGAAAAGACGGAATAAAAGCGGCAGCGGGCCAAAGCTTCGTCTCGACTTCTGCAAGGTCACAGTGATGCTCACGATCTACAAATCTCGAGTTAGTTTATATGATCCATGATACAGCCAATGCACAAACCGGGAAACCCTAAAGCAACCCCAAAAACCAGACAGTGAGGAAAATGGAAACCCGTCTTATTCCGACAGACATCCGAGTGAAGGGGCGAGGCTTAATGTGCGTTTATGTCTCTATGGAAATCTTTCATCAGTTGCCCTTTAATCCTGGCTTTCACCCGTGCCAAAGAAACAGTAGCACATAATAAATAAAAATAGGCAACAATTAATCTGCGCATTTGAAAAAAAGAAATGTGCTCTCGCCAAAAAAACAATGCATTTAATGTCGATATGATGCATGAGCCGTATGAAACGACAGACTGATTTGCAAATCCCCTTTTTATTCTGCATGCACGAATATATCATTGTAAATATGCAGTTTGGTGAACATGATGTTTGCATTACGATGTTTGCATTACGATGTTTGCATTACGATGTTTGCATTACGTTTGACGCTTAGATTGTTGTGCAAACGAATGAATCGGGAAAAAAAACCCAAATGCATTAAATAACACGGAGCATATCAAATGCAGGCGGTCTGTGTGCAATTTAAAACACAAATGAGCTCATTTAAATCGCATTCATAGATGTGATGTGAATGATTTTAATTTTTAAAAACTATATGCATGGTTAAAAAACACTTACCAGTTCTTACAGGGGCTGTGAAAGGTAATTTTAATTGAGATACGCTGAATTTCTGTCGTGATGATGAGGAGGGCTCCGTGACATTGCCTGTATCTTCACCCTAACGGAGGAGCGCGTGACGTGTACCGGGGGTGCAACCCTACTACCACGGGCAAAACGATCCGTCGCTACTATGGCGAACGCATAGCTCATGAATATTAATGACCTCGCACTGACGTTGCGCGGTTACCTGAGCGGAGCGTCCAGTTACGTAACCTAATTAATATTCTAAACGCCGTCCCTCTCCGTAGTAGGATTCCATCACAGACCGGCTGACGATCGTATGCTTACGAAGGTCCGTCGTTCAGCCAATCAGTGAGGCGAATGTCACGCTAAGTAATTAATATTCATGAGACATGCCTTTACTATTGTGGGATTGCTTCGTTCGCCCTCGCTAGTGTACTCACCGACGTCTAACCTAAAGTTAATCATAAGACACTAATTATCAAGTGAATATGACATAATTTATATACAGGAGAATTTCTGGGCATTAAGGGCATTTAGGAGCGCCCCGCCTTACCTCTCGAGTGGGCGGGGCTTCTGAAACGAGAGTACTAATTATCTAAAACATGAAGCATGCTAAAAATGATCAGCTAGGGTACGTTCAAGTTGCTTTAAAGGAAACAGTAGTCTGCATCCTCGGGTTGCAGTATGCATGTTTAGAAATAATCGCGCATGCGCATATGCACCGTTAGAAGCGTTGCATTGCATGCAATCTCCGGTCTGTACGCCATCATCCGAGCTGGAGGAAAGCGGAGCTCCTCTCTCCATCCTTTATCAAAAGTTAAACCACCCAGTCAATCAAGCTGAGCACAAAGCCAGAATCACCTCCCCCTGCAACAAATAACATTAGAATAACAAAGAGCAAACCTTCAAGGTGATGTGCACCTTAGTTTCTGCTCCAGACTAATAGAAGTAACATAAGAGATCAAGACATTTCTGTCAGTCTTTGTTATTTGGAGTTTAGTTTTATGAACTGCATTGATTAACACTTTTAGATGTTGGTGACTCTTAAACTTCCTCATAGAGAAAGCTATCCGAGATGCACAGTATGCTATATTTAAATGCATTTTAAAAAATGAGCTACTGAAGGTTATAACAGCAAAACAAAGCATGCTGACATGATTTGCACAAGAGGTGCGTGTTGTTGGATATTCCGTATACAATACTAAATGAAAAGAACAGATTGAGTAGTAGGCATATCTATTTAGACTTGCCGAAAATGAACATATTTGATCTAAAAGAATAGACTTCCTATGTCATGACTGGACACGTTTATATACAACAGCGAAGACACTGGAAGTGATGCAGGTTAATAAATGATGACAGATTTGTAATTTCTGGGGAACTTTTCTTATGCAGCTTGAATCGTTTTGGCAAGTTTCCTGATTCCCTGTTTTAAAATGATGCATGAGCTACAGAGCTGTTCACAGAGACGTCATTTATTTAAAAAGCTGTTGTTCACCTCCACAACTTCAGATCTGCAAAAGAAAAAAATCTGGTTCTGCATAATTTAGGGATATTTGTGTCTGCATCCGTATGTTTGTTATGGAGCTGCCAGGTTTGAATCCTGCAATGTTACAGTGTGCAGTGGGATGTTCAGAAGTGCCAGTATTATCAGACATAATGGGCTAATGCAGTGCTTAGCAACAGGCAGTATGACTATGTGACTGGTTTTCAAATAAGGCTGCATGTCACCACTGACAACAGAAGAATCTACCGATGTTTTTCCTTGTAGCTTATACACCACAAAACATCTGTTTATGAAAAACAGCATACTGCAGTGTACTGAAATACATTTTTACCCATTTTGTTATGTCTCTGTAAATGGAAAAGACTACATGTCTGTCAGCAAAATGTCATTTATATTTCTGTTCAACAATCTGTTTTTGATGTTACCTTATCTGGGTCCTCCATCAATTAAGATCCTCCATCAATTATCTGAAACAGTAAGGTTAAATATAGTATGCCGCTTCGCTCTTTCTGAGTAGTAACCAAACTATAATAAACCAACAGAAGAGCAAGACAATTTATTCCTAGAAGCACTGCCTCAACCATCTTTCAGCTATGAAAAACTCCAGTTCCAGCAGAAGCTTCTCTGACTTAACATGTTCATTTGTGCTGTGATCTGATCCGTGTCACCATTCTAAAGAAAGATGTACTAACTATTGTTAACTGCTCCCTGCAGACGGCTGTTTTTCTTACTGCCCTAAAATATCCGACACTGAAGCCTTAACAAGAACATAAGATAGACTTTTCTGTTTTGAGGAGCATCTAGGCCATTAATCTTCATACAATTTATTTTATTTGCTTATAAACTTTGCCAGCTAATAAGGAATTTTCTCAGAATGTTGGATAATGTTCTGTAGATGTTCTGTATAGTTCTCTCAAAGTTATCAAAAACTTTGTTTATGTAACATTAGTAGAAGTTTTTCAGCGTTATATATCACAGATTTGTTACACAACAAATGTTTTAATAACGTTCTTATAACCAAGCAATGGTAATACAATGTCTAAAAAATTGATGTTTTGAACATTCTTAGAAATTTCAAAAAAAAAAATTGTAGCTTAAAAAAAACGCAATTTTTTTGCATTTTTGTAACTTAATGGAAACAATAAGGAAACGTCCTTACAACCTAAAATTGTTAACTGGGCAGGTACACATTCACACAGAGGATGATACGGTGAAATTAAAGCACAAGTACATGTCTAAAAACTCTAGAGACTGTGAGGCACATCTTTACATCTGTCTACCTATCAGAAAAACAAAACTGAATGCACTGAATGTCTAAACTAATTAACTGTTAGAAAACAGTCAGTCCACATTTGCACTTCCCCAGCTGTACAGTACAGCCCTGAACAATTACACAGATGGGAGTCTGCAGTATAGACTGGCATAATATCTAATTTACAGTGTGATGAGGCTGGTGAATTTAGTAAAAACATCAACGACTAAAGAGATAAACTCACAATCACCCAACAGATCACCCAATTCTCCCAAAAAATGAAGATGGACAAAAATTGCAGTTGGCGCATAACCATGAAACCATTTATAGAGTTTTTTATCAGTCCAACTGGAAACTAATTTGCATTTACAGGGTTCAAGAGTTTTGTACATTTCGCACCCTTGCATTTAGTTTGAGGCACTTATATACACTATATATGTCTTCATTTTGATTAGATATGTCTGTGTAATAGTCTATACATGTTGCTGTGAAAGACTACATCACACGTTCCATATTGTCTGACTGCATCAGGAACTGGACTGAGAGATACTTTGACTGCCACCTGTAATGCTACAATTAATAAACCCTAATTTAATATATATAAGTGTGCATTTAATTCATACAAGACTATTGTATATAAGACTATTATCCAGAGGAAATGTAGGTCACTCCTTTTTATTTTGTCCGTGCCCTCTGTTGCAAAACACACTCTATTAATAAAGTACAAAATCAATAAAGTGTAATCTATTATTACAATGTTGTCATTGTCATGAAAATAACGCCCCCCATATGTACACAATATGATAAACATAACTGGAACATTTCCTTACATGACATGCAGTAAATGACCCACATTGTGGGTTAATTAAATGAAATCTAAAAGAAACTAAACAGCATTACAGATGATGATGATGATGATGATGAAGAAACATGCATGATATCTGCACAGGCATATGTCAGAATGACGTTGCGTGAGAAATGAACCTTAAATAGCCAATTTCTCGTCAGACAGGCTCTGTCAGCTACACTCGGGGGTCGAGCCGTGCGTGCGTCTCCGCGTTTGGGCTGAAACTTGCCTTATGAATAGAGATCGAAACGCTTGCTCGATGGGAAGATGTGATGCGTGATTTTTATCGCTCACAGTTTCTATCTGCATCTCATCGTCGCTGACCATCGAGAGCGATTATTGATTTCCAGCTTGCTGCGTTTTAATGAAGCGTCTCATCGTTTCTAAACATGGTTAGAAACGATGCATGTGTTTTACTGATGCCAAATCACTCCAATCTTTTACCATGAGAGGAATGAACATGTGCTGGAAGATCATTGCGACATTTAGCTTCAATTGCTTTAAAGGTTCGCCGTCTTCTTCACAAAGGTAGGTCATGCTCTCCAAAACTGTGTCATGTGGCGCATTTTCTGCATGAAGATGTAACTGCGTGCTGGATTGAACGGGTGCATGTAAATCGTGTTGGCGGAGTGAAAACTGGAGCCTGTAAACCGGTTGCCATGGCAATGCCTGATCTCAGCATCATTTTTAGAAAGATCATGTATGGGCGCACAGGCACCTCCGTTATAAAATATCGTGATGCATGAAAAACTGGCGAAAGCTGAAGAAATGAGTGAAATGATGCCGTTTCACTGTTATGCAAAGGCAGAATAAATGTCAGGGACACAGCGCTGAAGGTTACGCAACATTGGTTTTCTAGAGGTTTGCGCATCTCGAATAAATGTTTCCTCAGAGAAACTGTTGATGCATGCATGCATGCATGCTTACATTGGACACAAGTGCTCAGTTATTCACTTAGGAGAAATAGACACAAATCAGACAATTCCTGACATATATTACAAGTACAGACCTATAAAATGAAGGAAGATAGAATAACACACCTGATCTGGTCTCGGAAGTATTTGATGAGACGTATTTGAGTTCTGCTGAGATCTCTGATTGCAGACTGATGTCTCGGCAAATCTGGAGACTTTAGAGAGAAAAAAGGGGGGAAAAAAAAATCACAATTTGCTTTCCATTTAATTGTGTTGTTTTCTGTAACATTTACAGCATGTTTTTAACAGTCATCCAAAACCGGCTTATAAGGAATACGTTTTGACCCACAGTAAGGGCAAAAAACACAGAGATGTTAAAAAGATCTCATCTGTGACTCTTCTGCAGGTCATCCACAAAGCTTGGCTCCAGCCAGGCAGCCAGCTTGGAGAACAGCTCCCTCACAGGTAGTCTGTCTCTGGGATCAGATGTTCCTCACTGCCAGTGTTGCATCTCATATGAGGCCAGACTGAAGCGTCTCTCCTGTGGTCACCTGTACTGCGACCCCTGCTCTGATCAGATTGTGAACCTGGCTTTTGAGGATATAGAAGGCCTGGCTGAATATCCCTGCCCCATGTGTAAAACGCTTCGTCATCTGGGGGGCTTCGCTCCAGCCCACAGCTACCAGGGCATGACCCACTGTTCACCCTTTGGGAGTCAGAAGCAGAAGCTTGTTGAGGAGAAAGAAAGCCAGTGGGAATAATCCAGTCATTTAATACAATGGTTCTCAACTGGTTGTGCTTCAGGTGACATTGGCTATCAGGTGGTGACCCAACACCGTACCAAAATGGTCCATCTTACAGAAGTAAACAAAAGGTCCTAACTGAAAATGAAAATTAATCCATAAATTACATACCCTCTAGACATGCATATGACTTTCTTCCGTCAGCCAAACACAGTCAGAATTATATTAAATAATCGTATCGCTCTTACCAGATTCACAGTGGCAGTATATAGTGCCTGAGATTTTGAACCTCCAAAAAGTAGTAAAAAGTAATTGTAACGACTCCAGTGGGTTAATAAATGTCTGTGGGTTAACATGTCTACATGAGACTGTTTAGGGATAAATACAGGAGCTTTAAAATCTCGGGCACTATTCACAGCCATTATAAAACTGGGAAGAGCCAGGAAAATATTTAACATAACTCTGTTTACCTTGTGTTTGGCTAAAAGTCATATACACGGATTGCTTGAAGGTGAGTAAATGATAGGATCATTTTTATTTTTAGATTATTTTTAGGAACTATTCCTTTAAAATGATTGAAATTTATTAATATTAGCATGAGCTGCCTAGACCAAACAGTATGTAAAACGGTTAACATGAATATGCAAATAGACAAATTTGGTTTCTAAAGGTTGGTTTCATGTTGTCTGAACCTATCAGAACAGACCTGCAAGCCATTTGTGGGTTGTGACCCACCGGTTAAGAGCCATTGAATGTTCTGAATCGATTATCTGTAAAATTAGAATACACCGTTAAGTCAGACCTGCGCTATATGTAAACTAAGTAAATATGCTCTCTAGTGACATAGTTAAAAATAAGATGATGCCAAATGAACAAGCTTTTTACTTCATATGTGGTGAGGAACACAGAAAAACTACAGGCTGTTCAAACACTAGTACATTCAGTTTGTATTCTGTTTCATGTGTAAGTGATTTTAATAGCAGATGATACAGTCGTAAAGCTTATTACAGTTACCTTTACATTTCTAAATGTTTATTCGTAATTTTGTAATGAGTGCTGTTGATGTAAACATTTATTTATTATGTACCTTTGCAATCCATGAATTTTAAATATATATTTATGTCGTAATGCTTTTTGTAAAGTGTTTCTGTTGTAAATATCTATTTTGATAAGCTACAAAGGTTGTTGGAAATATTGGGTTCATGTGTCATATTTTTAATAAGCCAGAATAACCATTGCTAAGAAAACCATCAAAGAAATGTATTTAGGAATTATAAGATGTATTTATTTATCTAAAATGTGCCAATAAAGGTTGTCACAAAAAATTAAGAAAATTAACAAGAGGCAGTGATTTGTCCCTGTGGAAGCTTAAAGGATGAAAATGGTAAAACTTATGACTCAGGCACAAGTAGTCGTTCCCTTAACTGAAAGCAATTCTTGTGCCATCTTACATTTAGGTGTCTACACCAAATGGATTCATCCACTTCTCATTTTAAACCTTATCTAAGTTTGGTTTTACATTTTAACCTCATCCAAATCCAAATTCGTTTTTTGAAATTCACATTTGCCGCCTCACATTACCGGCACTGACACAACAAAAAAACAGGATGAAAACAAACGCATGTTAATGTCACCAGAACTCTTTCCCCTCTGGGGAAATAAAAGTCAAACTTCTGGAGTGAGACCTGTTTCACACTGCATGCATAAGCAGCACTTAAACTGAAGCAGCAGACTCATGTTCTGCATTCACACTGACAATGGTTCTGCTGCGACAGCTGTGCCTCTGTACAGAAAATAAATAATTTCTGGGTTACTACACTATTTCATTTAATAATGAACACTGAGAGGTATTAAGTTATTTAGAATTATTACTTAATTGTAATGCTATTTACAGCAAAGGAGATTTTACACTAATACTTAAAGATATTTCATCTACACAGAATTAATCTATACTGCTTCATCGTCTGGACTTGGTCTATGTATTATTTTCAAGATTTTGTAAGTGTTGTTTGTAGGGCTATTATTGTGTGTGTGTGACTTGTATTAAACTCAGCAGACGCCTTTACATAGCGAGTAGCTTTCTCAGTTACTTTGTTGCTTCATAAAAATCTGCATTGCAAATATAGCAAATCTATATAGCACCAGTCTCCAAAATGAGAGCAGGAAAACATTTTCATGGATTATTAAAACAAAGGACAGATTTAGGAAGGTTGTCTCAGAAAACATACAAATAAAGAACTTATTTTTGTGAAAACCTCAAGTTTTTCACTTGTTTTGCCTGGATCTCATAATTACTCACATTTAGAAGTGAAATGCTGTATGTCAAAATAAATATGCATGTAATGTGAAACAGGTTTCTTGATTTAAGTGCCACTGTTGTCACTGTAACTCATCTTTATTGACAGATCTGGACCTGTCTGTATTGTAACCCATGTCACACATGTAAGTGCTTGATTTTAAGAGGTTGGGCAATTGTGAACAGTACAATTTGTAGATACTCCATCCATCATACAAAATGAAATCATGCAACGTTTCAATGTGGTGAAACTGGAACTCTGAAGTGATTAAAAACATGCACAAAAGATAAAATAATAATAATAAAAACAAGATACAAAATGTCCTTTAACATGAGAATTAAGTTCTTGTGCATACTTCTGTTTCCTCCTTACCAACACGCTTATTTTGTAAAAGATAAAAAATACATCACGCAATTTTCATGATGAAATAACACTTAAACATCGACTGAAAAGCCAAAGGCGGGACATAAATAAAGTTTGTAATGTCTGAGATATTGCATCTTATCTTGTTTCCCCCAGTTCTCTCCTTTTTTGCTGTAATACTATTAATAAAATATCAAAAACACAATTTACTGGGTTGCTTGTGAATAATGAGGCAGTTTGTCTCCATCTCGTGGCTGTGCAAGAAATTGCACAACATCTGTGTTAGTGACAGCGGCCATTTTCCAGCCTGTTTCACACCTTAGCTGTTTTACTAGCCTACCGTACCATGAATTATTGCTACACATCACAAAAAGGTACCACATTTTAACACGTAACATGTACCATGCTGACACAGTTCAATATGATCACCATCATCACATTATCACCGTCACAACGCACCGTCCAAAACTACAGCTTTCTCTACATAGCTACACCCTGCGTGTGAACGTAACATTTTTTTGCAAAGCTATTTTTCTTCAAACTACTGTAGCTACTCATTGAAAAGTTTTTAGTCATGCCAATCAGTTTCTTTTTTGAAATCCACACGGATGCATAGAAGCTTATAAAATACAAACACGTCTTGTGAAGCTCCCGGTTGTGTCGTACTTGAAACCATTCGCTCATTAAACGTCTTGCACCGTTTCTGCTGCCACTGATCAGTGTGTATTTCCAGCATGTTTGGGATATTTGGCACCGGAGGAGGGAGTGTAACGCTGCACTGGCTGCGACTGTTGTTGGTGGCTGAATAGAAACGTGTGCTTGCCGTTAATCCTGGGCGGCTCGGACACGGTTCGCAGGGCCCGGGGAGCGATGGAGGGGTGGGCTGCACCTCTGCTGGCCGGTGGTTGTTGTTGAGATGTTTTGGAGGAAGAGGAGAAGAGGAAGGTGCCATTGTTGGAGTTCTGGTTGAGGTTGGACTCCTGCTGTCTGGTTTGGTTTTCAGGGCGTCTGATAGAAGCCCGAGCGAGTTTCTCTCTGAGTTCCTGAACTTCCCAGGCCAGCTGCTCTAAAGGATGCTGAGTGCAGGAAGACATGGGGTGTGTGAAGGCCTACAGGAAGCAGAAAGATAGAGAGAGGCAGAGAGAAGACTCACTGTTACATAAACACCAATGTTAGTGGATATCTTGGTGGAGCTGGGATGTGTACACAATCTGAATGTTTCTACACTTTTATATACTTTTCACATACTTTCTGGCCAACTGTAGCAATGCTTCTTTATAAGAGAACAATGCGGCATATTTGCATTATATGCACAAAGTAAATGCTATAAATAACTATAACAGAATTTAGAAATGAAAAAAACAAAACCCGATTTATGAATAAAACACAGAATCCATCTAGATTTATATTCACATTTAACGATAAATCCAGTTTACAAAAATATAGTCTGTCATAACTAAAATAATTTGTATTATTAAATTAGTTTTTTTTAAGAAACTGTCTAAGTCTGATTTATAAATCAATAAAAGATATATAGATCAATGTAGACTCATAATTCACATATAAAGACAGATGCAGTAATTTGTACAAGGAACGTTGTCGAGCTCTGTTGACAAGCAAATAATCTGCCGTGATCAGATGAATAAACAGAACATCGAGTTCACCTGAGGGTGTAGGGCACTCCGCAGATAGCAGCCCCTCCACACTCTCACACAGGGCCCTATGAGCAGAGGCAGCAGGGGCTCGTATGGGTCGTGGAGAGCTGTGGTGTTGTCTGAGGGATCAGACAGGGAACAGGCTCTGATCAGACGCTCAAGCCCAGACAGACTCTCAGAGGAAGGAGCCCTGCGGTGACTCTTCCAGTAGGAGCCCGAGTTTCCGCTCCTCCAGGGCAGGAGGTTGGAAGGATTGGTGAATGAACTGCGAGACAGTAGGAACACAGAACCTGGCAGCCCATCATTGTGCTGAAAGAGAGAGAGAGAGAGAAAGACAAGGAGATAGTGAGAGAGACAGAGAGAGTAAGAGATAGAGAGAAAGATCGTTAGGGGGAGAGAGAGAGAAGAGAGAGGGTAAGAGAGCGAGAGAGACAGATAAAGGGTAACAGTGCAAGAAAGAGGGCGAGAATGAGAGAGAGAGAGAATAAACATACTCTTTAACAAGGTATACATTCAGCCTGACAGCCCATTTAGAAGAATGATGTAAATTTGGAACAGGTCGGCCTCCTTTCTACAGAAGCGTCCTTTTGATTTCCAGCCAACTAGGACGGCCAGTAAAACATTAATCAATGATTATTATCCTGACATAAGCAATCCCTATTATCACTTAATTAACAACTCTGTCCTATACCATTAAATCTCTTATCAATACTGTAGCTCTTGTAAAGGGAAGGAGGAAGTCTGTAGTCATTTAGCTGATGTATTCATCTGATCTGACCTACAATACATTTATTACAGGCACAATGCCCCAGAATTAATTTAAGATTTAACATCTAATTATCATCGTCACGTCATTCACGTTTATGTTGTTCCAGACCTGTTTACTTCCTGTGGAGCTGCTTTCTGTGTGAGCTGCTAATCTAGAAACAATGAAAATGATGCTGATTTTTACTGCCTTGTTCCAAAAACTGAGTTCCAAAAGAGTCTCAGACTGCAGTATTCTTTAACTTGTAAAGAATACTTTACACTGGAATATTAACTTGTATTCCAGTGTAAAGAAAACAACACAGGGCTGGATCCACATAACATGTGGGATTCAAACCTAGAACCATACTGGAAAACACAAAACGTTCTGGAAACCAACAATCTTTAGCTGGGATCAGCCCAGATCTTTAAGCACAGTGCTAAACCAGCTCTATCTCTGTACATGAGGATCATATTGTATGTGGAGACTATCACGCAGAGCTTTGAGCGTGTTGAACTGACTGCAGGTAAATCTCACCCAGCTGCGCTCCAGGTTGGTATTGAGGTTTCCGTTGACGATGGGTGGAGGGCAGATGGGCTGCGACACAGGCTGGGTGAAGCGGGCTCGTCTCGGGCCGCTATACTGCAGGGCCCAGTCCCACACCGGGGGAAATGGTGGATCTAACGGTTCATCTGAGCTGCTCATGGACAGCTCACTCAGGCCATTGACTGGTGTGTAGCTCTGGGGAAGATGCTGCAGGAAAATATTGTCATCACTACTTTCAAAATGAATCATTTATTTGATCTGGTAACTAGCAAATATATTGTTCTCTTAAATAGCATCTGTGTATTTTGCCATTGTTTGTTAGTAATTTGTAGCGTAGCTAACCACTTTTTACAAGTGTAGTGTGACTGTAGTTTGTACCACGGGAAGCTGTAGTTTCAAAGTAGTTTGCCCAACACGGTTAGTGGTTTGATGCATATGGGCTTTACTACCTGTGAGCGGCGACATCTCTCCCTCTGAGAGTTGGCCAGGAAGCTACTGAAGAGTGGAAGCTGCAGGCTGTCATGCAGCGCAAGCAGGTAATCTTCTGTGAGCTGGAAGCGCGCTGGATACTGCGCCCAAAGCTGCCACACGCAGTCCAAGAACAGCAGGAACACAGGAGCCTGCCGGAGAGCAAGGCAACTATAGTAACCACAATTTGTTGGTGGTTTTGCTACAGTGATTGTAGTTTAACCATGGTATCTGTATTAAAACTACGGTTATACAAATGGTAATCTGCAAAAAAAAACATGGTTACCACACTTTTACTAAAACTGTATTTTGGTAAGGGTACTGAAATATTCAGTGAATAAAACAGGTAAAACAGAGAGTGTTTAATAGAATTTTAGTTATTGATACTTCTGGTATTGAATGAATGACTAGTTTTTGCCTCTTTCGTACCTCCTCTTTATCACAGTCGCGGTGGTAGTTGGTCCGGCTGAGGAACTTGTGTCCCGCTGTGATCCACTCTTTCTGTACCAGACTCTGAAAGCCGCTCACAGTCCTGCAGTGAGGGTCACACATCACCTGTACCAGACTGCTGATCACACAGTTTAGGTCCCGATCCTCCAGCTCTGAGAAACACAAACCAGATGACAAAGTCATCTCATCACCCGGCTCCAAAATCCTCTGCCTAATAGACATTTATATCACATCTGAGGTTCACAAAACTCATCAACATCACAAAACATACAAGCATATTTCTAAAAAGAATCACTGAAGTCAAAGCTGCAATACGTAACTTTTGATTCTCTAATGCTATCTCTGTTTGAAACATAAAATTGCAGGTTAATGTGGAGGTATTTTTTTAATGTGGATGACAAGTTTAAACTCTAAACAACTGCTGTAAGAACAAGCTACAAACGCTGCAGCATCTGCGGTACCCGGACGTGATATAGTAGCCGGATCTTCTTCTTTCTGTTTACAGATAGACATTTCCCACAAATTCTGACATGACAGCTCAAATTTTAAATTATAATTTAAAATTACCACTGCAAACCGGGGTAAGGAAATCATGTTAAATATTGAATCTGTTATGTACTTGCTCAATAAATGTTTTTTGTTCATTTATACCCAAAATAAAGTTACAGATTGCAGTTTTAACTTGTCTGGAAACAGACTGTTAAACATTTGTTTAACAAAAACTGCACAGCAGCTTTGAACGGCTGAGAGGGTTTATCTCCTCCTCATGCTGTGATTTGTATGTTTCTGTCTGATGCACATGTGGTGAACAGGTTTGAACAGTGATGGATGGGGTGTGTCAAACTCATCAGAGAAACTCATTCCTGAAGTTATTTGCTGGTTGTCAGGACACAGAAAATATTGATGATTATTGGAGGGCAGCAGTGGGTCACGCTGAGAAAAACAAACGGTTTGAGGACTATAAAATCAAATGGGAATTTTAAGAATCGAGGAGAAGGGACTGCCAGATATCAATGGTTATTGGTTTTTGAGCTAGGAGAAGATATTGAAACCATGCGGTAAAGTTATTTTTTTAACATCTTTAAAGTGAAGCAAGTAGTTTTTAAATTCCTGGCATCCATAAAAATAGCAATTGCAATGGTAATTACAGTAAAGCTGCCTGTAAAGCTTTGTTGTACAGTAAAGCTGACTTTACTGTAAAGGTAATGTACAGTAAAGCTGACTTTACTGTAAAGGTAATGTACAGTAAAGCTGACTTTACAGTAAAGGTAATGTACAGTAAAGCTGACAGCGTTGCAGAATTGACTTCTTTCAGTAAAATAACTGATAGGTAATTTCTGATATTATTAGGGAGATTTCGGCTGGATTAAGAGAAACACCCACATCACCTGCAGCAGACTTGTTGAGCACTAACACCCTCTGTTCATTTTACAGTACAAATGCTTTCAGTATGAAGTCGTCATGTGTTAATGAGGTGCAAAGTTCACAGACAGGTCAGATGGCCGTTAATGACAAACATGTCTAACCTTGGAGAACAACAGTCATGTGACCTCCTCTGAGCAGACATGCAACCTCTGCAGCTTTTCTCAGACAGCACCTGTGTAAACACAGCAGGGTAAACACACACACACACACACAGCAGGGTAAACACACACACACACACACAGCAGGGTAAACACACACACAGCAGGGTAAACACACACACACACACACAGCAGGGTAAACACACACACAGCAGGGTAAACACACACACAGCAGGGTAAACACACACACACACACACAGCAGGGTAAACACACACACACACACACACACACACACACACACACACACACACACACACACACACAGCAGGGTAAACACACACACACACACACAGCAGGGTAAACACACACGGACAATAGGGTACACACACACGGACAATAGGGTACACACACACAGACAATAGGGTACACACACACACACACACACAGACAATAGGGTAAACACACACACAGCGGGGTACACACACACACACAGCGGGGTACACACACACACACAGCGGGGTACACACACACAGCAGGGTACACACACAGCGGGGTACACACACACACACACAGCGGGGTAAACACACACACACAGCGGGGTACACACACACACACACAGCGGGGTACACACACACACACACAGCGGGGTACACACACACACACACAGCGGGGTACACACACACACACAGCGGGGTACACACACACACACACACAGGGGGGTACACACACACACAGCGGGTACACACACACACACAGCGGGGTACACACACACACACACAGCGGGGTACACACACACACAGCGGGGTACACACACACACAGCGGGGTACACACACACACACACAGCGGGGTACACACACACACACACACACACACAGCGGGGTACACACACACACACAGCGGGGTACACACACACACACAGCGGGGTACACACACACACAGCGGGGTAAACACACACACACACACAGCGGGGTACACACACACACACACAGCGGGGTAAACACACACACACACAGCGGGGTACACACACACACAGCGGGACACACACACACAGCGGGTACACACACACACACACAGCGGGGTACACACACACACACAGCGGGGTACACACACACACACAGCGGGGTACACACACACACACAGCAGGGTACACACACACACAGCAGGGTAAACACACAGCATGATGGACTGAAAAGAAAAAGCAGGCAAATCTCAAGTGTGCGTTTTTTAGAATATTTATTCAGAACAAAGCCTGTTGAATCAGCCAATAAGATGCTGAGAAACCTAAATACTGTGACACTCTTAAAATCAGCATATTTAACCTCACACATATTTATACCTGGTGTAGTCAAGCCAGTGTGTGCCCTCGAGTGTGGAGAGCCACTTATCATCTGGCACAGATACAGACGATGAAATATCTGTGTGGAGAGAGAGAGACAGAATTTAGTAGCACATTTTAACCTCATACAGAGAACCATCAGGAACGTTACAGCATTCTACGGCATCACAGAACAGAAAATGCAAAAAAAATCAAGAAAAATGTGAAGAAACTTCAGTCCGGTGCAGCTGCTCTTCTCACATCACTGTGAGGAATGCTGTGGGCCTGTGTGAGTTTACCCACAGGAAGAGTTTCACGCTGGACGAAACAACTGTGTGTCTCAGTAACTCTAAAATGTCTTTTCACACAGTGAAAGTGTTCAGCCTTTGTGCACATCTTTAAACCCCAGCTGCACAAAAAGCCCCATGTTTACCCATAGATCAATTTCATTTTTCAAAGAAAAGTTCATTCTCGAAGCAAGACAGAAGTCATACCTCACTGCTGAATTCTTGCACATAGGGACCTAAATTTCGATTCCTCACACAAACCTACAGTATCACATGGCTTTAGAAGAACACACGGTACCTCAACTCATATCAGCTACCTTTGTGTTATATGAAGCATGACGTCAGTTCACAGTCATTATATTCTTTAATTGTTGGAACTGAGCAGCACAAACAAGGACGTGCATGTGTGAGTATGAGTAAATAATAACTACAGAGATATTTCTTTAACATAACCTGCTAAACAAAGCAGCACAGTATACAGTACAGAAAACTGGTATTCTTGTTAACTGGCTTAACCTCCTTGAGTCACCCTTACAAAAATTAACCATGGTTTTACTACAGTTTAAACCAAAAAAACATGGTTACTATAGTTAACACATTGTCAGCACAAATTAACTTTGGGATTACTACAGTTTAAACCAAAAAAATATGGTTACTATAGTTAACACATTGTCAACACAAATTAACCATGGTATATTTAGTAAAACTGTATGCATCATGGTGACTACACTTTTATTATAATAAAACCATGGTTAAAGTTCATAATGGCAACCAGCTCCACCATATGGACTGTACTGGTGATCAGCACCAAACAACTTAAACTGAAGAAATTTCAGTACAGAAAACACACACACACCCAGTTGATCTTTCCAGCAGGATTTGCAGGATTTTAAGGAATCATCTTCTGATTAATACTTAAATACTTGTGTTTTAATTATAAACATAATTCTGTCAGTGAGAAGGACCAAATGCACTGACCGCCCAGACAGAGTGTCCGGAGTCTGGTATGTGCCATCTGGATGTCTGCAGGTGATGGCATTTCCTCCCCCAGATCCACAATCACACACAGCTGCTGACCTCCAAACAGCACCAGCTCCAGATTCCTGGAGATCACAGACCACAAGAGCACCATCACTGTCCAGGTCTGATGACCATCTGCAATGTGAACTTCATCTATCCTGAAATAAAGCAACGGCAAACCTGATGTCTTCCTTCTCATGATAGATGTTGTTTTGGAAGCTGGACGTTCGTAGTAAGTCGCTGCCCCGTGGATGTCGCCAACACCATCGCTGAGTGGGAGGAGTCAAATTTAAATATTAAGGAGCGTAAAGTGATTGATCTGCAGTATAACAAGCTGTGCTGTATTAAAGCTGCAATACGTAATGCTTGCCTCTCTGTCGCCATCTCTGTTTGAAACATAAAATTGCAAGTTACTTGGGGAATTAGTTTTTTCTAACGTGGATGACAAGTTTAAATTCTAAACAACTGCTGTAAGAACGAGAACAATTTAGTAGCTGGATCTTCTTTCTGTATACAGACGTAAGTTAAACTGACCTGGGAAATCGGACCTGACGGCTCTAATTACAAATCATTATTATGAACTTACTGTCGTGAATCAGAGTAAGGTAAGTTTGAACACTTCTTACTTCATAACTGTTTCTTCATTTTTAACAAAACATTTTCTATGAATTGCAGCTTTAAAGGACAGTTCAGTTTCAAATTCTGTGTTATAAAGGGGTTGGTGGTTTGTAAAGACATTTACAACTAAACTTACTGGGATTCGTCCCTCGTTGAAGTGGGCAAATGTTTTCTTGAGTTCTGTGTCTAAGACTCTCTGGGGAACCACAATGAATCTCGGCAGGCTATAAAAACACACAAGAAGACAAATTCCGAGCAGTTCCACTTTCAAAATGACACAACTGGACTGGACATCCTTTGAACAAACATGAAATTATAAGTCCAGCTGTGCCGAGTTCACTGGTCTGCATACGTAAACAGAATTCAAGGGACAGTTCACCCAAAAATGAAACTTTTGTCATCATTTCCTCTCCACAATAAAAGTGAATGGTGACTGAAACTCTAACATTGTCTAGTAGTCTTCCACAGTCTTTCAAAAAACAGAGATTTTAAACAACATAAGTATGAAAAAATGATAACACGGTGTGCTTTAAATTAGAGAACAGTGTCACTGTTAAAACTAAACACAACATGACTGAAATGCATTTTGTTATGATTTACATTTTCATTTAGTTTTAGTCCGTGTCCACAGTCCATGCTTATCAATGTTTTGATAAGCATGGACTGTGTTTACAATTAAATACTACCAAAAACTAGTAGGTAGTATGCACTTCCTACTGCATACTTCATATATTGATATTAATATTATTAATTATGCATGTAATATGTGACTGTATATTATCTACGGTTTTAAAAAGGCATGTAAAACCAGCATGTAAACCTGTATAAAACTGTTTATTACAAGTGAAACAGCAACCTTCTGATTACAAGCCCGTCTCACTAACCTGTAGGCCACAACTGCCCCTTTATGTTAAAATACTCATGTTATTGTCTTCCATGTTATGGAAGAGTGACCATCAGATGTGACAATTAAGCAGACAAACAGTCTGATGTCAATAACAAACAATGAACTGAGAAGGTCAGAATGATCTCTACCTGGTGGACATCTCGAAGCGGTCGTTGACAGAGCTGACCCTCCAGCCGGTGGCACCCGCCCTCTCCAGCTCCTGCTCCCAGTCCGAAGAACACTCAAACCAGTTCATGTTCGGGTCACGTCGCCTGTTGCTTAGGAACTGCTTCATCTCTATGGACAGTGAAGAGAGGCATTGAAGGCTTGGATTGGTTACAGGAAACAGTTTGCATGCGAAACCTCCAGTGAGCTGTGAACTCGTGTGAACTGATGCGGCTAACATGATTTGACACAAGCAAACTGGACGAGATTGAAAACGGCTTGAAGGTGCTCTGCTTCAGATTACTTTCCATTATTCATCTGCTTGACTTTCACTCTCAGAAGCAGCTCATGTTTCTATCATTTGTTTTAATATCAAATAAGAGTGCGGTTTGCAGCAGCGGCTGGGTGATATGACTAAAACAATCAATACTTTTCAAACGTTCTGCAAAATACAGCTTGATATCCATGCATTTACTCCGCAATTGCTTAAAAGCATGATTGTTTTGCATTTTTAACATGAGACAATAAATGTTTAATCTAGTATAAAACAATCAAAGCAGGTTTCCAACACACATACTAAAGGAACATTATTTTAATTTTTATCAGTGCACGTCAAAATACATATTACCTTTTAGTAAAAATGCAGATGATAATAAATAACTCACCAATGCTACCCAAAGCAGCATTCTGCAGAGAGAGGATGGTTCCATGCTTCAATGGTTGGTAAGTCTTAGCAATGGTATATGTGATCTGCAAGAAAGTTAAGGTATAGTTGTGACAGATAGTTATGATCAACAACGAAAAGATCCAAAACATACTCTACACAAGTACAAACACTTCTAACTATGCAGGCTTGATTTTGCTCTGAAATGCATCACTGCAATATATGTGCATGCATTGCATTCTCAGTACTGTCACAAGGGGTGCTACAACACACCATCTTCTACAGCCTTTTTGGATTAAAGGCAGGGTGGGCATTTTTTTTCCCGGAACATTTTTGGTCTAACTATATTTCTATAATTATATCTCTTCTGTGGAAGGTGCAGGACCATAAATTGTTCGTCCAATCATTGCATTCGGTATGGCGTCCTACTTGCGTGTTAAACTACGTATTTGCATAATTCGTTTGTGTGTTTTGGAAGAGGCGTGGCTTTGGAGAGCGCTCTGAATAAAGGTTGGAACTTATGCTTTCAAAGCTAGCTTGCTATTGCTAGAGTCTCCTAGCATCAATGCTACAGATATTTGTAGGTACCTTTTTGGCCCTTTAATTATGTTTCTGGTCAAATGCTTTTCCTCTGGCTGTTTTATATTTTGTGCTCTTATACAGTGTTATATTAAGACAAACCTCTACAGCTTGAGCATCAGGTGTGAGTCTGTCAAACAGGAAGCAGAGGACGCGCAGGTCCCGGCAGTACAGCACCAGTTCCTCTGGGGTGAACTTCAGAGAGCAGTTGGGGGTCACCAGTTTGGTACGAGAAGGTCCCACTGCAGAAGACATTTACATGCTTTTAAAAACTTGGACAGCTGAGGTTAAACCTTTGACTCCACATTTTGTCCATGATGCAGCCTAGTCTCCAGGACCATTAAGATTTGCTGGACTGTGACATTATTTGCACAACTGCTTCATCAAAGACCAAGAAAAGACCATCTCACCTGCCACGACCTTGTCGATAGAGGCGAGAGCTACATCGTGGTCTCCAAGCAGCACAGGATCTGCATTATCCTGGATAAACAGAAAACAGAAAATACCAGGATGAATATGCCTGCAGAGGATGTTAGATGAGATCACGGACTGTTAGAGAGTCAATAAAACCTCAGTCAAGGTTTTATTCATACACCAAACAGAGTGCCGACATTCGCATCCCCCAGAAGAATCACTCACATCAGGCTTTTGGCTGTCCTGAGGCACAAACGCCACCCTGAAGTGAGTGCAGAAGAGCGTTCCAGGTAACCAGCCCCCTCCGTCTGTAGCCGACAGCTTCTTCCTCACCAGCACGGCTCTCTGCAGCACACACTCCCCTGAGAAACATCAAACAAACAAAGTTAGCGCTCATGCGAACAGCCTAGGAAATGAACACAGATTTAACGTTTCAATTACGTTTCCTAATGTTGTAACACAGATCAGAAGAACCACAGATGGTGACATAGTAATCAATCCTTACAGAAAAGACACATAAATACCATGTGTGCAAATACACGTGATCAGATGAGAAACGTGAAGTTTTGGAACATTTTCATGTGAACACCATACAAATTTGGTCACTTTGGATTAAAGCGTCTGCCAAATGCATAAATGTAAATATCTCATCTTTTTAAAAGATTATAATTTAAATGTAATATATATCAGTTTTAAGATTATTATTAAATATAAATTATATGAATGTTATAATGTATAATATACATATTATAATGTATAACATACATATAATATACATACATTTGTACATTATAACATTATAATGTATACATTATAACATTATAATGTAAACATTATAACATTATAATGTAAACATTATAACATTATAATGTATAATAATCATATATGAACATCATTATTTTTTACAATTTTATTTTAGTGCCAGTTGCCCATATAAAATTCTCCACTGTGATTCTAGTGTGTTGTGGGTGGTTGCCAGGGCAAATCTTTGACTCTACGTGTAAGCAAATAGTAACAGTGATGGTTGGTTAAGCAGGAGCAGCTAAACAATGTGTGTGACCAAACCAATTCCTGTGGAAGGAGTTTCAGACACACATATCTGACTTTAAATATAAAGGTCTGTGTGGGTTATTACAGTTGCATATGTAAAGACTGTGGCGTCGCAAAAAATGCTGTTGTGATAAATCACATTCTTTTTTGAGGGCCACAATATAAAAGCAGTAGAAACAAAGGACAGCAGTTTTATGCGGCCGGGGCCTCAAACTTTCTCACACACATCAAGTGACTCTTTGCTCATAATGCCTCTTTGGTCAATTTTCCAAGCCAATGTTGTAAGTTTTATGACTCTCATGGGCATCTCTAGGCCCATTCCTGAAGCATCATGGGAGAGATGTCTGCGAGGGGAACAACAAAACACGCAACGCGTTCCACAGGACTTCTAATCCTTTCAGTTTGTCAAACTCACTTCTCGGTTTAAAACTAAATGAAAATCATAACAAAACTCATTTCAGTCATGTTGTGTTTAGTTTTAACAGTGACACTGTTCTCTGATTTAAAGCACATGTCCTGTTTGATTGGTTTTTGTCAACATTTGTTTTGCATTAAATTTCGCTCTCAGCCAAGAGCGGCGTTCTACCAGAGCCCAGTGAAAATCAGTCCGACCTCTCCTGTCAACCTGCTTTTTCCAGGTCTTACTGCGTGACTTTATGTCTGGGAATGTCTCATGAACGGGAAACTATGCAGAGGCGAATCCCACATTCCTAAAGTTAACGGCAGTTTCAGAGAAGCTAGCAACAGCAAGCTAGCTTTGAAAGCATAAGATCCCGCCCTCCCTTCAGATCGCTCTCCAAAGCCACGCCCCCTCCAACCCATGAAGTCATACATAGTTTGACAGGCAAGTAGAACATCCTATTCGATTCTGACCGACTGCAATGACTGGATGAACATTTTTGGTCCTGTGCCTTCCACATAAGACACACATGTATATAAATATATTTAGATCACTTAGTGATTGATATGAGGATGTAAAGAGACTTTTTAACCAGCATAAAAGAAATGTTTCTGGAACAAAATACCCAGCCTCAACAGCACCAGTCCAAAAATCACACAATCACACAAAGTGCACACATGTATGCATCATTAGGGTGGAGGCCAGGAATGATGACATCATGTAGCCCTAACATAAGGTGTTGATATTCGACAGCTGCTATTAGTGGTAGGTTATAATATGCACTATCAGGGCCAAATACTGTATTTAGGGAGAAAACCAGAACCCACATCTGCCCATATTTATAAGTAAGTCCAAACACGCTTATAATAAGTGGACGTGGCAACAGTAAACAGCACAAAAGGATCTGATCACAATATTACTGTTTAGAAGGGCAGGACTTTAGAAAGAATGAGACACCATTAAAGGGATAGTACACTCCAAAATGAACATTTTTTCCATCATTTACTCACCCTCATGCCATTGCAAACCTGTATGACTTTTTCTGAGAAATGTCTCCGTTGTTTTGTGTCCATACAATAGAAGTCAATGGGTGCCACTATTGTTTGGTTACCAACAAACTTTAAAACATCTTCTTCTGTGTTCCTCAGAAACAAAATATTCATACAGATTTGGAATGACATGAAGGTGAGTAAATAATGGACAAATTTTCTTTTTTGGGTTAACTATTCCTTTTTAGTTGCCAAATCATATTGTTTCAAGGATTTAAGATCAGTTTATCCAAAGTTAAATTAAAAATGCAATATACCATATATGAATGAATGTCACAGGCTTAATTTACGTACAGACATACTATATTCGAAAAATATTAGGCTTGTATACAGTATATGCAATCTATTGTTTTCATAAAGCACTCAATCTATCTGTCTGTGGCTGTTTGAATCCTCTGATCTCCTCACCCCCAGCAGATGACTCAATTTCGGCTGTCCTGAGTCTGACTGTTATCTGAGAATGGAGTTAGAGTCTCATGAACATCCATACCTGATGATAACACTGCATGTGTCTACAGGTCTCTGCAATATGAGTCCTTTGACCCTGAATGGTTAATCTGTCCATTCCACTGACTGGACACACACTGTGCTGTTTGCACTGTTGTGAATGGAGCTATGGCACATGATCTCTATAAGCTTCAATCTTTAGGACTCAAGCTGACAAGGGAGCCCCACAAGGGTACGCTTTGGGTCCCTATCATATTTCAGTGAAAGCTTAAAAAACCCTGGGAAATACAGAAAGTTGTGTGTGCAGTGACTGTGCAAACTGAATAACAACAAAGAATGACCTGTCCTGTCTGTGAGTAGAGGGAGTGTGTGTTTATCCATTGAGGTGAGGAGTTCTATTTAAAGTCAGCACAGTGGGAAAGGTCTCTGCTCACACAGAGGTGGTGGGCGTAAGTGCTTTGAAATGTTACATTTTAGGATGGCCGGTTCACGCTCTCAACCCGTCAACATTCCTGAATAAAGCTCCTGCTTAAAAACACTGCTGACACTAATATTATGGTGAGGGGCTACTGGGTTTCCACAGGCATTCAGCACAATTTACTGATTGTTTTCCAAAGCCATTCGCCTCACCGTGTTGTGTTGCCATAGTGCACAGCCTGCAACGATCTGCCCAGCTCAGTGTTGGGAGTCACAAACTAAAAGTAGTGATGCTACTAATTTAAAGCTGCAATGTGTAACATTTCTGGGTTAAAGATACCATCAGTTATTGAGCAAGTACATAACTCTTTATCTTATCCTGATTCACAATGGTAAGTGGATAATAATGATTTATAACTTCATGTCTGTAAACAGAAGGATAAAGATCCAGTTACTAAATTACATGTGTGGGTGCTGGAATGGGAGAGTGTTTGTTGCTTGTTCTCACAGAAGTGTAGAATTGAAACTTGTCATCCACAATAACAAAATAACTGCCCTAATAACCTGCAATTGTTCTGTTTCGAACAGAGATGGCGATAGAGAGGCAAAGGTACATATTGCAGCTTAGGTACATTTTTAGCAGTAGTTTTAGGTGATTTTAAAACAGAGTAACTTTCTCAAAACAAGGTTTATTCTGACATTACCTGGTAAACAGCAGAGGCCGAGCACGTCTCTCCCACGAGCGTGAACACTACCGTGGCTCAACATCCTGCCCTGCAGCAAAAACACAGAGACAATGAAGGTTGTTCAATGAAGGAGCATGTCAACTACAAGACACCTACACTACAAGTTACTTTGTGGATAATAAGCAAACTGGGTTTTCTGCATCTCTAACATCTCCATTTAAAAAAAACAGAACGAGTAAAATATAAAAGTTTCTTTTTTGGTGACCCATTTGTTTATTTACTGAAGCAGGATAATGTTGGAACATTGGAGGATTAATCAGTCGGCCATCATACACATCAGTCATCTCTACAGTGTGAAAACAAAGCTGTCTCTCAACCTGTATTATGCATTGAAATGGTGGTTTGTTTTTCAAGATGCAAAAATTAACTTCCTGACTATATATACACGACTATATAGACTCTACATAACCTGGTATACAGAGTTTCACAACCTAGTTAATAGAGTTTTAGTTTATACTTTTTATTCCTGGCAGTAAGACATATGTGCAAGCGAAGCAAGTTGCGACGCAACTACGCCTGGCCTAGGATCTGACATCTGCACATCTTCTGAGGACTTTTTCATTGCAATGACATCCTGTAGCATTCCTGCAGGACTACAGATCCTAAAACTGATAGCTAAGCATGCTGGGTTCAGTAAACGTGACTCTGAGGAAGTGAAATAATGAGAAGAACAGAGGAAAATAAGAGGCACCAGCAAAAAATAAAAACCCTCAGTGCATTTCTGCTGAAGTCTACATGAGTTGAGTCACATGGTCTTCACCGCTATCGTGCAATCTCTTTCATTCCCTCTTTCTTCCTCAGTAAAACTAAATCTTCCCTCTTCTTAGCTTCTGGGGAAAGAGGCAGCCAAGACGCATTATAGTTTCCACTGCTCATGGCTTCCCCTGGCTTCTGCGGCCAGAGAATGTGCTCAAGACCAGCTCAGGGAACATTAAACGTAACTAACAAAGAATGTTCTCAGAACATTGTCTAACGTTCTCTAAACATTCTCTCAAAGTTATCAAAAATATTCTTGCAGTAATGTTGGTAGAAAGTTATATATCTCATTTCAAAAACACTCTTATGGGAAGTAATGGGAAACATTTTAAAGCATTACAGAAATACAAGTTCCTTGAACATTCAAAATAAGATTTTTAATGTTAGGAAATGTTAGAGAAATGTTCTCACAACTTAGCTGGGAAACTCAACAACAGGACGGTCAGTGGGAAAGTGGGAACGCAGAATCAGCATATAATTCTCACACTGTTATATTTTTTAGTCATCAGCAACAGGCACAATATATCTTTGTGCTGGGCATCAATCTAGATCTAAATGAGGCAACCAGGGGCCTGATGGGAGGCCTAAACTTACTGCTTTAGAGAGTAGAGCCATTGTTCATTGGCTTGTTATTTTTATGTGCTCTGTGTGCTCTTTTCTGCTGCTCTACAATGCAGCTAGCTCAATAAAACCTGTGAAGGTTTTTTCTGCAATGGTCATTTGAGACTTCCAAACATAGCAGTATGTTCTCAAACTCACAGAGCTGAAATTAAAAATCAATACTGTCTAGCCACGATGGATCCTTACAGCCAAAGCCAAGTATTAAACTTCTGTATGTAACTTAATTTATTAAAGACTCACTGGCTGACTGTACATTACCAGTGACTGTATATGAATGATAAGACTGGACGTCTAGATTAAGACTGGAGCTAGATCAGCTGATGATCAAATGAGCAAAAACATCTGATTTTTAGAGTGAAGAAGGGACTTGAGCCAAATCTAGGGAACAAAATATCATAGAGACCCTGTCTATGAACTTTATAGATCTGGGACAGTCATTAACCACTTAAAATGCCCTAGCAACCACATAGTAACAGACTAAAGACCATTTAGGACACCTTAGCAACCACACAGAAAGGCCCTGGTAACTACTCACATACTGTAGAAACACAGCAACAGCATTGCAAAATCAAGCAACGCTTCAGACGTAATTTACTTATGAAAATAAATCCGGTGTCCTATAAAAGAACACAGCTTTAAATACACAAACCACAGCTAGACTGCCAAACTTCATTCAGTGCCGCCATGGTCTTTATGGAGCTTATTAAAACCTCGTAAAAAGCCCAAACAGTGCAGAAAAGATTGAAGGTTAGTTAGAGGGTGTGTCACAGCCCTGTGTATATGTTGTGTTTTTAATAAGTCATTTTCCCAGACCAAAATGGTCAGCAAATCCTTCATTTAAACCTCTCACAGTGAAACCAGATCACAGCCGTCACTTCAATAACATAAACGGAGGTAATTACAGGCGCTGCATGCCGCGTTCCATGCAAATCAAACAAAACAATGAATAAAATATTTCTAGCCCCGAGTCATTATACTGCAGGACATTTTCCTGTAGCTGTATGTTTTAATTTATCTGATGTTTTAAGGCATAGGGAAACTCCTGGGGCGTATTTGTAGGGGATGTGTAATGGGCATGTGTTAAAACTGACTAACAGGTATGTTACTCAAGCAAGTACATGACTAATCTGTGTAAAGGAATCCCTGTTTAACTAGTCTAGTTTGGGGTTTACCTGCTGTATACATAAGAAGCGTTCTTACTTTAAAAACAGTTAGACAGAGCACAACAGAATGAGAACACATAAACTCAGCTTAAACTCAAACTGACCTTACTAATCAGCCAACAACCAACTAGACAACCTCCATAACTTACCCACAATATAACTTATTTTAATACATAACAGAAATCAAACAAGCTGATCCAAGTTAATATCTGTAAGACATCGGCTAAAATCTTCCAAACAGCAGGAGACCAACATTTAAAAGTTATCTGAAAACTACATGTGTCCCCTAAAAGATGATGCATTTTAAAATGTGGTAGATGCCCGATGTGGAAAGTCTCACCACAACTCACAATCTCTTTCCGTCTGTCGTTTAAAGCACTGAAGCGAGTGATCGGTCGCCCTGTGCCCAGATCGAGCACCCTCTACAGTCATGTGCCTGGGTGGCTCCATCCATTAAACTTGCTACTCGACACTCTGATGCCGTTTCTATGAATTCATTTTCTGGGCAGGGAATCAGTTTCTGTTTCCATGGCAACAGCCAGATGTTGTGCACATCAGGGCCTCTGTGCTCTCCAGCGTCTGCGGCAGGAGGCATCTGCCAGCGTTTTCCCTGCGGCAGACTAAAATAGCCGGGAAACAGAACTTAAGCGGCAGAGGACAGAACCAGCGGAGTACAAATGAAGTCAGTTTCGGTGCTAAAGAAAAAGCAGAAGCATGAAGACTTGGTAAACATTTACCCATCCTGTATTACCCTCTGACCCGGCTTTATTTTCTTCTTCCATACAACTAAATTGAGATGTCAGGAAAAATGGCCAAGCTGTTCTCTTTCATACAATAAAAGAGGAGGATGAGTTATACTGTCAAGCTACAGAAAACGTTGAAAAGTTGCCCGTATGAGTTCTGCATTATTTACTAGACACAAAAAAATGAAGACATTATAGCCTCACGTTAAAAACCAGTGCTGGATGGACTTAAATTACTGTGTACTGTCCTTGTATGAGAAACCCACAAAACATCTTCTTTTGCGTGCCAGAAATAACAAAATAATAAGGGTTTATGATGACATGAGGGCGCGCAGATGAAGACTAAAGATGATCTATTTTATTATTGACAGGAAATTTATCCAAACACTAAACCACACAAAAACCTAACACACATTTTGACAAGGAGGTGGTATCTGTACCCTGAATGCTTAATGCATGAATGAGAAATAAACCTCACCGCACCCTGCAAGATAACAAGACCCAAAAATAGCAACAGAGAACAACAAATGCCCTTTGAGGATGTAAAACAGGGCAAAAAAAATCACCATAAACTGCTTATGCAGAGCAGAATGGCAGATTTAAGACTGTTACTAGCAATCATTTTATTTTGCAATGGAAAAACTGATTCCTTAAAGGTTAAAAGGCTAAAACATAATGAACTGAAAGCATGAAAATGCCGTTTTGAGAAACAAAGACACTCTTTGGCTCAGTGAAAAAAGTGAGTAATAAAAGTTTCACCAAAGCTTGAAGTAAAAACAGGTTTTCACCTGCTGGTGAAAGAACGAACTGTTTATTAAATGCACACAGATGCATTACAATCCTTCACTTTTCATGTCATTTGATTTCAATTTCATTGTCATCACGACTCACTTCATGAATATCATTGATGTTAATGATACCTGGATATTTATTTATAATATCCAGAAGCTTACCTTCACGTCTGGCACCATCTGCCTCACTTTAAAGGTGGTTTTCGACCCGGTCAGCATGTTTCAACCCAAACCAGACGCGAACTAACGGGATAAACGGCGTAACAGGACGAGGTTTGGTTTGGTGATGAAGGTTCGAGGTTCGAGCACAGATCGGATGATCTTCGTTCTGGTTGCATCACTTCTTCATCCACACCATGTTCATATATCAAAATAAACGCACTTTGCACACATAATCTCTAATGAAAGTCTAGTTTGAACACGGAGGACGCGTTTTTCCGTCGCGATTGTTTACACCGCTGCGCCATAATGAAACGACAAGGGCGCTACAGAGTAACAAAACAGCCCCGAAGACTCTTAAAGGGACAGTACGAGCACAATCCCCAATGAATTCAGTCGTTCACAGGGCGTGTGTCAAAACCTAGGGAGCTCCCTACGTAGGCAGCATTTTTAGGGCCTTCGAAATACCGTACCATCACACTACCCCTACAATGTCTGCAGTATGTAGTACGCAGCGCATAGTGTGCCAGTTTTAATACAAGACAAAAAAGCAGGCTATGCCTCACAATCGCCTCAAAAGTAGTCTAGACTATTAAAAATAACCCTTGTTAGAGCCTTTTTCATGGCCACTACTGCCCAAAAGAACCTTTTGGTCAAAGAACTTACGAAAATTACTATTACTATTATATTATTACTATTACTTATTATATTACTTATTATATTATTACTATTACTTATTATATTACATATTATATTATTACTATTACTTATTATATTACTTATTATTATATTACTTATTATATTATTACTATTACTATATTATTACTATTACTTATTATTACTATTACTTATTATATTACTTATTATATTATTACTATTACTTATTATATTACTTATTATATTATTACTATTACTATATTATTACTATTACTATATTATTACTATTACTTATTATATTATTACTATTACTTATTATATTATTACTATTACTTATTATATTACTTATATATTATTACTATTACTTATTATATTACATATTATATTATTACTATTACTTATTATATTACTTATTATATTATTACTATTACTATATTATTACTATTACTATATTATTACTATTACTATATTATTACTATTATTATTATATTATTACTATTACTTATATTATTACTATTATTATACTATTATTAGTATTATACTATAGTTTTAATATAGTATAGTATACATTTTCGAAACATTGGTTACCGTTTCTATAACCATAGTTTTACTACCAATACCATGGTTAAACTATTGTTGCTGTAGTTAAACCAAAGTTCATTTCTGTAGGGAAATTTCTTAAAAGAGCAATTTCTTTCTTACATTTTCATAGTCTGTCCAACCTCCTTATTCACTACAAATAAATGTTTGCGCAGTATACAGGTTCTCTCAGTATGTTAAAGTGTTTTATGAAACCATACAGCTCAACAAAGAACCTTTTGGGACCAAACAGTTGTCACAGTTACACCAGCTCACCGGTTAGTTTATCTCTGATCAGACAATTTCACATGATATGACATACAAAATAAATAACCGGTAGTGAGTTTTGCATGCAAAAACGTTTGCACACTACAGCAAGTAATTAATTAAAGCTTGTTATAAGTGCACAAAATACCAAAGACAGTTTGCAAATTTGTCTACAAAGAATTAGTACTCGTGCACCACCATTGTTTTGTATTTCACAGGTGAACAAACACACAGAAACGTTTTGACACCTTGCTTACCTTAACACCACAGAATCAAAGAACCATTTCACAGCAGAGACTCCAAACAGCAGAGAGGCTGACATGGATGTCTTCAGATCAGGATGTATGTAGAGCATCAGAGTTCAGCTGTAGAGGTCTAATGCAGTGAGCTGTGTGTGGAAAAAGCTTGCACTTGAAACTGAGACCTGCCAAGCAAAAAAAAAAAAAAAACCGATACCAAACATATCAGTGATCCTATTACTAATTCATCACAACTCTCACTCTGAATTTATCAGAGCAAGAATTCCCAAGCAATAACCCAGATAAACTAGTTACCTCCCCGAATACAAAATGTACATAAACATCTGGCGATCACTATGTGACATGAAGTGTGCTTTCTCACAGTATGAGGAAGTGAAATCAAACAAAGACATTATTGCATCGATTAAACATTGTTGCAGTAATATTACTGGTAAATCATTATAAGCAATAATTATTGCAATAAGGAAAACCACGTTATCAGACGAGGTGCTTCCCAGCTGACAGGGAACATTCTCAGACTGCTGGCTAACTTACTTTAAAACTTCTCAACCATGTTCCTGCAGTAACGTTAGTAGAATATTTCTTAAAAGTTATAAAGTTATATATGTCAGAAACATTATTTTTAAGTAGTTAGAGGTACATTTTAAAAACATTACAGAATTTGCTTGAATATCATTCTTATCAAGCAATAAAATTAATACAATGACTAAAAAAAATGGATGTTTTGAACGTCCATGGAACTTTCAAAATTGAATTGATCTTGTAGTAACGTCAGACAAATCCAAAACAATGAGAACAATTCATACTGCAATTGCGACTTACAAGACATTGTAAAACTTCGAAAAAGATGTTCACTATTAAAGAGATTCCACAGTGAATGAGGATGCAGGATGAAATAACAGGACCATGACAAGCAACTGTGTTTAAATACAATGAGAACTTTATTAAAACGGTGCAAAAAGAAACAGAAATAAACTAATAAAAGTCAGATGTTCTTTCCACCTAGATTGCACTGTCACACAGCCTGGTGTCACCCTTCAAACAAGGTGAAAGTAAATACAAAAAACAGCTGAAAAGAACCACAAACTGCCCCATTGGCCAGAAGTAATGCACAAATATGAGCAGGTAAATTGCAGTCTGTATATTGCAGGTAAATTTCCAGTCCTGTACATGCCACAGTTTCAGTCTCATGCAAAACAGAATGAGCTGTTGACTGCAGTTCTGTTATTCTCATGAGAACATATAAAAAATATTACATCATAAAACCAAAGCTTACTGTATTAAATAAGAGAATTAATTTAGTGTGTGAAAACTGAAGGTGGACATCACCCCAATAAAAAAACTCAGAAATGAGAATCATTTGCTTTGAAATAACAATTAGGAAATTTAGGGCGACCCATCTGCTTGACAAATAGCCACGTAGGAAAGAACATCATGAACTAAACATTCCAAACGTTTGAAAAATCTTACTACAAATATATATTTAAATCATACCATCTCATCAGATCGCTGATGGAGAAATAAGTTTGTTCACAAGAAACTCTCGTGTTTTAAGAGGCTTCTCTTAGTCAACCTATGGTAGTCATACAGCCGATACACCCCAAAATACTGACTCAGCTGACTTCAACTTGGGTTACTGTCCCAAAGCATACATTCATGTCTTTAAAAAACGCTGTAAAACTGCTTTTGCTTTACAAAAATAACTTGAACATATTTATACAACATTTTTTATTTCTTAATATAAAAATGTTTGCAATCTTATTGAAGTCCAACACTCAGGTTGGCTTGAACGACATTTCCATTTGTTACATAAATGGATCTGTTAGAAATGAAAGATTTTAGAGGAGAACAAACTCCAGCGGAGAGTCGCTTGTCATTTCAGAGACAACTTCCATTTGTTTGTGCCTTGAATCTGCAATATTTTGCAAAAGCACAGTTTACACAAAACACACTAACACACGGAATTACTGTAACAAATGAGCAAGGTGGAAATCTGCTGTCTGAATGAATGAAAATTCATTGTTAAATGACATTAACTTGATTGCTTGCATTTTATTTTCAAATGTGCGTGACCAAAACAAACAAATATAAAGTACTTTCTAAATCCAAAAGCAGCGGCATCCTGTTTGCTTTTTATTTACACTGTGAAATTGTAAGCCGTCAGTCTCACAAGTTCACTGAAGATGTCTTGCATTGAAACAGAGGCGATCACTGACAGAAGAAACCTACACAAGTGCGCCATCTATTGGTTATAAGAGTGGATAACATGTCAAAACAATCTTGCTTTTCTTGAAAATAAAAAAACCCATCAACACTTCAGGTTTTAATTTTGTTGCAAAAATAATATTAGTATTACAATAATATAAAATCTAGGGCTTTAATACGCAAATGGTCAATAGGATGGAGAACCTAAAAGCAATAAAACTTCAAACACCAGATATCATATGATACCGGAAGAGTACAGGAAAATATTACGTTCCAATTTTGTTAAGATACTAGCCTAGCATATTTTAATTGTGCAAATCAGTGATTCAAATGTTTTATAAGTGATGTGGCTGTAAGCTGACATGGTTATAGAAACATTTGCATACGACTGATTATATTTGTTTAGAGTTTTTAAGAAGCGACAGCTCGCCAGTTCTACATCTACACTAACAGGAACTCACATCAGCATCATTAAATGAACAATATTACAGCAGCAATCCTCTTACAGTACTAGAAAAGCCCATTTCACATGAGCCATGAGTTGTGGCTTCAGTTTAAAGGGAAAGTCACAAATGAAATGCGTCTTTATTAACTCACCCTTGTCCTTTAAAACCTGTAAAATGTTTGCTTCTGCGAAACACAGAACTGGAAAATTTTTAAGGAATCCAGACCTAGCTAATATGGAACATTCGCAGAACATTGGCTAACATTCTCTAAAAGTTCTTGTGGTAACATTAGTGGAACCTTTCTTAAACATTTTACAAAAACATTATTCTTAAGTAGTGGAAGGTTTTATAAACCAACCAATGACCAACCAATAACGGTAATACAATGTCTAAAAAACTGCAAATTTTGAACATTACTAAAACTTTCATAATAACCTTTTAAACGTTTTTGTTAATAATGGAAATGTTACTAAATTGTGCTCTTACAACCTAAAATTGTTAGCTGGGGAAATCTAGAATTCCAGAAACAAAGAATTCATGTGCGAAAAAAAATGCTCCGGACAATCTGATTGTGAAGGTGAGTAAATAAAGAATCTGAAGGTGAGTAAATAGTATCAGCACTTTCATTTTTGGGTGTCTTAACCCTTAAACACAGCTAGCAGGCTTTAACAGAGGCTGTACTGTCTGATAACAGCATAACAGGGTTTAAAAGGTTTATCTTAAAATCTAGACGCACGGTGCATCATATAGTTTATAAACCTGCTGTTTATAAAGTTTATAAAGACCTGCTAGCATCCCTCTGCGTCCACAAATGCTAACACTACAGTCAGCACTGTGAACCCAGAAGCAAACGAAAGCAGAAATCATTTAGTTCAGCAATCCCCTGTACTGAACTAAGACTAAAAAGGCAACTAGGAAACAACTGAGTCTGTGCACAAGACAGTGGCACCGAAAGCCAAAACCTAGACCTCTGCAGTCCACACACACGAGCGGAGCTGCTAACTCCATCTCCATAACATCTGTCTGATAGCCAGACGAGAACACAGCAAAATAACAGTCTATCATGGTCTTATTTAAAGCATATACTTTTGCACGCATATCACTGTGACATTAGAAAAGTGCTTAATTTTGTGCAGCGAAGTCCATCGGCTCCTCTGTCATGAGTAAATGGGGCAATGATATTTTATTTTGAAATAGAGGTCCAGTGAATTTCAGTGTAGTAGACCTCAAAGTCAACAAGGAACATTTTGTTTGGTGAAGCAGTAACATTAAGGGAGCGTACTTCAAAACGGTGAGAAATCGTATTCAACATCCGCTCTTTGACCTGTGAGTATTTTATTTAACTAGAGCTAATTTGTTAAGACAAACAATATAATACCCCAGTATCATGAGCGCACAATGTACCATTTGTGAAGAAATGTGTTATTATAAGGATGGGATCACTGAATTCATGTCTTTTACAAACAATTATATTCCCTTTGGAAAGGACATTTTATCTTTGTTTTGCACAAATTTTAAAAGTTTTGCACGTTATTTAAAATGTTTCCAAAACTTTGGAGGAAAGAGAACTGTACTTCTAATATGGACATTGTGTGAATTGGCTGAAATGAAGCAAAACCTTTGGCTGTTAACGTTCGATTGCATGTGTGTAATTAGATGTTCTAATCCTGAAGAAAAGGAAGCAAGAAAGCACCATATTAGGAGACATCAGATTTAAGCCAACCAGGTATGGCTTTAAAACATATGCAGAATAAAGTAATTAAAAACAGTGTTGAAGCAAAGCTGGGCCAATGTGGATAACAAAATATCAGTTAACAGTGTGTTGTTGTCTTAAACCCTACGTGATCCCATTTCTAAGTTATTCTATCCAGACGCAGTCAATATAAATATGGATTTTCTGGTTGTGCTTAGTGTTTTCTGGGGTACGCGTGTGGTCATGTAATGCAAAATAGAATGTTGTGCTCCAATGTCTATTCCCTGTGCTCTACGTTCTTGTCACAAGGGGGAGACAAAGAGACAGGTATAAGGATGACCATGACCAAGCAAATATGGGTGGAGCTTAAAGCTCCTGTCTTTAAGCCACAGCAAATGTAACACAACAGCAGTCCTATTTCCATGACCAATCATCATTGTCCCCTCAGCCACTGGGTCTCTGTAACTCAGAAAGGCCGATCTTGTGTTAAAGCAAGATCCACGCAAACAGGAAATGACGCGCCTTGCGTGGCGGGCTCCAGTGAGTTCTTCAGGAGAGAAGGCGGAGCCAATTTTCTATTCAGAACCTGTGGATGACTGGCTCTGTTTCTTTTCTTTTCAACTCTTCTCTGTAGCAGTACGAACAGTAATTGCCCGTCTCTGGGTGGCCGTAGAAATTGCAGGTAGGCATTCTGCATCTACTAGATTGCAGGTTAGCCAGGCCACCTGCACTGCCTAGAGAATAATGCCTCACAGGTACTGGTCCACTGTGACTGTCTAAAGCAGAGCGCAAGTCACGCAAGCCGTTTGTGTACCCTCCTCTGATCGGTTCGGGTGGGTAATCAGTTGCCATATCATGTTCGTGGGAAAAAGACGTCAAGCAGGGTGTGATATGGGACGGGCTACCCAAAGAGGTCGAGGGTGGGTGGTACTGGAGTTGGGGAGGGCCCTGCGCTAGGGGGCAGTGTCGTGGTAGTGTAGCATAAGATGGCAGGCCAGGATAAGAGGAAGGAGAGCCTCCTGCGAGTTGTCGTCTTGTATCCATGTAGCCATGCATTTGCAGATGCTGGGTCAGTGGGGTAGAAGACTGGTCAATGATGGTGGGTCTGGGGATAGGGACCACACCAGAGTACATTACCGGGCTGAAAGAGGAGGACTTCAAAGCGTTAAAGGTAGGAGGCGAGTTGTCAGTAGCTTCTTCCTTGCCTTCAAAATTGCGGTAACCAAAATCTGGCCTGTCATTTCTCAGCTGGGAACCAGCAGTTGCCGTGAGCCCCCCTGCTGCTTTCCGTTCGGCTTCTCTTCTCTGCTCCTGCTCGGCATGGAAACGCTCCTCTGCGTCCACCAGATAGCGCTGGATCATCTCCTCTTGGAACGGCTGCCGGTTGCTGGTGGTGAGCACTGCGGCAAAGATGTACTTCCTTTCGCCTTGCATGGCGGATCGGAGAATGCCGAGACTCACTTTCACATCCGAGCTGTATTTAAAAGTGTCGCTTTCCGAAAAGCAGTTTCCATTATGTTGCTCGCTGTTTAAGGATGGTGAGCCTTTCCCAGAATCATCAGAGCCGTTTTGAACGGAGGGACAGCTGTCCTTACTGCCCTTGCAACCTCTAAAAGAGCCTTTCTTCTTCTCCTGACCCTCCTGTTTGCCTCCGCTCCCACCTGCATTCTTCCCAGTCATGAGGCCTCCTACATTTTTCTTCAGCTTACTGCCCAGGCTCTTGCCAAAGCTACCCAGCTTGTTGGCAACAGAGTCCGCGCGTTTCTTGTCCTTATCTCTGTCCTTCTTTCCCCTCTCCTTGCCCAACGTGCCAGTCGTTCCTGCTGAGCTGTTACTAGATGAGCTAGAGGAACTGGAAGATCCACCACTTGTTTTGCCAGTTGTTCCACTGGTTCCAGCAGCACTGCTGTCTCCGTTTCCATTGGAACTGCTGCTGACGGACTCTTTATCTGACTCTCCGGAGTCTGGCGGGGTGCGGGCATCTTCTCCTGCAGACGCTGTAGGTGACTCTGGCTGGGCCAGTGGGGCCTGCTGTGGATGAGGATAAATAAAGGTCATACATACTGGAAGATTAAGCTGCGATACAAATGCAAGCCACACTGCAAATTCCTGCAGCTGACCACAGAATAACTGGCTGCCACGGGTTACAAATATCAAATGTTAAGAGCTGAAAGCCATTTTATCAAAGAATTCAAAAAGCTAATTCAATACCACAGAAATTACACACTTTAAAAGACAAACTTCTGAAAGATAACTAGGCGAAGTTGTGTTAGCAAAAAACAATGATTGGGTAAAGATAAAATAAATGATTTAGTAAAGGTTTTGACTAGTTCGTTTATACTTAATCAGTTTACTCTTATCATGCTAAAGCAAGAAGCTCACCTGTGCCTCACAGGGTAGAGGAAGCCAGGTCACAGTCATGTAGCTGTGTAGCAGATGCAGTTTGGCCTCCAGAGATAATGTCACACTGCAACAAACAACAGGCTGGTCAAAGCAATGTTATACACACAAAAGCTGCATTAGATGCATTAATGCATAAAGATGCATTAACTGCCTATGAAAATAACTAACATGCAAAAGACAAGCATGTTATTAAAAAATGCATAGATGTAGTGAATAATATCAAATATTGTTATATATGAACGCAACTGTACCGCAGTGCCTCTCTTGAGTAACCTGTGCTATGGTCAAGTTAATTATTTGTTAGGTTAACTGAACATTATCGCTAAACCTACATTTCTAAATGTAAAATACAAACAACTAAACTACAGATTCAACCCTGAGCTATTTGAAGACCTCTATGCATTCCATCCAAAGTGTTTAGCTTTGTGAAAATGTGTTAAAGAAGGAGAGTTGCTAATCTTATGCATTGGCCAATGGCACACAGTCACAGCAGGCCTCAGAGGGACAATACTGTCATTATGGTCTGGCATTACTAAACTCTCCAGTGGACTCACTTGGCACTACGGTTTTGTCAAAATACACAGTATGGCCGAAACATTCCTATGTCTGTAACTCATAAGGAAATTTGGTATATGGACACGATATTACTGGAATGTTCCGGATTCAGGACAAGTGATATTCTGTCTGACATGCTGTTGATCACGACAGAAAATAACTGAGACTTAACCCTCACTGAAAACAAGCATGAATCGTGTAAAGTGATGAACTGATAATGGAAGCCTCTGGGTAAGTTAATACACTTAAATAAATATTAAAAGACACAGTTTGAAATGTGTAGCCACATAATATAAACAATAACCATGTTAACGTGACTAGTCTGATATTAACTTCTGTCATGGCCAAGTAAAGCCGGTAAAATGGTAACTTCGTGCACAATGCACATTTAGTACCGGTTCTACATTTATAGGAGAAAACTTCACTGACAGGAATTCATCTAGAACAGTGAACGCAGTACTGAAATAACCATTAAGAGAACCTTCTCGAATCACTCATCTTAAAGACTTAAACTATCAGTTAGACTATCAATGCTGTGTAATCAATATTATACCACAGACACTGTTAATAAAGCTTAAGTTGTTCTGAACTCAGAACATTCCTGTAACACCCCAGCTAATAATTTTAGGTTGTAAGAATGTTTTCCTAAAGTTTCTGTTAGTAACTAAAACATAAACAATGTTATTTTTAAAGTTCTACGAACATTCAAAACGTCTAATTTTATAGATAATGTAATAATGTCATTAAATTAGATCGTTATTTAAACTGATTCATAACAAACGTTCCACTAACAACTTAAGAATAACATTTTTAATAATGCTGAATAACATATATATATTATATTCAGCATATATATATATATAAAAAATATATTATATATATATATATATATATATATAAAAATATAATATTTTGTTATTCAGCATTACTGCAAGAACATTTTTGATAACATTGAGAGAACTTTTAGAGAATGTTCTGAGAATGTTCCTTGTAAGCTGGGACACAGATGAGTTGAATGAAATGCCTACCTAGCTAACATGACATTGTCGTTGTCATCTTTCCCCCATTCCCAGTCGGCTCCGGGATCCACAGCAAAGTGCAACGGCAGCATCTTATGATCCGAGTCTGTCAGAGGGATCACCACTGTGGACATTCAAACAACAATGATCATTGCTTTCTAAATCATAATACATCCCAATCCACATTAGTTATTTGGCTAGTTATTAATTACTATCCTGTTGGATACAGGGAATAAATATAAACACTTTCTGGCAACCATAAACTATTGCTGTTTCTAGGGCTTTAGAGCCTAGTTTCTAGGGGTTTTGTGTCAAGAACAAAATGTATTTACTGTAAAAAGGCAGTAAGATTTGCTTTATAAAAACCCTCCTCACCTTGTTCTTCGGAACTGTGCTTTTGCTCCATTGAAACCAGGGCGGAGAAATGTGCCTGATCATAGGCCAGCACGAGGGGAGAGCGATGACACTTGTTAGCTTGTACTTCCAGGGGAAGGTAAATTCCTCCAAATGGGATCGGTGCAAAAGCTAAACAAATGACAAACAAACCTTTAGTTTTGCTTAGCAAGGCAAGACTACAAAATTATGATACATTACTATTATTAAAAGTGAGTTATTCTTCACTTTGTAGTATTTTATTTCAGTTACATTTAATAGTATTGTGAGTGTTCAAAAACAGTCTTTCCATGTCTGTTTTCCATCCTCTCCCTGAGCCTAATAATTAGTCTGCATTTCCCTTTAACAATTCTGTATGTAAATAGCCACTGTTATGATTGGCCACGCTTAAGATAAAGATAAAAAACAGTTATTGAGCAAGTACATGACAGATCATTGTTCAAAACTGTCTCCTTCCCCCGATTCACAACAAGTTTATAATAATGATTTATAATTTCAGCTGTCGGGTCTGATTTCCTGGGAAATATCAGTTTGGCTTCGTTTGACTTCAACATACATTAAATAGAAAATAATGTAACCTGCAGTTACACAGGAGGAGGGAGTTTAGTGAGGGGGATTCATCATGAACGTGAGGTTGTTCCTCATACCTTCTCCTCCAGAGTCTCGCAGCATGGTGTCGGCCACCACCACGATGGGTCTGCGGAGCACATGGGCCAAAGCGAACACATGAAACTCCTCTAGACTCTCGTACACGGGCTCCTCCTGAGATTCACCACTGCACGAAACAAAACTCACAGCATGAGTGTCTGAAACCGAAACTTCAGTTTGATCTTCTGTGATAAGCCTTGTGTTACATGGAGGATGTAACATCTGTTTAGATTTTATTCATGTTTCCTATTCTTAGTTCATGTTTTTTGGTTGATGTTTTCCTGTCTTTTATTATGGTATTGATTATTGAAGTCATGTTTGTCTCTTGTTTCCATGTTCCCTGATGTGTCATGTTCTCATTGGCTCCCTTGTCCTATGTGTCATGTTCTGATTGGTTCTTGACTTGCCTTCAGTAGATCATTTTTGTGACGGGGGACCCCAGTCAAATATATTTAACTTTCAATATAAAGCATAAAAACAGATGAAATCAGGTTGTAACAAACCCGTTGCTGCCGTTGGTGCTGTAGTGTATTCTGGGTTCACTAGATGCCAGTTTCAACAACTCATTCCACTCCTTCTGCCATTCTTCTTCTGTGTACACCAACCCCGACTGCACATGCACACACAAATCATTTCGTAGTTTTCCTAATTACATTTTGCTTTCCATTAAGTTAGATGCCAAATTGATTAGGCTTGGACAATATATTGTAGCCATTAACTGATATCACTTAATAATTTCCTTTGTTTTAATCTAGTGCTAAATTAAAGGGATAGTTCACCCAAAAATTCTTACATCGTTTACTCACCCTCATGTCATTCCCTACCTGTATGACTTTTTTGCTTCTGAGAAACACAAAGGAAGATATTTTGAAGTACGTTGGTAACCAAACAACAGTGGCACCCATTGACTTCCATTGTATGAACGCAAATCCACTGAGACATTTCTGAGACACAATATCTTCTTTTGTGTTCCACAGAAGAGAAAAATCGTATCAGTTTGAAATGACTTAAGCGTGAGTAAATGATTGAAAACATCTAATTTTTGTGTGAACTATCCCTTGTTAACCCTTTATGAGAGTCTCAATAAGCACTGTCCCTTTAAGAGCACCTTTCAGAATGACCAAACAGATAAAGTTCTCTAACCTCTTTGTTCTGCATGGTTTGTTGCCATCTCCACCTGCGCTTTAGAGCCTCTCTCTCCTGCCCATGATCCATCAAAGCATAGAGAGACTTCCGTAGCATCAGGTCTCGATCGTGGAAACCCCACATACCTGCAAGTTTTAAAAGAGCAACAGAGGAATCTCTTAAAGATATAGTTTACCCAAAAATGATTTGTTGTTTCAACCCTGTATGATTTACTTTCTTCAAATTAACAAATAAGGAGGTTTTAGGCAGTATATTCAAACTGACAGCTATAGTCACGCTTCATTTTTATCATTTTTCATACAATGAAAGTGAATGGTGACTGAGACTAACAGATCTGAAATCTCCTTTTTCCAGAAGGAAAGTCTCAAAGGTTTGAAATAACATGAGCATAAGTAACAATTGACATATTTTGCATTTTTAGGTAAACTATCCCTTTAAAAAAGGATTTGTTTTAGTGCAGTGGTTGATAGCCAGGTTACATTAGTGTATACACAACGAAAGCAATGTGATCACACCTTTCTAACTACATAAAAATGTGGTTGAGACCTTACTAACTGTTTGGACACTGTTTACACCTACTCTCCCACTGTAAACAGATGTCCAAGACGGATGTTAATACCAGGTGTAAAGATTGCCATAGGCCACTTCAGCATAAAACATTCTTCCTCCACTCCAATAGGTTGTGTTATCCTAACCAGCATCTTTGAACAATCTTATTTTCACTTTTAAATGACACATTGGTTCAGTTTTTTCACTTACCCAATGAAGCTGCATGTAACAGACAGTTCCCATCTCCACTAGTGGCCAGAGGCAACAAGCTCTGACAGCTAGTTCCCAGACAAGTCCACCAGTTAAGCCGCCCTATTGAAAGAAAAGTGTTGATTATTGTATTTCAACACCTAAAGACAGGACAATTTTGGAGAGGCTAGCAATAGCAAGCTAGCTTTGAAAGCAAAAGATCCCACCCTCCCTTCAGAGTCCTCTCCAACCCATGAATGCAGACATAGTTTGACAGGCAAGCAGGACATCCATTATATACAGGCATATAATTGCATTTGGACCGAATGATGTATTTATATAAATATATTTAAACCACTTTACTTAATAATTGCTACCATAACAAAAAAGGTTTATGGAAAGCATCACCTGTCCTTCCTTTAAAAAGTCACTTGCTCCAAAAGTGAGCAGCCTACAAAGGCAGCATTTTAAGGTATCATACATACAGTCCTGTTCCAAAAGGTATGCCATTAAGGATGAGTCTTAGCCAAATTCTAAGTTACGTTGCATCAAATTCAATCCCATAATGCCACTGTAACAAACCCAGCAATAAAATACACCCTGAAGGGCAGAGCCATTATGCAAAGCATTTATAACTGTAAAACCAAACGAATATTCGGTTCAGACTGAAACAGAATAGAGACTAACCAGCATTCTCCAACGCCACCATCATCGACTGCTCAATGAGATCCCTCTCAATGAAGCCACGGAAGTCGTCTCTGTATACGGTGAGATCCGGCAACTGGAAGGTGCAGAGCGGCATGTCCAGAAGTGGTTCGTTGACCCCGCCTGTACTGGACATGTGCGACCGGGCCAGCGACACGATGGTGGAGCTCGCGTGAGAGATTCCCCTCGAAAGGCGCTTCTCTGCGGCTGCTGCCATGATACATGCTACAATTACTGTGAGTACTGGAGAATATAAAACTCGAAACTGGTAACTTATTACTTAGTACACATATTCAGATCTGCCCTCTACGTTTTTCACTACGATAAAAGTGTTAGTCAGGTGACAGTGGGCAAGGCTTGACAATGACATCATAGATGTAAATCATTTACATATATTGTGAAACATGTTTCCAGAATTGAGGCCAGGCCATACATAGAGCCTTCCAGCGCTTGGTGTACCTTGCGCAACTTCATCCTGGCGATGCAGGAACGGCCGTGCCGTTCGGGTCATCTCCTTCTCAACGTAGGGGTAGTCTCTCTCTTTGGTAAAGGTGCATGAGAGGTTACATGCATGCACCTGTCTCAGCTGCTCGAAGTCGCTCAGCGCAGCTGTGAGGTCCCAGTTCTTGCCTGTGAGGAGAGCCAAATTAAAGAAAACAAAAGGTCAGAGTTTAATCGGGAGTTTAAATGTTAACTAAATGTCATTACAGACAGAAAAAGTTAATGACACATTCTGCTACAGCCATCTGTGTAAATACTACTGCAGAACTACATCACCACTAGATCGCTCTCTTATCAGCACAGAGTGTTGCTAGGCAACATTCACTGGGTTTGGTAGGTCTTCACCTTACTGCACCCGTTGATATAGATGTTTAAGCTGCTCCTATAGTCAGTTCATCATGAAGCTATTACATAAGGTTGTCCATCACCAGGACTGAGCAGTACGATGTCCTGTATAATATACATTGTGTTGTGTACTGTACAATTTATTCTTCCCTATGTGGTATATGTATAGTATTATTTAAAAACAGGCAAAACATTACAGTTGATTGTGGTCGTAGGTGTGTGTTTATGGGCTTTTACAATGTGTCTAAACAAGGCTATTTAAAAATATTATTTGTGCTATAAAAGAAGTTATCAAATAACTACCTTTTAATTTGTAAAGATTTCATTTAGTTTATTATAAAAAAGTCATTTCAATTTGCATAATACATAAACCATTATAGGGTACGTGGTACAGAATATAGCACACTATAGAATTATGGAGTACATGGTATAGAATATATTCTATACCACAATATAATAAAGCATTATTGTAATATATAAATTTGGTCATACATCCCACTCCATTGCTACTAAAAGACTGACACTTCTCTGGAGTAAAACGTAACGACAAGAAGAAAAGAGAGGAACATGATGAACAGCCACCAGCTCACCCTCAAGCAGGTCTCTGGCCAGTCCAGGTTCAGCTCCAGTAGAACGGACAAAGTCGGATAGGACTGCGTCCATATCCAAAGTCATGTGATCATGAATTTACAGGGCAGAAGGGGGCATCAGGACAGAGAAAAACTGGAGAATAACTCTCCCTCACGGAGAAAGCAACGGTTTGGCCACACCTGGAGAGAGAGAAGAGAGAGAGAATCAGCAGAGAGCCCCATGCTCAAGTTTTGGCTCAGTGCATCATATTGGCACACATTACTGGAGATCTGTTGACTCTAGCAGTCACGTCTTTCATGTGACCTCTGCTGCAGCTCAACACTTCAATTTGCATGAAGGAGAGTTTGCAGTTCATTAAAACAACCAGAATGATGCAGCTGCTGTTTGAAACGTTCTAGTTATTTTAATACTAATTGAAATTCAAATTTATTTGCTACAAACAGACAATCAATTACTGATCAAACACAACTCCACACGCTGGCCTTCTTGAATAATGTTGCCTTCAAGTCTTCATGAGAAGTTCCTATTTACAACTTGGAAAACTGTAATTATAAGAGTTGCTAGTGTGATTAAAATGGATGCTAACTTCTGGGTCATTTCATTCTTCTCTGTTTTTTCAAATAACAAACAGACAAACAGAAAGCTATTTCATGCAAATACACAAACAATGCAAAAACACAGACAAGGAACGTTGGGTGTACAAACACATTTGCAAGAAATCATATTGACAAACCTCAAAAGCAAATATCAGACAGAGAAAACTACAGTCTGCAATGTAGTGTGTAATGATAACACCTATGCTTCCCTTCCTATTTTTAGAAACTTACTGCCTACTACCTACTACAATGTATACTGTGCAGTATATAGTAAGCAGTAAGCCAATGTTGTATTCAGAACACAGACAATGACACATTGCTGTTTATCACGCTTTACTGGTTTGCTAACAGACGTCACTTAGATATGATGATGTTCATCTGTGTGTAGTCAAACATTTCTTCACCCCTCTCTAGTGTACTCCTTACTCCTCTTCTACTCCCAACATAAAGGCAGCCAGCTCTCTGCATGTGCTGGGACGCGTATAAAGGGCCTTTTCAGTGAGGCAGTGCTTTTGATTTTTGTTTGGCAACTACAGCAAAGCGAACAGAGAAACGCTTGGCAAACAACAAAAACAAGGGAAGCAATTGAATCTGGAACATAATTAAAGCTGCAATCTGTAACTTTAAACTTGTCATCCACTTACCTCTGTAAGTAACTTGCAATATTACATTTCGATACATTTCGAACAGAGATGGCGACAGAGAGGCAAGTTGGAGACTGCAGCTTTAAATAGCTCTATCAATACTTCATCAGATTAAGACTTTTTAGGTTTGTATCTATCCAAATACACCTAATCAGACTAATCCAATGGGTGGGATAAGATTAGTGACTAAACACCCTACCTATCATAGTTCAAAAGTGTTAAAAGTGTTAAATAAAGTGCTGAATTACTCAACCAGTAGCTTACAGCTCTCCCTAAACTTACCAGACGCCTTTTAAAACATTAGTTAGAGTGAGTCAACCATTTCTAATGCTACAAACAAATGCAACGCAGGTTCAAAGGCCCAAGCCTTCAGCAGAAGGTCACAAGTCCATCTCTCAGCAGCCAAACACTGAGAAACCACCCAACAAACACGGGTTGGAATTACATAATACATACACGACTGGTCAAACGTTAAGGCTCACTGAAATGCTTCTCGTGATCTTAAAAATCTTTAATCTGAAGGCATGTGCTCAAATGATTCTTGCAGACAAAAATACACTTGGGTGACATTGATTTCTGTCATTCAACAAATTACAATTTTATTTTTAAAAAACGCTCCCTTATATGCAAAGATGCTTTAAAGACGCTAAAATAACACTTGATTTTTCTTTAATAACAACATAACCATCAAAATGACATGGTGTATTTGGTGAGTTCACTACTACTCCAAAACTCATTTTTTACCATTTTTACATAATCAGTAAGGAATATTCCAACCACCTGAGTAATGCTGTACTAAATATTTGTATACAAAAAGCTATACTTGATGGACATCTCTAAGAATGCATATCTATCTTGGGTGTTGGTTTAATTGCCACACCTGAAAAGCTGTTACAGAAATCAAAGGTGATTTAACATCTCGGGTTACTGCGGGAAGCACTGTGCTTCACCGAGAACCAGGGCAAACAACTAACAAAGGACATCTGCATGTGTTAAAAGTCTGCTTATAACTGAGATGACCTCTTAACTTCCCATATAAAGCACCATTATGGCAACTGGGTTTTGCCAGAGACACCTAGGTGATGTAAACAAGCAGCACCCAACAGATTTTTCTGCACTGCCTAGTCGGGCTTTTGTTTGTTACATAACGTGTGTTGCTGCCAACACATAGGTGCTTTAAGACAGCAGGATCACTGAAACAGACACACACGAGCAGAGGTCAATGCGGTTCTGTTTGCTCTGAGCACTGGACTAGTGTAGCCCTCTAACCTACATGATTTTAACGCAAATTACTGACCAAAGCAAATGTTATCTAGCAGGATAATACAGGTGTGGTGTGTATCTGTTAAAAACGTCCCGACAAGGCCAAAGCAAAATGCTCATTGTTTAGCATTGATGCACACAACAAAACTTGTACATGATTTGTTTGTCAGATATCAGTTTTACTGTAAAAGAGCTTTATGTCATAAGCTGAGCCTAAGTGGGTGAGTTACTGTAATCATTTTTCAACACAAAGCTCAGTTACAAGAATAAAGACCTAGTATATTACAGATTTAGTATATTATATACATAAAGAAATATATCACATATTGAAAAATAGATCACATTTATTATATAATAATATACTATGGTCATTATTGTAGCAATGTATTAGCAGTTTTGTGAAGTCTGTCTGAATGATATTTCTGATTATTTTATAGTCTCCCGTCAGAAACAGAGAGTTTCTCTTCCGGTGTTTGCTGCCCATGCAGAGATAATACACTCACCAGAGCACAACACCAGCATAAATCATCTGCTGCTTATAATACAAGAAGCATCAGAATAAACATACAATCTGAATACAAATGTAACACTAGGAGAGAAGATCCAGGATTTCAGGAGAGCAGATGTCCACAATAGATGCAGCAAAAGTGACTACTGAGGAGTAATGAAATGGACGGTCTTATGGCTTTCGAGCTGAGTGAGAGAGAGAGAGAGAGAGAGAGAGAGAGAGAGAGAGAGAGAGAGAGAGAGAGAGAGAGAGAGAGAGAGAGAGACAGAGAGAGGTTGCTTATCAATCACAAGTGGGTTGAGAACTTGTTGACTCATGTTTGACGCTTGAAAATTGTCGTGTCACGCCTAGTCAGGACATTGTGAGAGAGCAACAAGTAACTTTTCTGTCTTCCCTCAGAACAGAATGAGAGAAGCAACAAAAGACACAGCCAATAATAAAAACATATTTGATGCTTAAATATGAAGAGTGTCATTTCTGCCCCACTAGCAGCACTAGACAGAGTAAAAATATATAATAAAAAGACAAATTAACAAAAACACTATATCCACCATTTTCGGACAGATTGCACTGCAGTTTGATGCTAGTGGCCCAGAAAACACACACTTCATGTTATACAGCTATGAAAAGACAGATTTTGGAGCATACCCAGCTAACATTTTGTGCTGTAATAGTGTTTCCATTAAGTAACAAAATGTTAAAAACGTTGTTTTGAATGTTCTGGAACGTTCAAAACGTCCTGTTTTTTAGACATCATATTTAGGTTATTGCTTGTTTTTTAAGAACATTGTGCATTTTTTTAAATTCTGTAACTTTTTAAAAACGAATAACGTTTTGATATGTATGATATAACGTTTTTGATATGTATGATATATTATGTTAAAAACGTTCTATTAGCATTACTGCAAGAACTTTTTTAATCCCTTTAAAATAACTTTTAGAGACTTTTAGCTAATGTTCTGAGAACATTTCCTGTTAGCTCGGTAGAGATCACTGAGGCAGTCATACTCAGCAATGAAAACAGAAGCCAAGTGATTGTTAAAAAACAGTTTATAGCTGCTTTATCTGGGCTGGTTAGGACGTAAAATCAGATTAATAACATTAAAGAGATGTTCTTTATCTTATCACATGACACAAACAATATGGCAAGTCAACAACTAAGCAATGATCATAATTCTGCCTAAAAGAGCCTTCTGCCTTATAGATCTCTGAATCCATGCTCTGACCAGTTCTGCCTGCTGCTCCTTCCTTAACTTAAAACAAGACATGCTGAGTTATACACACACTAAACTGGGATATGAGCTAATACCAGGTACTGCCAGAAAAGGAGTATATATTCCTCCAAGCCCAGGACCGTCAGAGCTGAAGTAACACAAAACAAAAGACGTAGAAAACAACAGATCTTTAAGAGTCCACTGTTCATCTTCACTTGTTATTATGGCTGGGTGAAAAATTCTTAACATATTAGCAATGATTTTGCTGGGAAAACTGGACAAGTTTTATGCTAACACAAATACCGTCACCGATTTAAACTTCAGCAGTAAACAAAGTGTTCGAGGTAATAAGTTCTGCTTTAATAAAACAGTATTTAGAGTGCAAAGCAAATAGCAATATATAAAGATCTGATGAGCTTAGCAAACTTAACAGCAGGAGGCAGCCATAATTCTTTTACAACAGACACTGGAGGCACAGAGTTATTACATAACATTACTGCTAGTGTTCAGCAGTGTAGCAGAGAAGAGACAGCGCTTGAAAAACCTATTTTGCAGCCTTTTGCTAATACACAGCCACGGTGCTACAGAGAAGACAAGACACTATCTGAGAACTGAAGCTAATGGGCAGTCTCAGGGGATTGGGTGTGTATGCGCACACTCTCGGGACAGGAAGATTATTCACCATATAGCATTAGGTCAGACTGCATCACAGACAACTGCTTTTCAGCATCCTGTCCAGCCTTCATTAAAAAGTCATTAGCGCAGCACCAAACCAATTGATAGAGCCACTGTTCTTTTGTTCATTTGCAGTTTAGCAAATCTGATAAACAAAATTCAGCTCCGTAGCTCAGGAACTTCTAATCAATGTGCTGAATTAGTTGAACCTCTTCCTGCCACTGGTCTTAAAGACAGACAAAAAACCTCAGGATCTGTTCTGCTCTGTTTTATATTCTCTCCTCTCTCTGGTCTTAAGGTCATGTCAAAGAGGCAAGTGTTATCATTTAACCTTCGAACAAAGAAATAGGTCGGTAAGCAAAATTTGATTTTGGCAAGTTATTGTTGGCCAATAACTGCAATATAATAATGGTGAATAATTAAATGGCAATCTGACTCTGTCTGTAACATAAGCAAATCAAATGAAAGACATGCAAACTGACTACAAAAGAAACCATGAATCTGTCGGTAATTTGTCCACTTTGGCAAAAGCTGTTAAAAGACAAGGATTCCCAAATAATTTTTTTCCTCCCAAACTTCATGAAGCCATTGATGTGTCCAATAGCTGTTGATTACATTTTTAATGCCAACTTGAAAGTGTCAAAAGTCTGACCACTGAGATGTGTTTGAAATGTAAAAATCTTGTATACATCTCAAAATGTATAATCTCTCAACACGTTCAAGTTCGTATTATCAGCAATGTGACAAACTTCTTGACCTCTAAAAACAGACATAATCATAGTCCAAAAAACACAAAGTGTCTTCACAAAATGAAGTCTGCAAAACAGACGGCTGTGAGGGGAAACAGGAGAGAATGAAATCTGACAAAGCCTAAGCTATGAATACCACGGAACAGAACGGCCTTCACTGATAAGAGAAGACTTCCACAACGAGACTTGCCCGCAGCCACAAGTGTTATGATATTCTAACCAAAACTACACCATTCACATGACTCATGTCAGGACTTCATCACAACCCTCAACACAAGCATCTCCAACTTTTGAGCATTTTGTTACAATGCTTATGTCTACTTACTTAATAGAAAATACAAATGCTAAATAGTGAACATCATCAAGCCCATGTGCAATTGGGCCCTTCAGACGTCAGAGAAAGGTTGGATTTTTGCAGAATTTAGCCTGTCACTTACTTAGCACCCAGTTCATTGAGCATTCACAGAAATGTTGGCTAATCCAATGGTTCTTTCAGCTTCCAATCAAGATAATAATGATGTGTTGCTACCAGCTTTATTAACATTTTTACTCATTAAACTGATATGATTTAAATCTGCAGAATCCCCCCCCCAACAAATCAGCAAAGAAAATCCACATATTTTATTTGGGGGTGATCCACCAGTAGCGCTCTACACAGACTGCTGTGCTGATAAAAAACACTTAATAACAAAAACAATAACAAGAGTTATTTTTCAATGGCAAACAATCCATCATCGTTTTTACAGTGCCAGTGGATCTATGCCAAGCTAAACTAAACATGCTGTGGACGAGGAAGCATACAGTCCAGTGTGTACATGACTTGAGTTTCCCCTATTTCATCCCTTATTCACAAACAGGCCTTGGTGAACAAGTCATCCGGGCAGCTTTATCTGAAGTCATAAAGTCCCGTCAGACAGCTTCTGTCGTTTGGAAAATGTGCAATGCCCATTGTGCCGTGGGAAACTTGCTGTGGCTTCTACAAAGGTCTGTACTGTAACTTAAAAGACGAATTCAAGTGACGTTGTTGTATTTACTCTGAGGTTATGCAATTCACATTAAGGGGGCAGGGGCGTGAATTGTGTTTTGTGTTTACATTCATGCATTTGGCTGACACAACTACACATCTGATCAGTGGGTGTTCCCTAGGATTCGAACCCATGACTCTACCAGTTGAGCTAGTCTTTAAATATATCTTTGTACCTATAGCACTGTGTTAGCAGCACAAAGGTTGTGGGTTAGAATCCCAGGGAACACATGTACTGACAAATAGTGCATTTACAATAAATGTTTTAAGTCACACTATATGTTTTTTTGGATAAAAGTGTCTGTGAAATGCATTAAAAACTAAAAAAAAAAAGCACTTCAAACAAACCAATTCAAGCCAACAAACTTGGCATAAATAGCAAGAGTAACATTCCTTGGAAAAATTGGATGTTTAAGAAAAACGTTTGCACGTTACAACAAAGCTACAATATATTCAACGGCAGCTCAACAGGAAGTGTCCACAGCCTTAGAGCAGCTGCGGCTCATGTGAATCTCCACATGCTGCGCGTTTGACAGCGAGGCATCTTTGCTTCAACCCTGTGACGTCATATCAGGCGAAAGACTGGTCCTCAGCTTCTCACGGATAGGATTACGGCTGCTCAGGATCAAGACATTGTTGTTCAAGGCATGAGGAATGAGTCAAGTGATCAACACACTTTCACACCCGGCACTGAGCCCAGTGACACTCACATTCTTGATGGGTTGCGCAGGATCACTGTTCTCTGGACACTGTTTAAAGATAAGGTAGGCAATTTTGGAGAAGCTAGCTAGCTTTGAAAGCATAAGATTCCCTCCCTTCACAGCACTCTCCAAAGCCACACCTCCTTCAACACATAAACACATAGTTTAACAGGCAAGTAGGACATCATATCCTTGAACAAACATGTTATGGTCCTGCGTCTTCCATGGATGATATATGCTTAAATAAATGCATTTAGATTACTTGGTGATTGCTATCAGAATGTGAAGAGTCTTTTAAAAAGCATAACACGTTTTTGGAAACTGTTGTTGCTCAGTATTATCAGTGGGGCTCTGAAGAATAACAGGTTCTTATAAAATGCTACATGAAGTTGATGCATAGGTCTGGGGCAGCGAAGCAGACTCTCCAGGGTAATGAATCAAGCCATGGACACAAGATATTGTCACATGGCCCTTTAGATAAATAAAGAGGACAGTCAGTTCCTAGCATCTCAGCAGCACTGTAGAAAAAGTGGATCAGACAGGGTCTGCATTTAAAACTACATCTTAACATTGTGTTAGAGACAAGGATATCTGACCAGTTACGACTGAAGTAGTCACTTAGCAGCCTTTTATTAAGAAACTTCAACAGCACTGATTACAGGCTCAACTCATTTGGTAATGCCTAGGTTAAATGTGTAATATCTAGTGCATACACCAGGCTTGCTCACAGACAAAATGTAATTAAAACACCTTCATTTAAACAGCTGAAACTCTAAATTTGAGGGTTTCTTATCAAGTTTATATACTGTCTGTTTGTCTGCTGTGGGAGCATTCTGGCTCTGTGGATAACACTGTAAGTGATATGGAGTTTCTGCTCTCAGTTACCAGCTGTTTTCAGGCCAGCTGGCCAGAGGACAGCACTTACATTTTTTTATAACTAACAAGTAGCACAGACAGGTTCCTAACTGACACATATCTCCCCATTAGCTTTATCAGCTAAGAGCAAAAACAAGTAGATACAATTTAATCAACAGAAACACAGAATGATGAATATGAACACCAGTTATCAGTTTGGCCTGTACCTTAATTACCACACAACAAAAATGATTTATTATAATATATAATTATTAATTATTAACTGGAGACCGATAAACATTTTTTAACAAACATGCACAGCTAACTAGTATTTCACGGTGGTTGTTGTTGGAAGCTGTCCCAAAACAAACAGTGAGTGTGAAGAAAGAAGTTAGATTGAGTTTAAGTTCTATAAACTTAAACTGTGCCATCTTTAGTACATAAACATTCTTATATTATATAACATCCAAACACGTTTAATCATCTCTCTACTCTTCAAAGTACTAAAGCAATTATTGTAAAGCACTCCAAAACCTGTAAACCAGAAGCTATTTTAATAATACCGGAGAATATCAGCGTGAATATGAAGTAGTAATGAACTAATAACAGTGCAGAACACCAGAGCTCTGTTCTCTCTTGTTCTTCTGTTTCAGGTGTTCTGTAAACAGAGTGACTCAGAGAAAAATCCCTAAGATCGTGTAACTTTCAACCCTTTTGTACTGCAAACCATACAAAAAGCAACACACAGGACCTTTCTGAGCGATACACAAGGACTTTGCAATACCGTGTGGCTCATGACTTTACACAATGGGCTAAACTAAAGTCAGGTGAAAACAAACAAAAACCTGAAAAACAGCAAACATCTCTAAAGTGGTCATTCCAACAGGCGTTAGTGCCTGTTTTAGGCCTGGACCTAAATTCAAAACACACAATTATCGTTATACTATTATAAGCAGTTTAAATTCACACTGTCGAACGGACAGCAGGCAAAATTATAGGTTAAGAGCTGAATTGTAAGGGATGTTTAATAGTGAAATGAGTCTGTGTTTAAACTATGAAGACTTACAATCATTTTCACAGTCCTTGTGGGAGATAAACAAGCTCCAGATGCTTAAAAATGTAAGACTTTGTTTGCATGTCCTACTTTCTTGTTTAGGGGTGGCTGCCTTCGCTAAACAACAGCCTGACAAAAGAGCCTGTAAATGCAGAGCTTAATAATTCAGGGCCAAGTGTAACCGTACCCACACATTCAGCAAGTGCACACAGCTTTCATTTTAAGCAGGTTTGGTAATAAGCGTTCTACACTGATACCTCCAAAAACAAATTCTTTGCCACCAGCATTTAAAGGGACATCAAACAGGACAAAAAACAGGACCAATGTGGGCAATATGAACATAAATACTGCAACAATCACTAAATATCACAGTTTCTTTTGATAGAGACGTAAGCCACTGGAAAACACCGCACTTCAAAATTAATAAGACAAAATTGTGTGCGTATACATCCATATGTATACATCCATCCAACGCTCATAAGACTAACCCAAGATACGTATACACAAATACCAGAGTTTAACTCTTATTCATTTAGTAAGTATATGATGTTCAGCCCAATTCACATCCTAACTGAGAATGTCTAACCACTAAGTAACACATATTAAACCATATGCAGAACTATAGAAACAGTCTGTAATACAGTATCTAAACACATATTACACACAAAACAACACATCTATAATAACCTACAGCCCAAATGTCGTTTCATTCACAGAAACTGGCTATGCAGCCATACCCAACCATGTACAGCATAACTACCCATTAAATATCTGCAAAGCCTGAAGGGTCACTGGTTCAAAGGAGTGGCCACAGACATTGCCTGCCTGTTTGCTGACAGACATAACCGGCTATGACACAATGTCGTTTGGTAATGATCCACATCTATAACTTATATCATATAAATGTAAATAGTTTATACTGTCAGCGCTTGACCAGCCGGTAGCTGCTCGGCTAGCGGACACCTGCTCAAAGTTACTCCGGCACAAATACGGTGTTAGCTCGCAAACCGAGGACCAAGTTTAGTTAAACCTGTGAGCTTCAAGACTTTTAATGAACTTTTACCAGGTCGCACGACTGCCGGTTTGTCCAGTTTAAGCAGCTGAAGGGCGGTCAACCCTTCCGTCCAGCGTCCAGCTTCAAAGGCAACCTGACGGCCAACTTTCCTTGAACTTTCCTTGAACATGGGTTAACACACCATACGTGGAGCACAAACAACACCCCGTTTTCGGTGCAGAAACTGGACGGGGTCGCTGGTTAACTCGACCCGGTTGTGTTGCACGACGCGCGGCTAAAGCTAACGCGGTTACGCGCTTACCTCGAGCGGCCTCGCGGACTTTCTCTCTCATTTCCGTCACTCTTTCTTCCGTGCAGAAACTCACACCACGGGTCGACTGTCCTCTGGGGTGAAATTTGTCACTCGGTTTGTGTAAATTGCCAGAATGCGGCTGGTTTCTTGTCTTGAGAAGACTTGACGACTAAGTGCGGTCCTACTCCCACAACAACAACAACAATGTCAACCCGAGCGCTGAAAATCCGCCCATCTAAGGCGACCCTGCTGGCCTTGCGGACCAATCAGAGCGAGAGTTGAGTTTGACAGACACGGGGTTGAGCCAATGACAGCAGGCGTTTCCTCTGCGGCTCGGCCTTCGGGCAGATAAGGGCAAATGTGAATGGAGAGTGGGAGATCATTTATGCCATGCTGGTTGGATAACCATAAAGTACATGGTGGGCACCATAAAGTACATGGTGGGCACCATAAAGTACATGGTGGGCACCGGTTCGAGGAGCCTGTGACGTGAGTGATAGTTAGGGAGGGTGGGTGACGTGGTAGTGACGTCATTTGTTGAAAAATGACATCACTGTCAGCATGACCTCAATGTGACATTTTATGGCTCTGAGTCTGGTCTACAGAAGTTCCTGTTTCTGTTGCCCTAAATTTGCATTTATACACATTTGTCGGTAGTTTTGATCCAAAGCGAACTGAAGTGTATTCAAGTGATACATTTTTATGGTTACATGCATTCCCTAACATACAAACTCATGACTTTGGTGTAGTTACACGGGATCGCGATTTCAATAAACCATTTCTTTTTTTAAAAACTAAGTGGTGTTGTTTTATATCAGGCCACAAGATTTCAGGGTATTTCTGTTTAAACTCACTTTCCCCTATTTTATCACCAAGGTTTAATTACTCAGCCTCAAATGCAAAAAATACACCAAATAATGATGCATTCTTGATACTTGATTTATTGTACATTCAGCTAGCACCCAGAAAAACAATCAATAAGGAAGAAGCAACAAAGCTGTTGACTATTCAGTGTGCAAAACAGTAACACAACATGTCACATTCAGTGCACAGAAGCCAAGAATAAAGATTAAATAGTGATAAAGGATTTTCTGGATAGACAGTCAACATATGATGTGATAAAGTGTTTTATATATTAGTGATGAGCTAAGAAATGGAAATGTATCTGTAAGGAAGCACCCAACCTGCAGAGAGCTGCACGAAAGCAAAGCAGGACCAGTGACTTCAATCCAAATTAATTTATTGGAAATGTACAAATAATGAAACAAAAAACAGATTTCACTGGGTACGTTCTACCATTTTGTACAAAATAAAAGTTGAAAACACCTACAGCTTTAACATACAGCAGCAATGACTGTTATTCACAGACCACTGCTAAGTAACGGTTAAAAAAATAAACTAAAATCCTTGTTTTGAGAGGTACACACATTCCAATCTGATGCCAAACGACAACACAAGCTGGGAAACAGACTGGAGGCAAAAATAAAAAATAAATCAACGCCGGCGTCTGTCAGGACTTCTGCTGCGTCGTCTTCCACCCCTAGAGGAAAGAGCATTACTCCATTAGTCATGTTTCACTACCACCTGTACCAGACAGAGCGCACATATACAGTTTAACAGGATAAGAGACTGACTTACCGCCTCTTGCTCTTAGGGGGCCCCCTCACAAAGCACCAGTCAACACTGATTGGTTGCCCCATAAGTTCTTGACCATTCAGTCCCTCCATTGCTGCCTGGGCCTCTTTGTATGTCTCGTACTCCACCAGTGCATAGCCCTACAGAAAACAGTCTCATTTAATGTCAAGATAATGTTTTAAGAACCTAGAAAAGAAACCCCTTCAAAGAGATGCTGTTCTACTGAGTTGCATTTGGAATTCTTCACATTTGACACCTTATTTTAATGATCAAAAGATGAGACTAAACACTTTCTATTAAGATTTACACCAGTCTGACCAAAGAAAATACTCTACCGGTGAAAATATGGGATAAAAAAAAAAAAAAGAGCACAACTACTCAGATCCTAAAAACACTACAAAAACTACATTATGTTCTATAACAGCTAAACACCACTGTATGAAGATTTTGGTGGTTTCCATGTTAACACTGTACATTACTTTTTCAGGACATGTTCAGGTTTCACTTTTAAAAAAGGAAGTATTAAATATAAAATTCTGTTCCATTCACAGTTCTTGAACATCTGCATTCTTCTGCTTTTTTGTACTTATTCATTACAACTAACTAAATGTAAAGCTGACCAAGTTAAATTCTTTACAATGATCATTTTAAAAGGACAAAACAGACTGTGCTTGACACCCTTTACGAAGTGATTGTTGCAACGGTACACTACAAGAAAGAGCATATAAGAACAATACATCTGAAAGAAATCTGGTCATAGAAAATGATCAACCTTGTACAAACCAACACTACTAATATAACATCTGATCAGAAAATCTCAGAAGCAAAACTGACATGAAAGTGAGTCAACCGAGTCAGCTTTGCTACCAAAACTGGTGAAAGGGTTTTGAAAATTGGTTTCTTTTTAAAACACTGCCATCTGATGGAGAAATTCAAGCACTTTCAGGATTCAGACATTTTAGAGAAAACACATGAAAATACACCTTAAACATGATCGAAATGCAAAAAAACCACTAATGCAATTTCAACCAAATTTCCCAGCCTTACTTGTCCCCCATTAGAAAACATTGAACAGGGAGAGAAAAACATCCATAATAAATTTACCAACTGTGACTATGGGATCATTAACTACACCCCACAACAACAGAAAAGCATGTTTACCTCTCACACAATGCCAAGCTGCTGCAAAGACACAATAGCTAAATAAACACTGGATGTTTCATATCAACATCATAAAATACAGAAACTATTACACTCTCCAGTGAAAGAGTGCTGACTAACCTTAAGGTAACCTGTTCTTCTGTCCAAATTCAGGTGCACGTTCTTGATTTCTCCAAACTCTGCAAACTTGTCATGGACGTCCTCTTCAGTGGCCTCCTCATGCACACCGGTCACAAAAAGAATCCATCCTTCAACAGCTACAATCACACCAAAGGTTTACGTTAAAGGAAATCTCATCCTTCTGGCTGTGATAGTTGGTGGTGTTGTAACCCCACGCCATACAACACAGCAACAATATATTGTGTCACAGTTGTTTTTTTTAAAAACTGATCTGAATTGGGTCAATATTAAGTATTTGATGTTATTTAACTGCAGACTCCTGTTTATCTTCTGTTTAAGACTACCTAAAACTTTGCTGTATTCTGGAGCCAAGCGACCACAATGTCCTCTACAGTGTTGTATGTTACGCTTACATCTCTGTGGACCAGGTTCATCTCCATCTTGTTCTACTGTGTCATAATCTTCTCTGACTCTAGATCTTGCTCCATCATCTGTGGAATAAAGCAGAAATACCATCAACACGGGATTCTCTGAGCTGTGAAACACAAAGGTGAGGAAGGACTGACTTACCTGATCCAAACCCACGACCCTTTCTCTTCTTGGCCTTCTCTTTTAACTTGTGGATGCTCTCTGTAGGATAAAACAGTAACAGGAGTCAATCTTACATAGAGGTAAATCAATTGCAAAGAAAGCAAACAATCTATGACGCTATAACCAACAAATACAAGCCACAGACGGTAAATGATAAGCAAATCTCTTTTCTATGAGTACACACTCCATAATGCATCGTTTGCATTATAACAGCCGATTGTCGGCGTTCGTGATATAACAACAAAACTACGTGTCCTGATCATATAAAACTGTTCGCGTGAACTAAACACTAAAATATGAAACAAATACACGAAACAAAACGCCACAAATAAACAGAATCGATACGATTATATGAATCGGCTAACTATTAGCACGCGTGCTAACTGCCCCAGGCCTACGAAAGGAAAAGTCGCGACATATTTCACATCTACCACTCCCAAACACGCGACATTATAGCACATCCGATAAACACGACTTTTTTAAAGCGAAATTTATATGTATAACCAGCCTACCGTCGCCATCCTCGTCCATAGGAAAGTCTTCACCTCCCGCTTCATGAAGATCCAACACGTCCGCCATGATTCCTGTGAGCGAATGTGCTGCTCTGCGCATGCGCATAAACTCCAACGCGACGCGGTTGCTTCTTCGTCTGTTAGTTTGGCTACGTCACATGCTGCTCAAGTACTCTGCCATCTAGTGCTTTGGAGTATGTATATATATATATATACTCCAAATAACTAGATATACACTCCAAATATATATATATATATATACACATACTCCAAAGAACTAGATATACACTCCAAATATATATATATATATATATATATATATATATATATATACATTCTAGGTCATCAATTTTATATATATTACAAGATTGTAAGAACGTTTACACGTTTCCAAATATATATATATATATATATACATACAAAGAACTAAGAATATACAAAATATAATATATATATATATATATATATATATATATATATATAAAAGCACTTAAAAATGTTAATTTTAATTAATATCAAATTCATGTCCAAGTAATATGTATTCAGTAAGATGTATTCCCAACTACAATAACCTAATTTTAAAAAAAATCTAATGCCAGCTATTATTGGTTCAAGTTTGACAAATGAAGTAAACAAATTGCTTTAAAGGTACAAAGACTTTTTTAAACAAAGCCGATGACAACTAACTAACACGCCAAAATGACCTGTTATTATAGTGATAGTGTAAAGTTCACAGTTTGCTGCTAAAGTTGAACTTTAATAATTCCTTTATTAGGCAAGATAAGTAGGAATGCCTGACCGCAGATACTGTACCCACTCAGATAAAGAGTTAGTTTGTGATTGAATAAAGGCTGAGCTGGTCGATGTTGATGTGGAAGTGTTGTACAGCCACACTGTGCCCCAGTCAAAGTATCAAAGTATACGAGGGAAAAATATTGTACAACGTGTGCATAACCAAGCCATAATGTTAATACAACATCTAAAAGTTACCTATCCATTGTTAGTTGGATAGGTAACTTAGGTTGGTTAAGAAGGTTTAATAATAAAACAAGACAACAGGCGACACTGTAACAAATGGGCAATTCACATTAACAGTCAAAACAAAGTTTTTAAAAATATTGCATAACTGTGTGCCTATGGTCTATAACTCTATCATGGTCTATCAAAGTATTTTATAAAATTGTATATAATTACACCAATACTAAATATTGTTGTAAAATAAGCAATCTACAGAAATATTGTTTTTAATTTTGGAAATGCACCTTCAGTTTTATGTGCTGAGCGAGAAAGTCATTCCTACAGTGTTGTCACATAAAAGATTCAAGTCATTAGGTGACACCACAAAAATGCCAATTAGGCACAAACAGAAAAAGATTACAGGTGAACTTTGGGTCAATTACTTTCGAGTAAATCCTAAAGGTTCAGTGTGTATTGATGATTTCATCAACACTACTCAACCTTTGAACTCTTTGTCCAGGACTATAAAAACGAATGGCTCTTTGGGGAACCCACCATCTGATCTAGAAATTCCAGGACCTAAGGTAAGAATACAGATATATTATTTCTACGGTCATTTTAAGCTCTGCTGATGATTCTTCATGGAAAATTATAGGAATGTTGTCCTATAGAGAAACTGTTTTTTTGACAACAAATAATTAAAAAAAGATGGATTATAAACTGAAATGTAGTTCAGTTTTACTGAATTTTTTGTCTCTGTTTGCACAGGCAAGTCTTACCCCACTGCAACCATGAAATTCTCCCTCTTTGCCATCCTTATTGTTGCTCTGGCCATCGGTAAGACTTACTTAGTTATTTAATCTGTTTAAAATCCTGTTTAACGTTTTTAAAATGTTACAATAACAGCGTAAGAGTAACGTTTATTGATATTATATATAACGTGAAAAAACATTCTACTAACGTTACTGCAAGGATGTTTTGACTTTAAGAAAACATTTAGAGAACATCTGAGAACATTCCCTATTAGCTGAGATGACATTACCTGTGATGATTTCAAAACATCTTGTGTTTTTGTGTATGTAATATGGTAACAGTCAGTGTAGTTATAAACGGAGCAAAAAACAATAAACTAAAACAAGTGGTGGGTATTCTATCTTTACTGTATAAAGTACTTACTGTAACATAACAAAGTGCCTTTAGGAAACTTAAGAACCTGACAGAATATTTCACTTGATTAAACTGGGGTGGGTGAAAGTAAAGCCATCTCAGATGTAAGAGTGTCAAACATCTTTGATTCCAGGTTCTGAGTCAGTATCTCTGGTCAAGAGAGAGCTTCCTGCTGAGTTTGACAACATCGCCAAGTACTTCCAGGACCTCGTGGATGCTCTGAAGGCCCCTGAGATGGCCGACAAAGCCAAGTAAGTCCATGAGCTTCATCACAGATCATGGATCATGTGGTGGAACTTGACCTGTGAAGCTAAAATGTGTTAACGATAAACATTCTTTACTTAAATTCATGTTGAGACAATCTCTGTGTTGAAGAGCTTACTTTGAGGAGAGCAGAGCCCAGTTCCAGCCCATGGTTGAGAAGCTCCAGGAGCAGTGGAAGCCCCTTTCCAGCAACATTGAAGATCTCATCAAGCCACTGGCCGCCTCCGTCCAGACTCAAGTAGAAGACATGCTGAAGTCTGTGGCTGAGAAGAGCAAAGCTATCCTGCCCCCCCAATAAACAAGTAGTGTTCTTTATTTGCCTTCCTTGATGCGATCTGTTCATATGTTTGTAATAATAAATGGTCTTGAAAGTTGAAATATTTGTGCTGGCTGGTTATTCAGAATATTGTGTTGTAGTATGCGGTATCTTTAAACATTTACACTTCAAAGTAAACTCAGAATGTATTACATACATTGTTGCAACATGAACATAAAATACACTGCAGGGTGAGAAATTTGAAAAGTAAATTGAAAACCTTATTTTTAGACTTGCAACTACAATTTCACAAATCATTGTGAGGAGCTAAACAATACAAAATGTAGAAAGAAGAAACTTCTATCATACATGAGCATAAATATAAAAATGAAATGAGGTCATTAAAACTATTTCAAAAAAGCTCAAACTTCTCAGTTCCTCTCACCTTTTCTTGTCCTCTTTACTGCAGTAAAATCATTTTTATCTATTTCATGCAAAGAACCATTTGGAAACAAACAGATGCTGTTTCAAAACTGTTCCTTCACAATAAGACAACCAAAGAACAGAAACACTGAAAGGTGTCAGTATATCTACTATAAAGAGATTCTACATTCAATTACCACACAAACAAATCTGGCTACATCTTTAATACAAGCATATTCAAGTTAAACCACTTCAGTCATTTAGCCTAACAGCAGAGGGCAGTGTACTGCACATAAAAAACATACATTTCTGTGTGCATTGAAGATTTTCATCTCAGAGCTGTGAGGCAGACTATGATTTGTTGCTTTCTTTGACAACTAAAACAACAAAATCACTAGTCTTCCACACGGCAGTGGACATCAAATCTCAGAGACATCTCCAAAGAATGATTTCAAAAGAAGCTGTTGATTCAAGTTTTGAATCAGTAGAAAACACATCAGATGTTGCTACTTTCCTAAAATTGTGATGTATTAACACATTAGAGATTTCAGAGATCACAAAACATATTTAATGTAGAAAATAAAAAGAACATATTTAATGTAAAGAGAAAATAATGCACAGGGTTTCCAGTCTTCATTTTATTTGTACCTTTCTTTTCTCAGTATAAGTGTTGGCCTGCTCTCACAAGACAAAACTACATGTTATATACATATATCATATATATGTTAACTGAATATGCAGCAATTATTTGATTGTTGTCAGCTCACATCACTAGTACGGTGTATTTTCTCTTCTGAAGGTCATTCTGTTGTAAAGGACACACAGTTATTCTGCAGCGACCTTGTACAAAGAGATAAACAAATTAAGCTAAGAATGCCATTTTCATAAAGCACATTTTCAGTATCTATTCTTCTGTATTTCTATACAGCTCCAAAGAAGGAATATTCTGATTTTCAAAATCGCCATAATCGACATTTATCCATTCTTATTAGACATATAAGACATATAGTAAAATTTATATAGAAAATTATAGTAAAATTTACTCGTTCAGCATCTCAAACGATATACACACAACTCTAAAATGGATTTTTGCCCATGTCAAAGTAACCTGCTGTTAGGCTACATCCAAAAGGAATAAACTTACCAGAAGATCATTTTTGCCACAGTGCTTTAACAGCAGGACATCAGATCATTTTGGGGAAAAAAACAGTCAACGAGCGTTGAAAACTGTGTCCATCTTCCGAAACATTTGTCCACCCCAGTCTGGTCCATATGTTCTGCAAAAAAATATTCAAATACCTGGTGACCTATAGATAGATTCAAACGGATGAATTAAAATAAACGTGGCAGTAACATTTATTGAAAATAAGGCGTGCAGTCTATGGTTCTTACTTATTACAGAAGTAATTGCAAGAAGGTTTCTTGCAATTATGACATCACAAAAACCTAAACTCAAATAAATGACTTGGTACTCACCATGCACAGCCATTGTGTGCCTCTCAAAACAATCAGTTTGGAGTCGAGAAGGACCTGGACTTGGTGAAAAGAAAGAAAAATAAAAAAGAGGAAAAATAAATCTCCTCCTGATAATTGGAGTCTCTGCAGCACTTGAAAATAAAACAGAGGCTGGCGGAATGAAAGTACGGATACAAACTCCAAGATGCTCAGCGAAAAATTAGGGACAAAACTACAGGTTTGCTTTGGAAAGACTGAAGGACCAAGTGTCTCAGTCTGAGGTTTCTGAGGAGGTTTGCGGTCTCCGATCTTGAGGGGCCTCTGGAACACAGAAAATTCTGCGTCTCTGGTCAGTGGTGGATACTAATGGGTAGGTCTTGCAGATATGGGTAATGTTTTTTACTCAAAGCTGACAGACAGACAACCCCCCTTCACACAGGTGCTATTCAAGGATATTGTGTAAAAATGACGTCAACGAAATTTTACTTGGAAAAGCTTTTCAGCGTAAAAGTCCAGTCCTCTCTTTCCGGCATATATATATAAGATCATCTGTCATATACGCTACATTGTTACAAGTGCCTTTCTGACTGTACATCCATATGTTATGGTTAATCAACACCTTCTGTCATTTGATAAGAATAAAATGTAGATACCTTTAGACTATTGTTTGTTAATCCATATGTTTTTTATTTTATACATATGTTTACTATAGGTCAAAAGTTCATTTTAGTGAAATTTGGAGTATAGTGCATACAGATGAATTTTAAGGAAACGGTGGTAGTGCAGGCAGTCACAGGCTGTGTCTCAGCAACAGCGAAGCCACCGGTGGCCTTGGTGATTGTTGCTAGGCAATGGAGGAAACACAATGGCCACCTTAGAAACCAAATTCCATTTTTGGGCTGAAAGGAGCAGTGCCAGCAAAAAAAACGAGGTAGCAAATCAAATAATCATGTAGCATCAAAAGCATTTAGTTCTGAATTTCAATGACTTTAGTAAAGCTGGCGTTTAGATTTCACAGTCGTTTAATAATAATTCAGTTGCATCCCTTTTTATTTAGCCACCTAAATAAATCATACATGATAAATAAATAAATATCATAAACATACACAATCTGTACCTGTCAGTTGTTTTATTTACACTGCAGAGAAATTTCACTCTTTTTCTCGTAAGAATGAATAAAACTGATTGCATTGAAATTTAGGACAAATTCAGAATGTCTGGAATTCATCTTGAGTATAAGTTATTAAACACAATTAAAAACCGAGCTCAGATGGCCTGTTTTTAATTTACAAGCTATATTTGTACATATTGTTAACATTCATTAGATTTGTACATATTGTTTTTCATTTGAAAGATTCAGGTACAGGTTGGATGCAGATGGCCAGGAGCATTCCTGTCAGATCTTTCCGTTCTTTTCTCTGAACCAAAGTTATCCAGCTTAACTTATGCCGTAAAGACGTGCAATTTTCTCAGGCAATTAGAAGACCATTCTTTCATTAAACTGAGGTCAGCCCATTAACGACGGTGAAAAAGAGAAAAGCAGAACGCAACTTTGACGCACCCCAGTGAGTTTTCGACAGCTCTTTACAATGGGACCCGCAGCAAAATGTAAATTACACTAAATTGCTCTAATACGCACCCAGTGGACCTGAGAGGCGCAGTGGGGCTTTTGTGTCCGTGACTGATGGCTTCAGATACGAAGTGGAGGTGAATTAGAGACAGATTGAAAACAGTGGAGAGTCTGTGGCTGAACGACAGGCAGGGTGCGGAAAGATCGCTCTTCTGCACCGATGGAGGAAGATGGCGCACTCCATAAAAGACAACGTCGGATTCGCTTGGACACAGTGTTTCCGAGATTAAAAAGGACAATTATATTGCATTAAATGTGTTTACCTGGAAGGGCTGCCCTTCTGCCTTCTCCGCATTTCATTCCCAATTAGGAACTCAAATGGACACGTTGTACGTGACGTGGGCATCAAGCCAGCTATGTGACATTAACTTAAAACACCATATTGTATATACAATACAGCACCATGTTGTTTAGACAATATCATGATGGTAATACTCTGGTATTCTTTGCATTGCATTTCAAATAAACAGGAAAATATGCCTGTTATACATGCATGTGTTGCAAAACATCTCCATTAATGCTTCTCATGTTCTCGCTGCCGTTCATTTTTCCTCCCCATCAGCAGCACACGCAGCCCAAAGCAGACGTGTTGCTCTTTGTCAGGCTCTTAATGTAAATTCCATTTCTCTGGCCATTATCCTGCTTCTCTTCCAGAGAGTTCTGTTAGTACTACATGCCTCTGGCCCTGTGGCACCCCATCGAACCCATGCAGTGGAGTCCACCCCCGGGAGCCCGGCAAAATGCTTATTCAACAATCACTTGCCATAAACATGCCTAATGACATTTTAGAGGCAAAAAGGCCTGTGTGGTTTTTAATTCATATTTAATGGCTGTCAGACTAAATAGGTGCACTATCCTAAATGAGAACTGTGCCTTTCTCTCTCTCTCTCTCTCTCTCTCTCTCTCTCTCACTTTCTCGGTGGCTTGCTCACTCTCACTTAGGACTGACTGATGCTGTAAAATTTTTTATCATTATATATATAACCATATACAATGGTTATATACAATGGAAAAGCTTCTTGTCAAGAAAAATACATAAAGAAGTATTTCTTATAAAGAAATGTGCTTATGTGTGATTTGTGACCTAAAATCTTCTAAAATGTTTATGACTTTAAAGATATCTGTAGATCTACAGGGTCACGCCATGAAATGAAATGCAGTTTGCACCTCATTTTACTTCTGTTTTCTGACATATTTTTCAGTGAAACTGGATATACATTGAGACTAAACATAGGGCGGGACACGGTTTTATTAATTGGGAATTGGCTGAATTGTAAAAAGTGGGCGTTACATACCAGAATGTATCAAGGTGTTTGGAGGGGAGGAGAAAGAAGAATTCGTGATGTCATCTGAAGATAAAAGACATTTCAGAGACAGAGCTTTGTAAACTGATTCAAAATAATAACATGAAACAAAGATTGCACAAAATAAGACCATCAAAAAAAAAACCAGGGTCACTTGTGATGTCACTCTGACTTTAAACAATCAGTCTGAATCTACCAGCACAAAGAGCTTCAAACAAAACGCGATCATTTCCAAACAGCAATGCTGTTCTTGTGTTAATATTATAGTCTCTCTCTCTCTCTCTCTCTCTCTTCTCTCTTCAGACAGGGCTGAGGCACTGAAATGTAAATAAATCTATCAGGGCCAGGAGCTCCAATATCACGTTACCACTCCTTACAATCAAGAGCTTTTTCATGCCACCCATGAGGGCCATTCTTGTAATGCTAGCACACAACAGAGGCCCGCAAATCATCTCTCTCTCTCTCTCTCTCTCTCTCTCTCTCACACACACATTATTATTATTTCTCTTTATAAATTCTTCTTCGATATCTCCCTGCTCTCCCTATAGGCTGACATCTTGAAGAGAGAGAGCAGAATACTGGGCGAGAGAGGTGGGCTGGCTGTCTGGACTATGCCTGATATCTGCCCGAATCTGCTTTAGGCTCATGTTGTCACCACACAAACATGTTGGAGTACATCAGAATGATGAGACTATCTCCAGCCATGATCAATGTCAGGCTCGGCCGGTATCGATCTGTCCTTGTTGGCACGGCAGCACTCTGACCGGGAGCGGAAAACTGCTTACAAGGGTCAGTGTTGTTTAGACAGACAATTGAAGAGGTCAGTTGCTACTGGTAAACACAGAGTTACCACACCCTGTAAACACACCCTGTGTTAACAACCTTAGGAGGTAAATGCAGGTTAAGCTTGCTACATTTATGCATTTTGCAGACATTTTTATCCGAAGTCACAATGCATTTGTCGTGTATGTTTGAATAAGTACATCTTACTTGGCACTCGAACCCATGACTTTTACATTTTTTAAAATCATGTTCTACCAGTTGTGCTATTGTCATAATCTGTGACCACAAATTTTCTTACTAAACTAGAATTAGTTACATGCATTGAAAACTTCAGACAATGAATAACGAATTTATATTTTTGTACAAGAAAAAACAGAATATAATTGCGGCTATAGACTGTTATATTATGTGCACTCTTAAAAATAAACGTTTTTAAAGGTTCTTCACAGTGATGCCATAGACAAACCATTTTTGGTACATAAGCATAATGTTTTAGATAACTTTAGAAAAACCTTCCACTAACATTACTACAAGAACGCTTTTGATAACTTGGAGAGAAAATTAGCCACTTTTTTGAGAACTTTCCCTGTTAGCTGGGCAGGCTCTCACACGTCTGTCAGCAGTACAACAGCAGCTCTTAAAGACAGTACAAGTACATTTAGACCACATTCAAACTTCAGAATATCTCTGAATGGCAGATGACTCATTATCAGCCCAATGAATCACCGTATGAATAATTGTTTATTAGATTTTTTTCTTATAGACACACAAAATACTTCTATAAAGAGGCATCCTGTAAATCTGATCTCAGAAGTGCACAAGCGCGGGCTGCTTTTAAGGATGAATGAGTGTTCCATGGCAGCTCTCCATCTGTGTAGAATTCCCAGGGGAGAATCCGTGCAGATCTCCATCTTGACTCCCGCTGTGTCCATGCAACATTCCTGTGTGCTTTCATGAGATGCACTCGCTCATATTCAAACAACACTCAACACACCTGCACCCATTAGATAACATAATCTCAACTACGCTGCCAGGTTTTTAGGTTGTAAAAACGTTTCCCTAATGTTTACAATAAGTAACAAAAATGTTAAAAACATTATTTTGACAGTTCTAAGACCATTAGTTTTTATGTCATATATGTCCAGTTTTTAAATGTTGTATTAAATGTTTTGCTTGGTTAGAACAATACTCAAAATTTTAATTCTGTATGTTTTTAAACTGTTCTAACAACTAAAGAATAACATTTCTGATATATAAAAAAGTTACTGCAAGAACGTTTTCGATTACTTTGAAAGAACTTGAATTTAGAATAAACGTAGAATGTAAGCCAATGTTTATGATGGAAGAATGTTAGCCAATGTTCTGAGAAAGTTTCCTGTTATCTGGGGAGTCTAATGGCACATTAAGTCTTTATTTTGAACATTATTTTGGCGGCTTGCTCTTATATTGCTGTAGAATTATACAGATCCACCTTCCTCCCCAAACGTCAAGTGAAACAATGGACAGTGGCTGTATTTTTAATAACCTGAACCTGGAGTGGCCCAGAACGTCTCCTAATAGGTTGTAAGGCAACATAAATATACAAATATTTAAAGTGAGATAAGTACCGTCATTGTCAGGCCGTCGCCATGCTCCGCTCATCGCTTATTAAAAGTGATTTGTGTTGAGAGGTTGTTGTTTCCCAGCAGCATCTATCTTCCCTCCTGTCTGCACGTCCCCTTACCTGCTGGAAACCAAACACGATGGAGGATAAATGTTATGTTTACAGTACAGGTCAATTTATCTTAATTATCTTTCTGCCAGCTAATTATTTAACAGCGTCAACACACCATGTGTCTTGGCAATGCGAAAACGTGATATATTGATAAGGTTTTCCTTATCAAAGAGAATATATATATATAGATGAATGTATATAAATACATATACATACACAGTTAAATAGTGTATATAACCGCTTCAACTGATTGAAATGTAAAATTCTACAGGTTAATGTACATACTTTTCTTTACGTATGTTGAAATCAAATGAAGCCAAACTGACATCGGACCTGACAGCTTAATTATAAATCTTTATTATAAACTTACTGTTGGAAATCAGGGTAAGGTAAGGGACCATTTAGAACACTGATCGGTTATGTACTTACTCAATAACTGATTTTTATTTTTTATTCAACCAAAAAAAGTTACGGTTTGCAGCTTTAAATACATGTGTAACAGATATAGTGATGGATAAATATAAGTCTCAGTCTATCTCTGCCTTCCTGTGCATATGGCTGGCTCTGAGCCAACAGTAATCAACAATGTGGAGCAGATTTTACTGTAAAAGTACAGTAAAGGTCTGGCTCAGCATGACTAATGTGACAATGGCTTTTGGTAAGATATTTTGAATGGACAGACCACTCATTCATTAGTATGCAGTGGAACAAACTTCCTAAATAAATGTTTCAGATAATAACAGAAAATGTAACGTTCCATTGTCGTGTTTTGGAGCAGCTTCCATTTACTGCAAAATCATTGTGGGCTTATGAATAAATCATCAGGCATAAGATTATAATGCATCAAGCCGTACTGCCCATTGCCCGCAGACCTTTAACCCTTGGTAGGTTATGAGATTAATCAAAGAAAATGCACTCACTCACATATTTGGTTAATGTTTGGCCACACATGCCAAACCAGCAGAGGGATCAGCCGTACACTTAATGATGTTTTTAATCTCATTAGTCCACCACCAAAACATAAATTTTACTATTATATATAGGACTGATAATATAAGTAGCAGCATTGCTTCACACAGCACAGGTTCATGTCTGCATCGCATACAGTGTGTGGTGATGTACTGGATTAAATATTATATAACTCACAGCTTTAAACATGAAAATATGGAAAATTTTAAAGCTGCAATCCATAACTTTTTGGTTAAAAATGAAGAAAAATCAATTACTGAGCAAGTATATGACATGAGTTTTAGGTTGTAAAATGTTTTTGTAACGTTTCCATTAAGCTACAACATATTAAAAAACGTTAAGTTCTAGGAGCGTTCAAAATGTCCAGACGTTTTATTAACGTTATTGTGTGGTTAAAAGAATGTTATTCAAAGATGTTTTTAATTCTGTAACATTTTTAAAATAGTCTGCTAACTACCTAAAAATAATGTTTTCCATACATATATATAGCTTTAGAAAAATAAATCCACTAATGGTACTGCAAGAATGCTTTTGATACCCCTTGAGAGAACTTTGAGAGAAAGATGTGAGAATGTTCTGTTAGCTGGGTTGGTGTTGTACATCACAGGAATATAAATAAAGTTTCAGAAGAATATCTCCTCTGAAGAGCTGTTTACCAAATCAGAAACAGACCAATGAAAAGACCTGTTTGTAATTTGCAGTTTCTTCAAGGATCAGACATGCAGGACTTTTCAAATCTTCTCCTGAATGCCAATCGACCCAAGACCTTCCGAAGCTCTATTCAGATTCACAAACAAGCCCATTGTCCAGCCCGGGCGAGGACCTTGGGTTTTTTAGAACCCTTTCATTTAAAAAAAATTGAATACTATTTTTGCATTGGGGTCAATCATGTAATTGGGCTATTTCATAATGATGCATTCTAATGATTGAATGGATCCAGAGCAAGAACGGCCTCTTCTGAGGTATATAGGATCAGTCGATAGAGAGGGAATTGTTTTTGATTACTCGCTGGGCTCTGCCCTTTTTAATGCCTCTTTTATTTCGAATATTTACAAGGAAGCAATGCGGATGATGACAGCGCCTCCTTGAAAACAGAAAGGCACATAATGAATTCATTATGCTGTAATTTCGGTTAAGAGGGGCAGTGGAAATTAGATTGTACGCGCGAGCTAATAAGTGGAAGAGACGCACGGGAGGCAGACCCACCTAACAGGGAACGTTCTCAAAAACGTTCTTGCATAAACATTTTAATGTTATCATATATATATATATATATATATATATATATATATATATATATATATATATATATATATATATATTCTCAAAAATTTCATTCTTAAGATGTTAGTGGAACGTTTTAAAAACAATACAGAATGAAAAGAGTTTGAATAATTTTTCATAACCAAGAAATAATGTTAATACAACATCTAAAAATGGATGTTTTGGATGTTTCTAGAACTTAAAAATAATAATATTAAACGTATTTGTTACCTAAAGGAAACATTACAGAAACAATTTTACAACCTAATTGTTAGCTGGCAAGATGAGTAGGGGATGCTGCGCGGTCATTAGTCTTTGGCGAACTGTAGCTCTCAAAAGCTCCTCGAGTTTCGGTTCATCTACATGAAGACGGGTTCTTGTGTCCCTAATGAGAGAGCCTAGATACAGTTACATTAGCAGAACCCCCAGCAGCACGAGTCGATCGATCTTCAGGTTTACCCCAGTGGGTCTCACTAACGCTGCTGTTCTGAATACTATGATTTCGGTGTTGATGGGTTTTTGTTCCTGGTATAGAGATGATGTAGAGGAGAACGAGGCAGAGGCTGTTGAACTGCAGACGGCCCCACCCTGCTCTTCTCACAATGTGCTGATCAGTTTGTTTAAAACGCTGCTTCATTTGTAAGCTGTTTCCGATAAAAACTTCTTTTAAATCACTAAATATAATGTAAATGTGGTTTAATAACAAAATAAATCTTTGTATGTGATGATGTAAGATTTTGAGCTGTTTAGCTCTAAAATTTCCTCAAAAATACATTCACTTTTTTATACATTTAGTTGCAGGCACTGTTATTCAACAGGAATTTTTGGTAAACTTTACATTATCTACAGGAGTCGAACCTCCGACCTTGGCATCGCTAGCGCAACTCTCCATCAGTTGAGCTACAGGAACGCTGGTACTGGTTCAATACTTGCTTTACATGACCATACACTCTAACAAAGTGAACCAAACAACAGTTTAACAGCCAAAATCAAGCATTACTTTTACAGTATGTGTGTAATAAAGGCAACTTTAGAGAAGCTAGAAATTGTAAGCTAGCTCTGAAAGCATACGATCCCACCCTCCACCTTTGTAAAACTATCTGTAATGGTGCTGAGTATTTCTGAAGCTCAACTGATGCAATAGTGTTGGCATTGCCAAGGTTATGGGTTCAATTACTAAGGGAACACACCTATTGATTAAATGTATATTGTGCAGGACCTTGAATGTACTGTAAGTCACTTTGGGTAAAAGTTGCCAAATGCAAAAACATAAATGGTGTTTTAAAAAATCTATAAAGCAATGTGTGATCTGAAAAGCCTATAGTAGTCAAAAATGAATAATGTTTATGAACTTAAAAACATATAATACAACAACAAATGTTTTTTGGTATCAAGGTGATATATTTTTGATATTTACTAGGCCTAAGAAGCACCATAGAAACTGCTTAGCAACACCCTAGCAACCGCATAACAACCACCCAGAACACTCAAGCAACTGCCTAGCAACCATCCAAAATCCCTAGCCAATGCTTAGAAGCCATCCAGAAAACCCTATCACCTGCATAGTTTCAAGCTAAAAAATAACCATCCAATACAACAATTGGTTCTTGTTATCGAGTTATTTGCAGCACCTAAGAACCATCTACTTAGCAACACCCTGCTTAGTATCTTGCTTAACTACTTAGCAACACCCTAGCAACTATATAGCAACCAACCAGCCAGAAAACCTTAGCAACAGCAATGACCCAGAACACACTAGCATTTGGGCTTTTCATTTTGTGGACTTGGTAAGAACCTGTGGCAGAAAGGTTTTGGTCACCAAACACTAGTCACATTTTCTTCTAGTGTTCATACAGAGAATATACAGGTTAAAAGAGTTGCAATAAATACACAAAGCATACATTGTTCATTTAATTTGATATTACTCATAAGCTAACCACACATGCAAATGCCGCACACGCAGGTTGATGGCTTGCTTTATTGTGGGTGGCAGTGGGCAGCAGCTCTATATCTATATATTAACCACTGCAGGTGTAAAAGCCTTTCCTTGTACTCATTCCAGCAGAGCTTTTACTCTCCTCCACTCTGCTCTGGTCTCTCTGTGTGACAGGACATTAGGTTGATGTGAATTGAGTATTGTTTTAACATCTGACACATGCAGCCCCTGTAGTCAGGTTACCTTCTCCTCCTGTCATAACACAAAGTCTTTACCTTTAAAAATCACTGCTTTTTATTAAAAATGTCATGTGGAAATATGTGGCTTGTGGTTCCACGAAAAAGTACTTTCATTATAGTAAAAAACGTGCAATATAGTAAAAAACTTTATTAATAGTTATTAAACGCATACTGACAGTATAACATCGAAAACACATGGTACTCTAATTTTATTTTAAATGTTATCTGGATGTGTTTGGAATACAACTGCAACATCTGCTTGACTAAAATCATAAAATCTAATTTTATTAATAGAGGTTTCCTTTTTTCGATATTGCAGTGATTTGCAGTAGCAATTTTTTATTTTTCTTGGTATATAAAAAGGTGTATATATATATACACTGGTACGGATTGAATTAAAAATTATGCATATGGCGGGGCACAGCCTCTGACTAGAGAACCTGTTTCCTTCTTATTTAGAAACTGAGGCCCATTAGTAGCAGTTTTGTTGTGTGGGAGTGGCTTTAATTGAATTATTCTCTGCTCTGATTGGCTTGGCAGACTTACTCAGCATATCCTGTTTAAAGCTTCATTACTGGAGACATCATACGCCCAAATGTCACAGACTGGGAGGGCCCATAAAATTAATGACAGCAGTAAAAATCAGCATTCTTTAAATGTTTCATACCAAACGTCATATGAGGTGCTACAAGTTATACAAATCTGCAGGTTTTGTAGCTCTGTAGGATTATTGGAGCCGCAGCGCATTATGGGTCTTTGGGCTAAAATGTTAAGTGAAACATATCGTATTGCAAAAATAAAAATAAATCTCTCATCATCTACTCACCCTCATCATTTCAAACCAATATGATCGTATTTCCCATGTGGTCTATCATACCTGAAAAGAACAATGTGTTAGTATGTTAAAAGCAAATATGCGCTCCAAAAAAATCAGATAAATAAAATAAACATCTGCTGTATTAATATGAAATGTTTGTAATTTATAGTGCTACATTTGAATGGCTATCAATGGGAAAAAATGCTTTTTGGTGTCCGATTGATGTAGTCACAACACCTACCAGCAGGGGCTCACTGGACCATGCTAACCTCACACCCTGGGACAGTTGCTTGAAATTTTAAAAGTTACAAAGAACGATAAAAAAATCCAATGCAATCTGACAGACATGAGCTTTAGAACGTGGAATTTAGTCATTTAGTTATATGGACGTTTACCTGAAAATACAAAGTTCTGCCATCAGTATTGAAGCATCATAGTATCTGTTTCTCCTTTACCTTTATTGTACGCCAACAAGCCAACTAACAGGAAACGTTCTCAAAACACTGGCTAGCATTCTCCAAAAGTTCTCTCAAAGTTATCAAAAAAAATTCTTGCAGTAACATTAGTAGATTTTAACGTTATATATAATATATACCATAAACTTTACTCTTAAGTTGTTAGTGGAACATTTTAAATGTTACAGAATTAAAAAAGTTTGAATAATGTTTTCATACTCAACCAATAACGTTAATAAAGCGTCTAAAAAACTGGACATTTTGAACGTTCTTAGAACAGAATTTTCTTAGAATTTTTAACATTTTTGTTACTTAATGGAAACATTAGTGAAACGTTGTTACAACCTAAAATTGTTAAAGCATAAATGTTCTACCAAACAAATGATGACAGATCTTTGAGTTTTGGGTAAGCTCTACTATAACTCATGATCAATCAGGTGTGGGCCGCTCAGCGTGTATATTTCAGTGAGGAGAGCTGTTTTTTAAAGCACACTGAGGGACTAATAACAGCAGCCTTTCCTCACTCTGCAGGTTTTATCTCTCTCCAACAGAGCGAGGATGGCATGGAAAGTAATCAATGCATTGTGGAAGCACACAGGTACACGGCTAGATGTAAAGAGGTAAACAACCAAAGCAATAACAGAGTCCAGAATCTACAAAATGGTCTTAAAAGCCTCTTCAGTATCTGAGCTTTTAAAGAGCACGAGAGATCTGTCCAAACTCCAGAGATACTGTTTTAGGGCCACGGGATGAAACACCACCATAGATGGATTTTTCACTCTGTCCCTCATTCCCTCTCTTTCTCCTGCCATACTTCTGTCTTGGCTGATCGTGATGAAGAGGGAACGAGGGCGGAAGTCTGGAGCCATCACTGTGTCCTGATTGCAGGAGAGAAAGGGTCTACTCTGGACCTGCCAGTAATTGTGGTTAGGGCACTATGACCTTTACTGTAGTGCATATGGAGGCTGTCAGAAATGGAGGTGGAGGGCACGATATTTATCCCTATGGGAGGACAAGACTGCAGTCACAGCAGTCGGCCAGCAGCATGAATCCTCCTCTGGATGCATCAGGAGAAGAAAGCATTCAGGGTACAAGAGAACAGGGAAAACAGGAGTGGCTGGGTCAGTAACACACTATAGGAAAGGAAAACAACAGATCTCAAGTAGGATCTCCTAATAACTGTTTGCTGCTACCCAGCTAACAATTTTAGGGTGTGAAAACGTTTCTCTAATGTTTCCATTAAGTAACAAAAACGTTAAAAATATTATTTTAGATCTAGGAATGTTTAAAATGTCCAGTTGCCATTTTTGATATATATGAAAAACGTTCTGCATACATTACCGCAAAACGTTTTTGACAAAACTTTTAGAGAACATTAGCCAACATTCTGACAATGTTTCCTGTAAGCTGGGTAGACAGCGATGTGGTTAACAGGAAAATAGGACACATACTTGAGTTTGCTTCTCAGAATTGTCTCCTAAAAAATGACCTCAGTAAAAGTTTCAGAAGCGTTTCTAAAACGTACTTGGATTTGTCTAATTTGTGTCTGTTTTTATTTGAAAACTTTTAGCAGAAACATCTGACAGATGGATACTTAATGAGTAAATTCTGTAGGTGAGCAGAGAAATAAAAATGTTTCAAGACATGTTTACAGGAATAATCACAAATGAGAGCTCTTTAACATCTCTGTTAAATGGAGACCCAATAAAGGCTTGTGCTTAAATGCTCCTCACCCTGCTTCTCCTGAAGAAAACCTCTAGAGTTTCAGAAAAGACAGAAGAGATCTCAAAAGTGCCTCAGACTGCACAGATTTGCCAACATATAAAGTCTGCAATCAAAAGTCAGAGACTGCAGAAGCAGGGCCACAGTGACACAGTAACAGGTTAGCAGAGGTTTCATATACCAGCTGTACTAAAACACGAAACTTTAAACCACTCTAATACACACAAAACCTTAAATACCCATCATCTATAACCTTTTACTATTTGAAGATTCCTCTGATGAAAAACATCCTTTAATGAAATCCAACTGAAATCACAACTTGATCCTTTAAATACCAGAAAGAAGTTTGTGTGATGGTAGAGAGCAAATTAAACTGAAATGAATTGATACCTGTTAAATGTCCCACTCGATTGTTAAATTGGTAAATTTGAACTGAGGTTGTAAAAGGGATGCAATTTGCCATCTAATATTTAATTTAAAGAATTAATGTAACTGTTGTACATGTTTTTGTAATTGTTTTATGTGAACCTTTTTAAAATAAAAAAAGTTGTCAAATGTTTGTCAAAACTGATTTTGAGTAAGCACCTGACCAAAACTATGTGAGAGCAAAGGTCTCTCAGACGAAAACCAATATTTTAAGACAGACAGACAGAGGAAGAAACAAAGAGGAAGTCTGAAAAGCAAAATATTTTAAGAACAATGGCATTTCCAAGTAAGTGACGTTAGTTTTTGGGTGGCAGGTTTCCTCATGAGCTAAAAGTTTCCCATCCCAGCTGGCTGATTCTAACTGGTGCAGAACTTCCTGTCCAACTGTATCCACCTGCAGTTCATCGCCCACACTTATCTCACTTCTGTGAGTGTCACAAAGGTGTCTGGTGACCACTGCTTTCTCCTATCTCACACTCAACTAATGGACTGCTTGCCCCTCCCCTCCTGTTCTCCATCTCGGACTGGGAGGCAACAAGAGGAGGCAACAGCCCACTGTTCCCCTGGGCCCTTCTAAACGGCTCAATAGCTCAGCTCCTGGATGGGATCATAACCCTGAGTGCTGGCCAAGAGAAGAGACGCCTCTCCTAACGTCCAGAGTTCCTGCTTCAGTCGTTGCTGTCTCTGAAGCAGAGCGATGACGCCTCGGGATACAAACTCACTTGAACCTGTGATGCCCCTGGCTGTGGTTCTGTTCCTCATTCTGGTTCCAGCAGCTCTGAGTGGATGTCCAGGTGCTTGCCGATGTTCCTTCGCCATGCTGCAGTGCCTGGAGACGGACGGGATCACCAGCATCCCTGCACTGACGCCACAGGAAAGCGAAAACGTCACAGAAATGTGAGTTGAGTTTGGATCTGTGTGGTGTTTGATGAAAGTTTAGGCTTGTTTAGTTTTGATCTTATTCACTCCACAACAAGTGTTGCTTCTGATGGGGCAGGTTGTGAGTTCAAAGGTAACTGGCCTTTATAAATTGAATGAGGAAACGTGGAAAATCTGAAGAGAATTTGAAAATCTACCTGTACTTTGTTGTTTTCACAGTCCCGCACTGGCCACATATAGACTACACATTTATCTAGACTGACCAACACAATTACTGGGTTTATAAGTAAACATGGAATACAGGAAAGTGGCCTCATTTTTTGGTGGTATTTTTGTGGAGCTCCTGGCTGCTGAGCTGTTTGGAGTTTCTTTTGAAGAGTAACACTCTCTAACCTAACACAATCTATACAAGAAAGGAAGAGAAAAGAGCACAACATTAACATTTGTGTTCAGATGAGTTTTTCAGATGGTCCTCAGAGATGCAGATGTTTCTATAGCAATACCAGTTGTTTGAGAGCGCTTCACTGTGACGAGATCAGTTTAGTTCTTCATTCTTAATACAACTTTGTATGACTCTGGTGCACATTTACAGCACATTTACAGGTGACATAATCGTCACCAGACTAACACTCTCTCTGTCATGCAAAATGTCTTTTGCTGTAGAAATGTTTAATGTATAGAAATAAATACTACATATACTTAGATATTTCTTATATATATATATATATAATGCTTGGCATCCCTTCTGTGTTTGTGTACTGTCAGTACACCTGTCTAGATTTGATTATCTCAGCTCCAACAGTCTCTGCCTTTACTACAAGCATTCAATCAATAAGTGAGAGGCTCTTTCTCCACGTGTTGACGGAGAAGACTCTGTGCCCGTAAAACTGCAGCATTTCACTGCATAAGTGAGATGGAAACAGTATAGAGGAGCACGGCTTCCACCAGGGAAGAAAACAAATGCCCATTAACTTCATACCGGTGGCAGAAATTCATCTTTCGCCAGCTTGTAAATTCCGCCCTGTGAATTGCTAGCGAACGCCTCGCTGAAAACAATGGATGAAATATTACCCACTCGAGCAGATTCAATAAGCCAAAGCAGTTTGAGAAGCTCGTCCACCTGCTGTGTAACTGCATTACAGCTCTTTGGGTCAATGCGTAATAAATATCTGTACACTGGACTGTGTTCTCAAACACAACAGAATCACAGGAGATTCCAGTCAAGTCCGCATATAAAGACAATCAGCTGATATTAGATTATTAATGAACATGAGAGATGGTCTATATTTGGTGATCAATCACTTGTTTGCATTGAATACTTCATAAAACGTAACTTGTTCTTATTCTAAACTTATTCTACCTCTTTAAGCTGCAATCCATAACTTTTTTGGGGTTAAAAACAAACAAAAATCAATTATTGAGCAAATACATGAAAGATTAGTGTTTAAGACTGTCTCCTTACAACACAGCGATTCGCAACGATATGTTTATAATAATGATTTATAATCTGAGCTGTCGGGTCAGATTTCCCTGGAAATGTCAGTTTGACTTCATTTGATTTCAACATACATAATAAGTAAAGTAACCTGCAATTTTATCTTTTAAACAGAGATGGCGGTAGAGAGGTGAAAGTTAATAATAATAATAAAAATATGACATAAACAATAAGCAGTCCAACATCCACTATAACAATGTTTTTAAAACGTTCCACTAACTACTTAAAAATAGATTTTTGATATATGACATATAACATTAGAAAAAGTTCTACTAACATTACTGCAAGAACATTTTTGATAATGTTGAGAACTTTGAGAAACATTAGCCAACATTCTGAGAATGTTCCCTGTTAGCAAAGTATGCAGTTTAACATCTTATGAGCAATGCATTTTGTAAACAAAGTATTCTTGATATTAGTTCTGTGGTTTACTGGAAGTTTGTTATGTCAAGTGCTGCTATCAGTTCACACTGACCCACCGAATGAAATTAGATTATTTTCTTTCATATCAACTGCACATTGACAATTCAACAAGCCCGTGTTATTTCAGAAACATTATGGAATGCTTTAAAGGTCTTATTCATTAACAGCGATGTTGTTTACACTGTCTGGTTTGCTGAGCCATGATGGGGACGCCATTTCTATATTTTCTCAAGAAGAAAATATTCCTTCCTGGAAGCAGAAGTACTTTATTAAAGAAGCTGCTTGTGTGGAAATGAAAAAGGAATCGATTTTAAAATACTTCACTGACAGTGTTTATGCCTCATATTAACCTCTGCAGGGACAGTGTAGAGTGAAACCTCAGTAGTTGCCTTTTTGTCTTTCAATATTTCAACAAAGCAACATTTGTTTCATTAACATCACAACTGTAATCGGACATATTTCAGAGTGAAACAGGATATTCTCCCAGAAAAGGCCAGGCTTTATTTTTATCCAATGGGAATTAATTGGATTGTGAAAAGTGGGTGTTACATACCAGAATAGGCCAGGTGGTTGGAGGGGAGGTGCTGGAAAAAGAGGTTTGTGATGTCATCCAAAAAGCTGTGTTGTTTCAGAGGCAGTAATTAGCACATTTTGATAAAAGATTATGAAAAACGTTTTTTACTTGCCATGACATACACTAAAAAAATCAGACACATAATACCAGTAATGTTTATTTAGAAAGTAAATCTTTTGCAATCTTTTGTTGCCTTTGAGCACTATTATTATTAATGGTGCTTGCTAAGACTCATATTTTGGAAAATGAGCCTACCCAACTAACACTTTTGGTTTCCCTAACGTTTCCATTAAGTAACAAAAACATAAAATGTTTCATTTTGAATGCTCTGGGAACTTTCAATACAACAAGTTTTCTAGACGTTGTATTAGTGTTGTTGGTTGGTTATAAGAACGTTATTCAAACCTTTAAATTCTGTAACATTTTTAAAATGTTCCACTAACATTTCTGATATAAGAAGTTAAAAAACATTCTACTAATGCAACTGCATGAATGTTTTTGATAACTTTGAGAGAACTTTTAGAGAACGTTAGCCAATGTTATGAGAACTTTCCCTGTTAGCTGGGTAACGCTAATAAAACCTCAGAACACTGACTGTCCAACAACTGCAGAGAACTGCCCTGGCCACCCATAACATCATAACATTGTGAGTTCTGCTCACACACACACAATTTCATCAGAAGTAAAAGACTAGCTGTTATTCAGCAGTATGACTGAATTACTGATAATGAGAACATGCTTCTCTCCGATTTCAACCCTCTAGATACATAGAGAACCAAGCCAATCTGGAGAACATCACAGAGACAGACCTCGCCAACTACAGAGAGCTAAAGAACCTGTGAGTAAAACACATACATTTACAAGCACCATAACACTTAAATGAAATCTTTCTATATTGTTTGTACATTTATATACTTTGAATACATCATATAGCATCTATTTATATTTAAATGTATTACGAAAAACAATACAGTAACAATAATAATATACAAAACAAGGAAATGCAAACCTTAAGAACTGCCATAGAACTATTTGAATTGGTTTTAAGAACTTATATACTTACATATGTGTGTACACACAGATTATATTAGATTGTAATCCCAATATCTCACACTAAATAACAGTCGGATTTCTGCATGTGTGTTTTAGAACAGTAACAGATTGTGGGTTGCTTTACATCTCTGAAAACGCCTTTCAACATAACTTCAACCTGCAGTATGTGTGAGTATTGTCCAGCAATCCCACAATACACTGGGGTCCCGAGGCTTGTACCTGTCAATCACTTTAAATCCTCCTTCCTTTTAATGACTGAAGCTGTTTGATTGGTCTCAAGCGGTAAAACCGTGACCCATTTACAGTTAATGAACACCAAATGACAATGAGGGCACACTTCACTTCCCAAAATCATTTCACTGCATCTATTCTCCCTCCTTTAAAGTGAAATTGGCAGAGATGCTAATAAGAGATGTAAGAACTGTCTCTTCATCCTGGCTGAATATTAACTACATAACATGATGTTTGCGCACCCGATTCACTGAAAGACTGATAGAATAGAAAAGTGCCTTTTACCAGTAGAAAATTGCTTAAGAAAATGTTCTGAAACTTTCGCTTCATCTTAGGACTGAAACACAAGCGTCATAAGTTTCTAATTATGCAACCTCGGTTTCATGCATTATTGGTTTCTGAAACTCTTAATGCAAGTGGCACATGGAATATCCTCTACGACTGGTTTCAGGAAGTACTTTAGGTTTAAACTTTAAGCCAAAATAAAAGTTAAAATATAAAAAACAATAACCAAAACAGGGGGAGGGATGATAATGGCTGCCACACCCTTGACGTCCACTAAATAATGATACAACAAGTCAGATGTCACATCCACCACAAGAAACCTCACAGAGCATCTACAGCCAGAACAAAATAAACATCAAAAAACAAAATAGACAAATAGGTACTGTAATTCGTAACTTTTTTGGGTTAAAAGTAAAAATCTGTTATTGAGCAAGTACATAACAGATCAGTGTAGTAAGTTTATAATATTGATTTATACTTTGAGCTTTCGGGCACGATTTACTGGAAAATGTCAGTTTGTCTTCATTTGACTTCAACATACTTCATGAAAAGTATGTAAAGTAACCTGCAATTTCGTGATTCAAACAGAGATGGCGGTAGAGAGGCGACCGTTAAAGATTGCAGCTTTAATATTTAATTCAGTGAGTCAATACAGAAGCTATTTTCTATCAACACATATTAGGGCTACAAGAGTCAACGTTTACGCTCTCCTGCAGGGAAGATTTCCAAGCGTCGCATGTCAACAAAACGCTAATGATATTAACCGTGTTCCTCCAAAGGCTGTTGACCCTTATCTTCACTATCTTGTAATCCTTATCTCTTAGTGTGTGTGACATGGCCACTGTTGTTGATGTGGGGGAAAAGCGGTCACAGAGGAGGGAGGGGCAGTCTTGGGGTAACATGAGAGCATATCCAACAGTCACCCTTTACTCGCCCACCTTGGCGTATTATTGACAACTGATGCATAATAAATACACTCCACTAAGGGTCCATTATCACACAATCAATACTTCACAGAGGGCTGCGTGTGGAACAGATGTGTCTCTAAGGCTTGGAAGCATTATGTGGTGGGGGGATATACAGTAGGAAAAATCAGGAGTATAAACGAGTCTTTTATCTTTTATTCGTCTGATTCATTCATGGCTTTGGATTGATTCTTACAGTCTTCTCCCTCCCCTCGACCCCAGGATGAAACAGCAGCTGCTATACTCAGGCGTTCTCTCCCTACGGTAGAATCGAACTGTAATAGATAGGCCCTGACGGCCGACCCATCTGACATGAACTTTGGGGAGTAGAGAAAACAAATATTTGAACCCTTGATGGCTCGCATTATCCCTGCCACTGAGAATCTATATCAGCGAAGGCATTACTGTCCCCACCGGCTGTCATTTGTGAGTTCGTGTAGTGACTGTTTACAGCTTTCACCCCTGAGGATGCCTCACAATTTGATTAGACAACACGACGCTTTGTAAATATCTCTACATCACAAAACTCAAACCGAGAGGTTTAATCCCAGCTTACGATTTGAAGTTGTACGAGTGTTCCCTCAAAAAAAAGGAAGGGTACACAATTTCAGGAGATGCTTGCAATAACACGCTAGCTTTGAAAGCAAAAGATCCCGCCCTCTCTTCAGAGCCTCTCCAAAGCCACGCCCCCTCCAAAACACATCAACACATACAGAGCTTTTCACCAACAACTTAAAAATAATGTTTTTAATATGATATATAATGTTAAAAAGTCCTACAAACATTACTGCAAGAATGATTGATAACTTTAAGAGTTTTAGAGAACATTAGCCAACGTTCTAAAAATGTTCCCTGTTAGCTGGGATGTACGTGATAAAATGTAAAAAATGATGCAGAACACCCTCGAAATTAGTAAAGAGCTTCATTAAGACTTTCAATAAGTCATTGAGAAAACTCTTAAATTTTCAAAAATTAAGACAAATCTGCACCTCCATCCACTCCCTCACTTTTTAGTTTTTTTCCTGTGTATAAAAAAACACATTCATTCAGGTAATTTAACTTAAGCCCGGCTATCAGTCAGCAGAGATGTGCGCCAGTGTTATTCAGACACGCAGAGCTGCTATGAGATATATTGCTGCATTAGATAGCATAAATATTACGACTGCTCATATTCAGGCTTCGAGATTTAAACTATGTATTAAACCTTCTCACATTACTCATTTCACACCGACGTGAATGGTAATGTGTGTTACATTTGTGAAGCAACTTCATAAATTAATAGAAATGTACAGTGACAGGTGTGCGTACATTACAATGGCTTTAAAACTGGCCCATCTAATCAGAAGTTAGAATCAGATCCATAAATCCCATTTAAATATTTTACGAGACCCTGGAGAATTGAAAGTGAATGAGAAATTGTGTCCAATTCTTCATCTGTAGCTCTCTTTTTTTACAGAAACCTGGCCTCAAATGTACTGGTGCACATCAGCTGGAGAGTTTTCCATTCCATCCCTCTGTTGAGTCTGTGAGTAGCATACTACACTCGTATACTGCCTTTTGCTACAATTCTCATTTTCTTCTACTCTGTTTGGGTGATTCAGAGCTGAAATGTGAACTGAGAACTTTTTCAATGTATCTGTGCACACGCTACATCTGCTGCCTCTGTTGAAAGCAAGAAAATAATCATAAGAAATGTTGCCCTCTCTTTTTGTGCAGACTTCTGAGGGACAATCCGCTCACCTGCTCATGTGACATTTACTGGCTTCAGCAGTGGCACAGAAGACGACCGGGCGACGTCGACTCGCAACAAAACTGCCTTTACAATGGCAACAGCGTTCCACTGGATTCATTTGAAATGGATAACTGCAGTAAGTGGACCTGTTTGGAATAAAACACATTTAAAGAGGAACCGTGTAATCTCTGACAGTACCATACAATTTGTAGAAGGACTGACCTCAATTCTGTTTGTCATTGGTGGCGCAGAAATCACACATCTTTAACGTAATCTCATAAAATTGTCAAGATTTGTTATAATTTTTGTCATTATAAATGTTCATACACTTGCTATGGTGTTAATGTGGGTGGCACGTTTGAAACCATTTTCCTGATTCTGTTCTCCACTTTATTTCCTGTCCTTAAACGTAAGTGGCAAAAGGAACAAAAAGCAGCTTGCAGACCTTCATTTCTGTCTCGTAATTGACAGGTGTTCCTGTGGTCACAATCCAACCAAACTCCACACTGACCACTCAAGAAGGCGGAAATCTGACATTTATATGCCAGGTCACTGGAGTACCCACACCTGTTATCAGCTGGAGAACAGAGCAGCTAACGTCCAACTGGACCTTACAGGTACATCACGGTTTAATACAAGGACAAGATTTTAGCGATGTAATCCACAGCACAATGTTATTTTAGCTTTTAGTGATTTTGGAGCAATAACATAATAAATAAAAAGCAAAATAAGTAAATACGAACATGAAATTAATGAGTAATGACCAGACAAAAAGACAATTTTGTTGCCACTGACCACCCCAAAACCAATTGTTACCCTTCTGCATTGTTTAAACATTGTTATAGTGTTGTCTACTTGATGTCCATCAGTTAAATCGTTTCTACATTCATCCTTATTCACAGCGGGGAACCTGGGGTTCCACACTAGAACTGGTGCTCAATATGTGGAACGTATATTCTGGGGACAACCTGCATAACCTCACCTGTGAAGCGGAGAACCGAGCTGGCCTGGGTAAAGCTATGGTCCAGCTGGACATTGAATGTAAGTCTGGTTTTACATCTTAAAAGCAGTCATGGTTTTACAGCTTACTCCAGCTGCAACATATAATTAAAGAAACAATTGTAACTTTTGCTCTTTACTGCCCCCTCTGTTTAAAACATAAAATGGCAAGTTACTTGCAGAGTTTTCTTAATGCAGATGAGTACATTTTAAGCAACTGTTGTAAGAACAAGCTACAAACATTATGAACTGCAGCTTTAAGGATAACCTGACTTCAGTCTTTTTGGTTCTTTTCTGTTCCGTCACATGCTATTATTTTTCCACAGAACACAACAAGTGTTCAAATGTTTAAAAACATCATGTTTTCCCCATACAACAACAGTCTATCAAGCTTTAGAAAGAACAAAAAAACTAAATAAAAGCACTATAAAAGGATTTATGAGTTTTCTTAAACCATACGATAACCTTATGTGAGAAGCAGGCTAAAATTTAGGTCATAATTTAAAGAAACACTTCCCTTCCCTCATACGCAAGGTTACCTTGAAACTTAGATGGCTGCCCAACTAAGCTACACTGAAAGTATAAAACACAGGTGTGAGGTTAAACCCACCATTCAATATTGACACGCAAGACACTTGACACTGGTAACCGTGTTGAAACGGGCGAGTTTTCATCTAAAATCCTCCCATATGACCGCAAGTCCACACCACAGCAGTTACCAGTGTTTATCACCTTCTCTTCAGAAGGAAGAAAACAGTGCTTGACTTCAGACAAATGTATCGCCATCAGGGGAGCGATAATGACTGTCAGGAAAATGGGATGATAACCGTCTTCAGATCTTGTTTGTTCTCTGCTAATGGATTCTCTCCCCCAAAGTCCGGAAATATAATTGTGACGACTGATTGGCAGATAACGGGTGTGTTAGTCGCCAGTCTATCAGAATCATGCTACTGGTGCACAATGGTTCAGTAGCGGCTACCCCCTAATTTGTTTGTAATTAGGCCACAAATGTTTGTTAGTGGCCTAATTAGCTTGTAAGTTAGCCTGAGAATTCTAGCATAATTCTAATGCACAAGTGTTACTATACAATAATTCTGATCAGTTCAAAGCCTCTTTTACTAGAACCAGACAGTAATCGATAACATAATTCCCAGCTTTAATTATGACGTTAGTGTATTTACTGCTAACTATAGCGCTGCGGATGATAAAGTTCACCTTCAGCCAACTACAATACAGTAACTGCAACATGGTTTTTTGATGCAATTGTTTAAATTTCGCCTCTCTACCACCATCTCTGTTTGACACATAAAATTGCAGGTTACTTTATGTACTTTTCATTATGTATGCCGAAGTCGAATGAAGTCAAAATCCCAAATTTCCTGGGAAATCGGACCCAATGGTGGTACAGTATCGAGACCCGTTTGAACATTGAACTGTCACGTACTTGCTTAAAAACTGATTTTCGTTCGGTATTAACCTAAAAAGTTGCAGTCTGCAGCTTTAAATCTTTTTAATGACAACAATCAGTGCAGTTCAAATTCAGTTCATAAACTCGGTAAGATCAGTACGATGTAACAAGGACTTTTTTTAAACATAAACTCCGGGGTTTGACGCAAATGGCTGCGAATCTGTGTGAACTGCTCTCTGTAGACAGGGTCACGGGTTAAGAGCGGTGATACGGTTATGGAGTGGCCAGCCTGTGTGCATCAGCAGGTTCTTCTGGCTAAAAGAACCATTTCCTGTATTCCACCTTCAGAGGATCTCAAGAGCCTCTTGTGGTCAGGTCCCCTAAACAGACAGAAATTTATTATTTATAACAGGTCAACAGGTTTACTGTAAAAATGGAGCACATTGATTCGTGGAAAAATTATGACAGATGCGTCAGTCTTCTAAGCGATGCTGAAGAACAGAAAGTGGAAGTTCATAACCATTATCCAAGCAGAAAGATTATGCTCTCTTTTTAACAAACTGTATGAGCGCCAAATACGGCAGTACTTACAGCTCGATATAGAATTGAGGTTTAATTCTGAGGTCCAACCTTGCTCCAAAGACTAGCTTAGTCCAGCATAAATGTCCAGGTTGGTCTAAACTGGTTTATGCTGGTTAACGACACCAGCATATCAACATGCAAAACACAACATATAGTTAGTCACAAGCAATGTTTTTTATAATTATTTCTGTTCTGTGTGTAAGAACAGCGAGTCCTGGGGCCACAGTGCAAAACAAAGGAACCTAATAGATGCTAAATGCTGAGGAATGTTTGTTGGGCATGATAGTAATAAATACAAATATTCAACAATAGAGTTAAAAGGATTAAAGATATAAATAGGTAGTTAGGTACAACATCTATATGTATACGTTTGTACATGTTTATGTGCAAAATTGTTAATTGCTTTGTGAGTGTAAACTCACTGTCCTTGTGTTTAGTTCCAGTGCGGATCTTGTTTCTAAGAGATCCAGAACCGCAACATCACTGGTGTATTCCATTCGCTGTGGACAGCAATCCTCCAGCCACCATCAAATGGCTGTACAACAACACCACTCTTGTAGAGACACGCTACACCTACACAGAACTGATCAGAGATGCAGCCGACGGCTCTGTCCAGCATGGCTGCCTCTTCCTCAACAAACCCACCCACATGAACAATGGCAACTACACCCTCATAGTGGTGAACAAACTGGGGCGGGACAAGGCCATGGTCATCGCAAAGTTCATGGACAATCCTTTTGATCCCTTAGATCCAGAGGGCATCATTCCTGGTTAGAGCATATCATTAGACACTTATGCTTGTACATGCTATAAGTGATGTCACATAGCATGTACATCATGTTATTATTGACATCAGATAGATGACTAATTTAATGTTATAATTCCTCTCCACATGCCAGTCCTCACAGATGAACCAAGTAAGTTATTCTAAATCTCTGATTTGCCTCTCAATACTGCAATGAGTAAATATAATGAGTGCTTACTATATAACAAGTGCTTACTATAGAAACATAACAAGTGTTTTTTTTAGTATAAAAAATATAATAAAGGCTTACAATGCAAAATATTATGAGTGCTTACTACAAGAAATATGAGTTTACTATAGAAAATGTGAGTGCATACTATAGAAAATATAATGAGCACCTACTATAAGAAACATAATGAGCACTTACTATAAGAAATATAATGAGTGTTTACTATAGAAAATATAATAAGCGCTTACGTTAGAAAATATAAGTGCTTTCCATAAAAATATTAAGTGTTTACTATAGGAAAAATAATGAGTGACTTCTATTGAAAATATAATGAGTGCTTTCTATAGGAAATATGATGGGTGCTTACTATAGAAAATTTAATCTATACTATAGATAATATGAGTGCTTACTATAGGAAATAATTATTTCCCTCAGTAATAACCAAATGTTTAAATATTAGCAGTTCCCACAAATCAATCCACAGATGATGTGACTGAAAAACTGGAGAGCAGAGTGTTTGGGGTAAGAGACGAGCCACATGTGATACTGAATCTGCGTAATTACCTGTTATTTATCATTTAACCCTAACATTGGCCATGTGTATGTCGGAAGGTATCTGTGGCGGTGGGCCTCGCAGTGTTTGCATGCACATTTCTGCTTGTCATGGCCGTTGTCATCAATAAATGCGGACAGCACTCCAAGTTTGGTATCCACCGTAAGTTCTATTACCATATTCAGGCTTATTTTCCTACCAAGTAAAAAATGATATTTAATTTCAATTTATTGATTAATAAATGTTGCAGCTGAAAGTCACAACACATGGAAGATCACGTGATCTCAAGTAGCGTCCAAAAAGACAACTTCATCAAAAGAGTCTTCATCTCATACGAGTGTATAACATTTTAAACATATTTCTTGGTCTACTATCAGCCAAATGTACTATACATTTCTGTAGGTGTTAAACTAAATCAAGTTACTTTTACATAAACACTTCTAGAGAAGATAAATCCCCCAATATCCAGCTCAGATGAATGTTCTAGCAAGAGAACATCAGTTCACAATTCAAATCAGCATTTTCCACTCATTCTGAAGAAGTTGTAAATGACTTCAATCCAGAAGAACTACTGCATGAAAATACATCGCAGAAACAAAGTATGACAGGCAACAGCAGAGGTTTCTTAGCATTAAACAAAACTGTGCCAAAATGACTTTCTCCGTTATTATTTCAGAATTTGTGTTGCTTTTAAGTAATGGGCAAAAAGGCAGTGAAATACAGGCTCTTCTAAGCTGCAACTTTGTCCAGTGTCAGTCTAACAGCTCTAACAGCAGAGTGCTGGCCGGTCTTAATTACAGCATGCAAAGTAAATAGCATCAGGAGATCCAGCCGCGAGTAAACCATTAAAGCAGAGTGATGGAGCCATGCTTTCAGGTCCACTCGCCGGGCACGCAAAGTGCTTAAGTGGACCTGATTGCCTCCCTCCCGTCTCAACCTCTACTCCCTGCGTTCCTCTTTTCTGCCCAGTTTGGGGTCTCTGTGGTTACAGCTTGAGTGGGTTTTGTGATTTGAAAGAGAAGGTTTCGCTTTTAACGCTGCTTCCTAAAGCCAATGTGATTCGTTTTATACAAGTAAACATTCTGCTAGATATCTTTTTGTATATGTTGTGTTGTATACATCACAACTGACTGCAATTGGCAGGAACTTACTGTAAACTTAGTGTAAAGAATTATAAGTGGTGTGTGCTAGAGCATTTTGCCACTCATCCCAAACCGTTTGTGCTACAGATGCAATACTTCAAATTATATAGATTGTTACACTGCAAAAAATTAATAGTTTAATTAATTAGTCTTGTTTTTCCACCTGAACAACTTTGAAACAAGATACGTTTATTTAAAAACATGACACAGATACCAAGATATTGTATAAGAATTGTTTATGGAGATTGAGTCAGCTTTAGTGAGGTTTACACTACAAACAAGAAATAATAAAATATGTTTGCCAATGGGGCAGGAAAAATAACCTTAATTTAAAGATACAATTTCTTTTCTTGTGTTGGGCATAAATTCCACTGATCTTGTAGTAAGTAATAAAGTATCTTGTTTAAAGTACGAATATTAGACAGAAACACTGATTATGAAAATGATTTTTGCAGAGTAAAGATATGCTACTTCTGTTCAAAGCAATATGGAAAAAGGGACAATACAATAAACGATAAATTCTCATTGACTTGCATTGGTGGAGGCACCGGGTTATATTTTGAGAGACCACAACATCAAATTGGAATGGGGGTGGGCTTTTTGGTTCACTATGCAACTTCACAAAACCCACCTAAAACAGGAACAGCAAATCCAAAACACACACTCACAACACACGCACAACATCTTAGCAACCACAACGTAACATCCTGGCAACAGCTCACGTCAAGTACACTCACATTTTCTTCACAAAATGTACAAATCCAATTTGGGGAAAAGGTTTAAATATTTTCCCCATGGGGAAGTGCACTACACAGTGTTGTTTGATTAGTGTTTGTTCTATCGGGCTTCCAAGAATACGTCTCTGGTTGAACAATCAAGTGCTTAAGAACCGGCAGACGCTCTTGGGGGATTTTCACTCTGTTATGAAAATTCATTTTCGTTGCTCTTTGTTCACTGCTTGACGTCATTTCTTCTTAAATTTTCTAATTGGGTTCTTGAATCATATCTGGCGATTCTATGAGATTTCCTCTGCATACAGTCCTGACGGGTGACTGGTTAGTAGTATAGTGAAATAAAAGTATGTAATGTTTTGTAACCCATTTACTTCACTCTTGTCTACACACTGACAGATGTTTGAGAACCTGTTCTCCAGATTGACCATGTTCTGCGTGTCCACAGGTTCCTCTGTTCTAGGCACTGAGGATGATCTGGCCGTTTCTCTGCGCTTTATGAACTTCGGGACCAGTCCTCCTTCTTCAGATGACAGCACGCTGGACTCTGGCTTGTCCAGTTTTGTGGAGAACCCGCAATACTTCTGTGGAATCATTAAAGATAAAGACATGTGTGAGTAGAGGCCACCAACTTACAGGGAATGTCCTCAGGGCATTGGATAACAGTCTCTAATAGGTTTCTCAAACATTTCTCAAAAACATTCTTGCAGCAACTTTAGTAGAATGTTTTTTAATATTATATCTCATATACATCAAGTTATTCTTAAGCAGTTCACAAAATAAAATATTTTAAAGTATGCTGGTAATCAAACAACAGTCGCACCCATTGACTTCCATTGTATGGACACAAAACCACCGAGATATTTCTTAATAACGTCATAAAGGTTTGAAATGAAATGAAACTAAATGAAGGAAAAATGATCATTTTTGGATGAACTGTCCCTTTAATGATTCTTTCTGTCTGCATTGTAGGTGTCCAGCACATTAAAAGAAAGGACATTGTTTTGAAGTGGGAACTGGGTGAAGGAGCGTTCGGGAAAGTTTATCTGGCTGAATGTGCCAATCTCTGCCCTGATACGGACAAGATGCTGGTTGCCATCAAGGTAAATAATATTATAATGAAAAACTGCATGTAAAGTTTTTTATTTAGGCTTTTTACCTTTTTATTATTATTTCATCGCAAGAAATGCTCAAAACATCTTTTTGATTTGATAATGCAATCAAGAATAGAATATAGAAGATATTTAGAAGATATTAGTCTTGTTAATTTTATGTTGTCATATAAAACAAACTCGATTTGTGTTTTATAAAACAAACTCACACAATTATAGACGGACGTGTAGAATTATGGGTAGGGGTCATTCATGATGGATTGAATGCAACATCTTAAATGGTTCAAAATGACTTGTTAAGATTGTTCACTGTTGCAGATAACCTGTATCAGAAATGTTCAAATAAATAAATGTCCCTTTGTTGAAAATTTTGTTATTTAATGCAATTCGAATCATATTTCTGATGTGTGAGGCAAGCGTCCAAATACCTTCTGCGATCACTGTGTGTTCTGTATAGTTCTACATCTCCCTGTGTTCTCATGGCAGACTCTGAAGGTGGCCAACGAGTCGACGCGTCAGGACTTTCAGCGCGAGGCCGAGCTGCTCACCGTTCTACAGCACGAGCACATTGTGCGGTTCTACGGTGTGTGTACTGACGGAGAACCTCTGGCCATGGTGTTTGAGTACATGAGACATGGAGACCTCAATCGCTTTCTAAGGTCAGTCCAATAACCCACTAACTTTCAATAACATTCCAATAATGTTCCCATGTAAAAACCTACACTGTCAGCGGTCAGAAAAACTGACCACAGCCCTCATTGAACAGCTTTATTCATACTGTCTCAGGATGACCTCAGAAACATCAGACAAACAGAGCAAAGGCTCTACAGGAACGTTCGTTAGAAACCTGTCTCTCATGTGAACACCACAGCTCTTATAGGTGTACTGCAAAGGCCTAACACCATTATCTTTACTAGCTGCATTTCAGTTCAGGTCATTAATGCTGTACCATATAATGTTCCCAGCTAACACGGAACATTCTCAAAACATTTGCTAACATTCTCTGTTATCATAAAACGTTTGTGCAGTAATGTTAGTAGAATTTTTTAAATGCTATATATCATATATAATGTGAAAAGTTATTCTTAAGGTCTTAGTGAAACGTTTAAACATGTTTGAATAATGTTCCTATAACCAAGTGATAACGTTAATACAACATCTGGAAAAAATGATGTTTTGATCATTCCTAGAACTTTCAAAGTAACATTTATAACATTTTGGTTACTGGAATCTCTGTACATTAATTGGGGATCAGAGAAAGTACTTTAGCATCACAAAAATGACACATCACCAGTCATTTCATTTACCATATAAACCACATTTAGATCTTCTGAAATCTGAAGCTAAAACTGTGGAGAAGAACAGTGGAGTAAAACAGTAGCTTCATCTCTCTGATCCTCAAGTCTTAATGAAGATATAAAGTTCAGTAAAGAAGGACAAAGTTGATGGAGGACTGACCATATGTCCAGCACAGCTGAGTCTCGGTGCGTAAAGATCCAGTCTGTTTGCCAGGTGGTTGCTGGGGCCAGACTGGGAGTGAGGGACATGTGAGTGTATGAGGGGGAGATGAAAATCACATTTTCATGAGACACTGTGTGTGGATGTGGCTCCAGTCTCTGCTGCAGCTGCCCCATCCTGCCACCTGCCTGCTAAACTAATAGGATCACATACTAAACCTCAGAGCAGAGGAAGGCAGTGGCAGTGAGTTTAGACGCTTATATTAGGATGAATGGGAGACAGTGGCTGTTCATTGAGGCCTGACATGCAAGGCAAGGGTGACCCAGGCAAGAAGAGGCGGGGCCAAAGGTAATAGATCAGTGCAGATATTGGTTTAGGAGCAGGCCCATGCATGCACTCTCCACATTATTCTCAGAATGTTGGCTAACGTTCTCTAATAGTTATCAAATGGTCTTGCAGTAACGCTAGTAGAACCTTTTTAACGCTATATATATAAACAATGTTTTTTTCTTAAGAAGTTAGTGGAACGTTTTATAAATGTTACAGAATTAAAAATGTTTAAATAACATTCACATAACTAAGCAAAAACTTGTTTTTGACTACTCAATGGAAACATTACAGAATCATTCGTACAACCTAAAATTGTTAGCTGGGATGACTGTACCCCATTCAACAACACCTTGAACACACCCAAGGTGTTGTTTCTCAGGTTCCTGTGTTTAAACATCTACTGTATTACATGTTGGGTGCTGTACAGGGCCCATGGTCCAGATGCTCGTATCCTGGATGAAGTAAAGGTTCCTCCAGTGGGTCAGCTCACCCTTCCTCAGATGCTCCAGATCGCAGCTCAGATAGCTTCAGGAATGGTGTATCTCGCCTCCCTGCACTTCGTCCACAGAGACCTGGCCACCAGGAACTGTCTGGTTGGAGAAGGGCTGGTGGTGAAGATCGGAGACTTCGGGATGTCCAGAGACATTTACAGCACTGATTACTACAGGGTAAAAGAAATTCATGTTTCATTCCAGTATCTGCTTTCATATGTTCTTCTAAAAAACCTTTAATTAGACAATATAATAGAAACAACAATAATAATAGGAACATAAGACAAATGCTGATACACTCAGAGTGTAGAGCTAAAAAAATAAATGGGAGAGTTTGATGAGAAAGATCATATTGAAATCAAATTGAAGTCTTAGTATCTTGGCAAATCTGAGAACAGTTTGAGACATTAAGAAATCTAAAAGAGACACACGTGCATTTAATGGGGTTTTTGTCTCAGAGAGGCAAATCTGAGAAGTAGGGGACTTAAGCAAAAGTCTCAAATGTCTACAAGAAACAACTGAGATACTGAGGAGATCAGATTTGTGATTCTCTTTTCTATGGACAGGCTTGTAAACACTGTTTGATTTACGAGTGTAATTTGCCATCATCAGGTCGGTGGCAGGACGATGCTGCCTATTCGCTGGATGCCACCAGAAAGCATCATGTACAGGAAATTCACCACTGAGAGTGACATCTGGAGCTTCGGCGTGGTGCTTTGGGAGATCTTCACCTATGGAAAACAGCCGTGGTATCAGTTATCCAACAGTGAGGTACAGCACCAAATTTATTGTAACGGTCAACGTTAACCATGACTATACAATCAAATTTTACTCCAGTTTCAAATTCTATCAATGTTTAAAAAACAGACTGTCATGTCATTCAGTACATTGTTTAAATAATAAAAAAAACAATTCCGGTTTTAAACCTGAAGTTAAAACCGACTGTACTTCAGTGTTCCAACATAATTCAACAGGTTTTGAAACAATATAAGGACGATCAAACGATGACAGACTTTTCGTTTTTGAGTGAACATTTTTTAATGTTTACCTTAACTGCAATCACATACACAAAAGCAATTGTGATGTTCTGATGAAATGCTTTACAATAGTTTCATCAGTAAACTAAAACAAACAGACTATTTCCTCATCGTGACGCAAATATCCGTTTTGGCTTGGATGAGTCTGTGCTCTTAAGCACTTACGAATGACAAGATCGATAGATTTTTAGGTACCAGAATGATCCAGACCTTCCAGATTAAACACCCAAAAGTGGACCTGGTGTGACCACAACTCCACTACTGCAGAGAAGAGCCTCTCTTCTTACAAGAGAGAGGTGGATCGCTTTCCTGCCAATTCAATTTTAATTGGATTAAACCTCATCTTCGCCTTGGGCCGACGTTGTTTAACCTTGTTACCCTAATCCTTCCCGATCCATGATGGACACAGCTAATTATCGAGAGGCTGATTGTAAGAGATGGAGACCAATCGTTCCTGACTTTCCATCTGTGAGGAGAGCGAGGACCAGACTTTGAGAAGGGTCAATGGGAATTTTTGTTAATTGATTGCAGCGATTGAAAGCCGCTTTCAGGATGATGCTGTGTGGTGCTGACAGTCTCTTAAGCTCATTTGATTAAGCAGCAACACTATAAGGGTTAGAAGTCACTGGCGTTTTAAACAGCCGCAGAGCAGGAATAGCTGTAGTGAGAGGTGGACGGTTCTTTACAGTCACAACTGTAAATAATACAGTAAACGAGGTTGTATGATGAAGAATCAAATTGTCCTTGATCTTGAAAGTTTCAATAAACTGTGAGAAGGTACTTCAATTGAGGTGTCACAATATGCCAGTATTAACAATAAAGATATGAATTATATTAATAACCATACGTTTTTATATCATGTTAATTCTACATATGATAATAAGGTGAATAATTATCACCACTAAGATGCAGTAATTGCTTATTGTGAATTTTGGCGATTTACTGACATCAGACAGACACTTAAACACATGACAGAAAAGGGCAGGTTGTCCAATCATCAACCAGTTGATTAAGGAGGTAACTTGACCTATCTAGTCTCAGTGAGGTAATATGGAGCAAGCAGGTTAAATGCCACAAGAACTAACAAGTCAAGTCAAATGTGGGCTCAAAACTGCTCGCGGCTGTGTGGAGCTTAAAAAAATAAAAAAAATAAACCTAATGGAAAATGAATAATAAAAAGTAAAAAAAAATGATTACACTTTTAAGAACTTACGATATGAAATCCCATTTTCTGAAAAGGTTATTACACCGTGGACTCAGGCAGGCTACTTACAGAGTCTATTTTTAGACATTTTAGAGAATGTTTGAAAGTGCTGCCATTTGCTCAGCCCAGAAAATGTTGCTGAGAGCTGCAAAGACACAAGCTCTGTCTGTCAGTCTAATGAGCCATGCATCACATTTACTTAACTGCACTCCATAACTTCTGCCTCACCAGCGCCATCTCTGTTTCAAACAAAACTGCAGATTATTTTTCACTACTTTTCATTACGTTTGTTTTAGTCAAATGATGCCATTTGCTGGGATGCCAAATGCCATTTTGCATTTCCTGGGAAATCGTTCCCAACAGCTCAAATTATAAATCATTACAATCTTACCTTTGGGAATCAGGGTATGGTAAGAAGATTGTTTCCAACACTGATCTGTCATGTACTTGCTCAATGACTGATTTTTGTTCATTGTTAACGTAAAACATTGCGGAATACAGTTTCAAATGTTTTTAACTACAACAATCAGTGATGTTCAGATGGTGTAACAAGGACTTTTTTAAACTCTGAGGTTTAACCCAAAACGTTACAGATTGTAGCTTTAAGTTTATTTAAACAAATAAGAGATTTAAACAAATGTGTATTGCACAAACTGCTTCTTACTCACTTCATATTCAATTCAAATTCTCCTTGTTCCAGGCAATCGAATGCATCACGCAGGGACGAGAGCTGGAGCGTCCACGTACATGCCCGAAAGAAGTGCATCTGCTCATGCAGGGCTGCTGGCAGAGAGAACCCCAGCAGAGGCTGGTCATCAAAGACATCTACAACCGTCTGGTGGCTCTCGTCAAGAACCCGCCCGTCTACCTGGATATCCTGGAGTAACGGCAGACATGGGCGGCTGGGAAACACTGACTTCTGATGGCAGGTTTGGAAGAGCCGAGGAGGAACTGATGGGTTTAAACAGGCAGAACTGGAGGGAACTGTGTCTTGTATCCAGATGTGCAGTATGAACGTTTGAAGTGTTTGTTGATGTTAAATTTTCAAACTGAAAGATTGTATCCATGTGTTTATATCTGAAAAACAGACAATGGTTTGAAAAGGAAGAACGGATACTTGCATTAGTGGAAATTGTTCATGGATCTTTACGATTAGCTTCGACTCTCCCCTGAAGACACACTAAAGGTCCCTCATGGGGATGCTGATGTCTGGGTTTTCTTGTAATTAAAGGCAGGGTAGGCAATTGTTTTCCAGAAACAGTTTTTGTTACACTGGCTGAAATTCTTTTCACATCCTGACAGCAATCACTAAGTGGTCTAAATATATTTAAGTATATATATCTTCTGTGGCGCAGGACCATAACATGTTTATCCAACCATTGCATTCGGCCCGAATGCAATGATAGGATGTTCTACTTGCCTGTCAAACTATGTAGGTACAAATCCTCCATTATCAGCGTGTTCATGTGATTTGGAGGAGACGTGGCTTAGGAGATCGCTGAAGGGAGGGTGGGATCTTATGCTTTTAAAGCTAGCTCGCTATTGCTAGCCTCTCCGAAATTGCCTGCCCTACCTTTAAATATAATTAAAGGTGATGTGTGTAATTCTTCATTGTGAAAACAACATCTACACTCCCAGCTCAATATGTAAAGACAATTTTAAGTAAAGCCATTTCTAGGACGCTTCCCCTGAAAAATGTAAACACTGTGGCTCTCTCAAAACATTGCTCTGTTTGTTTGAGCATCCCGACTAGCTCAACCAATGGTGCGAGTCTGGACCATCTGATAACCAATGAAAGATGAGGAAAGTGTTTACATTATTTTTGCAGTTCTGTTTGGTGGCACAAAAATGACACACTTTACCTTTAACTAATATGTGCAGTTCCTAAATAACTTGGCCCCTAAAGAAAGACTCTAAAGTGTATGTTGTTTTCATGTCGTGCCAAGTTGACTGTATTTCTTTCATCGTTTTAGAGCGTCTTGTGATTATGAATATATTACATCAATCTGTAATGCGCGGTCTAAACATGCATGTGTTGTACAACAGGCATGTTTAACAGCAACTTCCTGTTATGGCTCCTGAACTTTGCTTTATTTCTCATATCAACAGCATCAACAAGGTCAGCAACAACAGTGCAGACACAATAAGCTATGTACTGAATGAAACACTGCATACAGCACATTATACCCTGCATACTACTTTTAATATAGTATGTATAGTGTGTAGTATGCAACGTTAAACATTCAAACAGTGGTAAGCCACATTGTTTTCAAAAGATTTAATTACATTGCATGTTTAATTCAGTGTGTGGATCTAGATATCACAAAAATAAAAAAAGGTTACTTTATATTTTAAATCCAATTTTATGTAAATATGTTTTAATTTTCACTCAAATACGGGGTAAAAAAATAAAGTCGAGTGCTTTGCATTGTGGGGTAAAATATTCCATGCAGCGTGCTCTGGTTGTGTACTGTCACTGCATACTGCAGAAAAACTAACAGCGGTGTGCATTTTAAAGCATGCACTTGATACTGGTGTAAAGGCAGAAATCAATCCTATATTACTTTATCACACAGCAACACGTCGTTTTATTTTATACATTAACAGACGCATCACTTTTACATACTGGTTGTGCCTCCTGTACATAAACTAGCAAGTGGACTTTTTGTGTATGTAGTTCATTTTAAATGCAGGACAAACAGTTCAGAAACACTTGACTTAAATATTTCCACAAAATAAAACGTTTCCTGACTGGAACATTTGAATCTTACAACTTTTGATCTTAAGCCTAATTATACAAAAAAAAAAGAATGAGCAAGTAATCCTAAACCTTTGAGTGGTAGCATATATATTTATCCCATTTAAAAAACACTTGTTTAATGACAATAAGCAGCAAAGAAGATATCCAATGTTCTAAGACCGTTCCCTGTTATCTGGGTTATAAGAGATGAAGAGAACCTTTACAGAAATCAACAGATGGACCCGAAACGCTATTAGAAAGTAACAGATGGAGGCGAATTTGAAACCAAAGAACTGTTCTTCAGATTACAACATACATGCTATGAACATACTGTCCATACAGAAAAAAATCCAGTGTTTACAGCCTCCATCTGTAAATTAAAATGTGGCATCTGTGCTATATGACAACAAATGGCTATTTTGCTCCCTAATGAGGTCAAGTATTCACTGAGAAAATGATACTTGTTGGTAAGCAATGATAACACAGTATATCTGTGTTGAGAGGACCAATATCGCCTCCACACATTTATTTGAGCTAAAATCTCAGCTCAGAGACTCTGGAGAACTGTAATGCATTCTGGGTAATGCTATCGCTGCCTCTGCGGTGCTTAAACTCAATTCTCTCGGGTCATTTGTGTCTGGACCGCTATTCCGTTTCAGCCGTTTTACTGGCAGTCATTGTACTCGTTTTTAAAATCCTGTATCATCAACTAATAGCATATACAACAATACATCCCATAATACGACATCAGGACTTTTCATGTGCTACATAACACAACATGAACGATATCAAAGATAAGAAAAAGATGGAGAACAAAATGAGAAAAAAGAGGTTTATAAACATACATTGGCATTATGTATTCTTTATAAACGAAGACCATATTGCAGTTGTTTGTTCCTGCAGTTTTTAGTTCATTGTACCTCAGATGAGAAAATAACCAGTCATGCACAATATATGTAACGTATACATGTATGCGCATTTTATGTAAACACACACATGCACGCACACAATATATATCTATATCTATATATATCTATCTATACACATACATATCTATATGTATGTATGTATGTATACAGACCTCATCTGTCTAACTCAGATAGCTCTATCTAGATAGATAGATAGATCTCATCTGTCTATCATCTGTCTGTCTATATAGATAGACAGACAGACAGACATCATCCATCATGTGATCACTTACCTGCACGTTACGTCAGTGAATGAGAGAACAATGACGTGACAGTAATTCTTGTGAATCTCACATTATTTCTACATCATATTCATATCCTATAGATGACTTAACTAGATTTAAGTCAGTGTTTGAATTAAAAACTTTTCTTCTCTGTGATTTAATGTTGTCACACTCTAGCAGTGAAACATCTCAGTCCATACACTACAGTCCATGTTTCTGCAGGTTTAGCTACAGTCCTCTCCAGCATCTGCTGGATCTTTCTAGCACCCCAAACACCTCGATCAGCAGCTTCAGGTGGGATTTATTTGGGCTGGAGATACACTCTGCTGGTCTGGTTGGAGACCTCTACAACTTTTTTGTTTTGGTCGGAAGAAATCGGAAGAAAACGCAAAAAAGCAAACAAGGTCTGCGACGTTGCGCCACCTACGGGCGGGGTCATAATGTACAGAAACTGCGATTCATAACACAAGTGTGCATCGGTCGTTCAAGAATACGCATATTTTATATACTTAAACTATATTAAGTATATTAAAGTATATTCTTGGCCTTGCAATATCCCCTCCTCTCCAATAGGGGGCGCAACCCACACTTGCTGTGACTTTATGGACTTTGATGCAATAACCCACGGCTGGTCTGGAGCTCACTACATGTATTTCTGCCTTCCCTGTTTCCCTAAAAATACTAAATTGAAGGTGACATGACATGCCAAGCAGTTTTCATAACTTCATATTTGGTGGTCTACGTTGCATGTTTTTACATGACAGAGAAATAAAACACACAAATAGCACCGTTACCTTAAAAAATTGTTAATACTTAAGCAAACGCTCGAAATGCACGCCGTAGTAGATGATGTGTCCGTTTTATTCCAGCCATTATTTAAATACGATTACATTTTTCACATCTTCCAACATTACAAAAATATTTCAAAATGCCAATCAAAAATATGAGCCATTTTGTTATCACATATTTTAGCATGCATCGTCACATATTTGACCATGATTCTAAAGGAAGTGCATTTATTGTAGTAACAAATAACATCTTTGAATTAAAGGGCTTGTGTTTCTCAAAGCTTTCACCCATCACAAAATACCTTGACCCTAAAAACTACTATTATTTGTTTTTTAATAGAATAATTTTAAATGCTACACTGTAACATTAAAGGGCACTTAAAAGCAGCTTTTAAACTGCGATACATTCATTTGGACCAACAAACATTCAGGGACTGGGGCATCAATACCTTTAACATTTCATTTCTTCCCTAGTGCACAAAATACAGCAGTCAAAAACCACATTTACCCTGAAATCTCTTTCAGCAGAAGAGCTGGAGGATGATAAACACACACATTTAGACGGAGAACCGCTGCCTCCAAACTATAGACAAGCATGTAAAGAAATGCAGAATTTTTCTACCCTTAACTATTTAAACACCTGCCGTTCCTTTATAACCCAAAGTCCCTTTCATAAACACCGATTCAGATATCATTAATACCGTGATCGACCTTCAGAGCTAGTTTGATTAGGATAGTTAGAGCTGGGTTCTGCTAAACTATTGGCAGCATTAATTGCACAGAATGTGCCTGTTTAACCTTTAGGTTGAACTGAAGAAACATAGAACTCACCTTAAGGGAAAAGTCTGAGATTAACAGCTTAGTTTAAACAGCGCTAGTGTAATGAACTAAAATGCAACACAAGGAAGAGCTTGTTTCGAGCTATGTCCTGCACCAGGTTACAAAATGTTCTGACAATAAGTAATATTATATATATATATATTATAATCTTTGTAAATATGTAAAATATTCTAAAATAAGAGTCGATAAGAGTGTTTTGTATACCATAGACTTGCAATGAACAAAACAATACCACAGTAGCATGAAAAACGCTGTAAAAATGCCCACAAACTGTATTTAACAAACACCTAAACCACAGACAAGACTCCAGTACAGCCCCATATTGCCATGAGTTTAGCAAGAGAATGATTAGACAAAAAAAGAGCAACTTATCTTTTCACACCATTTTCCCTCCTAGAATCTAGAATTACTGTAAAAGTGGTCCAGTACATCCAAATAATTTTGCTGATAATACAGTTGTATATTAATGAACAGGTGAAGGACAGAACAAAAACAGAAATTAAAAGGGACTAAATTTCTTCTTGTGTGAGTTAAGACGACCCACCTGCCATTCAATATAGATTTTGTGATTTTTAGTTTTGGACCATCATATATTTTGATATTCAACACATCATAAACCTTAATAACTGATGCAACAGTTAATTACATAAATGATGTTAAAATGATATTAATGCACTTAATCGTTTTCCAGTTAAATGTTATAATAACATTTAATGCAAACATGCTTTTTTAATAATATTTTGCTTATAAAAACCCTAAAAGACAACTATGTTAAAAATATAACCTCTAACATTCAATATTCACGTCATTTAACCCTTGCCTTTCCATGGTGATAACTAAAAAAGGCACAATATTCAGGTATTAAAAAAATTACACCTGAAAGATCTTGATTATTATGAGGGTTATCAGCTTATAATAAATCATAACTATATAAGAGACTTATGATAAATATACTCAAATAGGAGAAACATGTAGCTTTTAGTACAAAAATAACCAAAGCTAGACGTTTCTAGATTAGTGAAGGTGACTGTATAGTAAATCTAGAGTGAAATCTTCTAGAAAAGAGCTGCAGGTTTACAGTGAGCAGAGATGTGGAGCTCTCAGGAAAGCTTGTTAATCTTTCTTGCCCACAGGAAGTGCCTGCTGTAGGTGGGAGGCACCGGAGGTCAAAGTGCTTTGGTGGCTTGTTCGCAGTAATCTGGCCCAGAAGATGCCAATGATAGCCAGATTCAGAAGGACACCCAGACCGAACGCCCCCAGGGTATCCAGAAAAGATGGCAAAGCCGACTGAGACATCAGCCACTCTTTGCGAGACGTCATGTCAACCAATACTGCCTCCATCTGGAAATAGGTGCCCACCACCGCACACACGTGAAACAGCTGGTGACTGTGACCTTGGAGAAGAATGAGTGAAAACTGCAGTCAAAAAACACGTGAAATGCCTTTATATGGATGGAAAATCAAAACGAAAGCTCTGTACCAAAAACTCTCGAGCTACCTACACAGGTTATAAGACATCATAGTCATTTTTTCTGACACAAAGGCTGTTTCAAAGGTAGGCAGCATGAGTACAGTGAAAATCTATTCAAGGTGGCAGAAAACTAAAACAGATTTAGACTAAATATAGTTGATTATTAATCCAATATTAAAACTGTACAATAAATGATATTAGAATCTACTGAATCCACAAAATCTACTGAAATCAACTGTGTGTTAAAACCTGTGTGCTTTACGTGAGATATATTTAACAAATGTGTATGATGCTTTTTTTAGGATGGTCCAAAATAGCTAAATATGAGGTTCCATTTCAATCAGATTCTTCTTTCGACGGCACTAAATTTTGACAAAGACAAAGACAATCAAACGCAGTCTAAACTAAAAGTTTATCATTAATTGGGTGAGACAGAATGACATACCGATGTAGTCAAAGCGACCAGGAGCCAGTCTTTCTGGGAGGTGAGACGCAAACAGGAAGCAGGTCAGAAACGCAAAGAACAAATGGTAACAGTGGTTGGGCAGAGCTTCACTGGGCCTGCAGCTCCCCCAACAGCATGACAGCAGCTATAAACAAACACACATGCATGCATGCTGGGTTTTCATGATTTATGGGGACATTCCATAGGCATAATGTTTTTTATACTGTACAAACTGTATATTCATCTCACTATACTAATCATACTCCTAAACCTAACCATTACAGAAAACTATCTGCTATTAAAAAAAAAACATTCTATATGACTTACAAGCTTGTTTCTTCTTGGGGACCATAAAAAAATTTCCCCACAGGGTCAAAATTCACTGGTATTACTATACTTGTGGGGATATTTGGTCCCCATAATGTAGTGTAATCCAGGACGGACACACACACACACACACAGAAAGAGGAACTCGCTCAAATACGCTGATGTCCATGCATTCATGTACACATAAACCTACAGACAATTTGCATGAGCAGTTGGCTGTTTTGCATTTTCAATGAAGTGTGAGTGTACTTACTCTGTAAAACAGCGGGAAGCTATCGAAGACGAAGGGAACCACAAATGCAGATATCCTCAGAAATTTACTTCTGTCTGGAAACTGCACCTCCACAAACCTGGTGTTAAAAACCGGCAAAAAACGTCCCCATGTTTTTGAAGAATAACTACTGTACTAACAAAATACTTCAAATCAACACATTAAACTTACTTTAATATTTATGAGTAAATCCAGAACTATTAAACCTTATCTAACTAGACTGTTACATTATTTATAAAGAAAAGAAGGTACTGGTTTCATGCAAAGGTTACCGAAATTTTGGGGGATTCTGGGTAGTCGCTCACTGGCCAAAAGAGCCCCGACCCCCTAACCCCAAATCATATATAGAACAGATACTTTCTTATATATCTGTGTATATGTATCTGTGATATATATATATATATATATATATATTATATATCTGTTTCTGTATATATATAGATCATGTCCCATCTTCAGTGTCTACGGCATTCTTTTCTTTTTGTTCTTCCACAGTTTCAGGTGTCATGAAGAACTGAAGAAAACTTCTAGCCCTCCATATGTGCTACTGTAACATTCTCAACTGATTCTCAATTTAGCAGGCGCAACTAATTAATTCATTACAATCTACAGCCAATTACACTTCTATTTAAAATAATTATTCAATTATTCAAAAATAATTTGTTAAAGTGACTGAAACCTTTTATGCAGCAATTATAATGTCTGTTTGGTCAAAACAAATGAAAGTCTACGTGCCTGTTAATACTGTCACGTATCAAGCTTTGTTCTGAATGACAGCAGTACAGTGCGTCTGCATTAGGACTTAGCTAATTAGTCATTATTCTTAATTGCACTCTAAAATGACTTACCTGGAGTAACAAGACATGCTGGTACAAAAGAGTGAGTTACAGACGGCGATGGGCACGAAACACTGATGAAGCCAACTGTTCACCCAGCAGTCGGGCATCATGTAAGCACCGTATGTGATGGCACAGCCTGAGAACAGTAAATGAGTATTTTAAACTGAGTAATTGTCATTTATGTCAGAAATACATGACATTACATACAGTACATTAATAATGCACTCCATATTCTGAGGGTTAAAACGTAGATAAAGGAAAATCAAAGCAGGAGTTTTCCAGTGAAACGACAGCAGTTTTTGAATTTTTAACATACAGTGGCCCTTAAAAGTATTTGGCACTGTAACCACATGTGGACTTCCTCTTATTTAATGGCATGTATATGCTCAACTGGTAGAGCATTGCATTTGCAGCACAAAGGTTGTGGGTTCAAGTCCCAGGGAACATAGTACTGATAAGTCAAAAGTATCTGACAGATGCATAAATGTTAACCTGACAAATGATTTTTTGCTTAAAAGTGCTTGCGTGCCATCTTTCTTCGAAACAAAAGCCACTTGTTTAGCCATTCTATTTAACACAATATCATCCCTGCATTTTGGAATGTCTATTACTCATTCAAATATAACATGGGGCCACTGTACAAAACCCATGTTATATTGGTTTGACTTATTACTTTTGTTTGACTATTGTGACATATCCACAAACATTCACACGGGCTGTTATAATGCACAGCTATTCTGTCCTAAAGTCACCACAACTGGAAAACTGGCTTGGGAAGGATTCCACAAATGAAAGAATAATTATTAAACTACAGAGCAGAACAAAACATACTGCTGTGAAGGCAGAATACCGAATAGCTAAAAATTACATACAGAACAGAACAGAAATAAATGAAATCTTTCCACTTGAAGGAATAATTCTTTTAAAGAAAACATTACAGAAAGTTTCAGAAAGTGCTTTTTGAAATCATTTACTTAATGCAAGGTGAAGTGTTTCATTCACATGTCAGATATGACTCACTAGCTCAACAGTGTGTATTCTTTATTAGCCTCCATGTGGATTCTTAGCCTTTTATTCTTGTGTTTGCTTCTTTTAGCTTTCACTCTTCATCATTGCAGACTTTAAAGGGTCTCGCTGAAGCTTTTCTCTCCTTTGAAGTCACACAATAAACTGCCTGTGGTGTGTGAGATGCCTCATTTGCTCAGAAACTCGTGGTTTCATAACCTCACATTAACCGTACATGACGGTGTCCCTGCCGCCTGTGGCCCTTGTGAGTTTCTTCAGCATTACATCAGCTTTACAGGTGAACCTCATGCTTGTCAAGAACACGCCGGACTCAATGCATAAAGAACATATGCAAAAATAATATTTGCCAATGTGAACTGCAATGTTATGCATTGAGACATTTTCATGAAATGAAAATTTCAGCCCACGGTAAAAAAAAAAAATGCATAAAGAACATATGCAAAAATAATATTTGCCAATGTGAACTGCGATTTTATGCATTGAGACGTTTTCATGAAATTACATAGAGCTACATTATTATTAAAATATCATAAATGTGTTTATTGCGAAATGCATATTGAAATGGTTTGCAATAACTTAATAGTTTTATTAATTCAAAGTTGTGTAAAGTCAAAGTTTTAGGTCAATGCAAACAGACCAGCGTGCAAATAGAATGGTCTATTAGACTGGTCTAAAAAAATGTTTTAAATATTTTACTATCATTTCAATTGATTTTAAAAACTTAAACCATTGTCATATGAAATATTGCATTATTTAGAAAGTAAGCGAATATTGCATTTTTAAGATTTTTTATAAATATAAGAATTTTACAAAAACGATCAGGAATAGTTAAATGTCCGGAAACATGGTCATAAGAATTGTGGGGGACAGAAAGATGTGCTTCATTTTACAGTAAGTTTGTTACAGTAAGGTTCAGTTTGGTAACATTAGATAATGCATTTTTCTCTTTCATTTCATTTTTACAGCATAAATGAGATCACAGTAAAACTTCTGAAGAAGTGGAACATACCGAGACTGTACAGGCTGAGCGCTCCGTAATCGAAGAAGTAGCAGATGTGACAGGCCTCTGGTGACATAGTGCTGAAGGTGTGAGCGCAGCTGGAGGTGAAGGGATACAGGCACACCAGAAGCATGTAGACCAGCAGGGGCCAGGTGTAGCTCTCCGACAGGAAGTTCACAGTGGCACACAGCAGACTGAACCTCCACAGGAAGTACCTACAAAGAAAGTCAGCTGCTCATTAAACTCTTTCCTCTTTATCTGATTATGTCTTTATCTCTCAATGCTGTTGAAATGTGTTTGATTTGGAATAGAAAATTGTGCTGCTTTTGCAAATCTGATATTATGTAAAATGCTTCTAAGCAAGGTCCTATATGCATACTGGACCACCTCAAACAAAGCTTTAAAGCCGAGAGGCTGCTAGTTGTGGTGCTCAGAGGAGATCATATGTAGAACTGGGGCTTTACCAGGTTGGCAGGAAGTGGGTCCAGATATTAACGGTCTCGTTGGTCATCTGGAAGCTGCTGAGGATACAGTCCAGGGCCGAGCTCCGAGGATGTCGGTACCCAGACATGATGTTATCCTCTCGAAACACCTGCGAGACACACACATGAACTTCCAGAGCACATGCCAACAATCATGACAACACAAGACTAAACAAAAGACTCAGACACTTTAAAGTCTGTATTATAATTTGATTTAAGAATTATTTATTTAAGGATAATAATTAATTCTGTCATCATTTACTCTTTTACTCTTTTTCTCATTAACTCTTTACTCTGTTATTCCAAATCTGGATCATTTTCTCCTGTTCCCAAAAGGACAAAAAAATACAGCAGACTATTGGTGCCGTAATTGTTGCTGTCTATCACACAAAGCTTGTGAGCAAGCTCATAACACCTGGAGTTTGGAACAACATGAGGGGAAGAAAAGATGACAGAATTTTAATTTGTGGGTTACTATTCCTTTAACGTGGCAGCCGGATCTTCTTTCTGTTTACAGGCGTGACATAAGCACAAGTCAAACTGAAACCAACATTTCCTGGGAAATCAGACCCGACAGCTCACTGTTGGGAATCAGGGTGAGTTAAGGAGACTGTTTTGAACACTGATCTGTTATCTACTTGCTCAATAACTAATTTTGTTCATTTGTAATCAAAACAAGCGATGGGTCGGGCCTTTAAGTACTGGATGTTGTGTTTCACACTCAGGTCTGCAGGCTGGATCTACAGTAAGATGAGATGAGCTCTTACCTTTGGCACCTGGTGGATGTCAAAGAGCTGCGGGAGCCTGAGGCTCAGCATGTTTGCAGGCAGCCGCAGGGCAACCCTGCCTCTCTGACAGGCCCACTTGAGTCTCTCTCGTCCTCCACGACACAGCACACACCACAGAGGACACTCCAGGCCCTGAGATGAGCTCTCCTCCCCAGACTCCCACCTCACACACTGAGACCAGCCCCAGCCATGACCCCCTCCTGCCCCCCGCCACACAGGCAGCACTGTGGAGAGAGAGAGAAAGAGAGAGATTGATGAGATTTATGCAATTAAAACTCACAAAATAAGCTGCAGATCAACAGATCTCAACTTGCTTTAGGAAACAGATTTTAAATTACACAACCTACAGCATCAATACCTTATAAACGTTCCCGTTAACCTTTAATAACCTTCCTGTTAGTTTTTATTGTCTCGTGTCTATTTTTCTTCCTCCAAAGGAATTTTAGAAAAAACATCCGAGCCAATATTGATGCTTAAAACATAACCGCATCCCTCCAGTTTATTATATCCGTCCAGCTACTTAAAAGCAACATCGTAGCAAGACAGTCTTCTTCTGAGAAAGATGGAGTAAACTTCATCCCTTTATCTCTGGCAGAAGCATCACACTTCTCAGAAGGGTTCTGTACTTCGCTTGTGCAGTAAACACTCCTGTAAACTGGAAAACAATGTGCTTTGTGCAAGTTTACTGTTAAACGCGAAACAGCATGAAAATGAGCACACTTACTGTACAGACGGCAACCCACAAACAAAGCAGATGGAAATACTCTAACGAACACACTGGAGTTCTTCTTTGTGTTTGCAAATACCTTGTGCTTTTGGGTGAACGGTTTTTGGCCAAATGGTTTGATTCGCTCAATAGCACAAAAACATCATGACATTTACGCATTTTCTCTCAAAGGGCTTTAAAAAATGTATCAGTGTGACCAAGTAAAACTTTCTGCACAACAGATATGAAACGTTTAATGTAAGAGGTACAATTAAATAAAAATAATCCATGTTTTTTTTTTTTACTGAATCAATACTATTGACTGAATAAGTTAAGGAATACTTTAGTATTTAAGTACACATTTAATTTAATTGAGGAATCCTTTCTAAGACTTCAAATACACAGTGTAATAAACTATTTCATTTCTATTTGTGTAGTTTACTGCGTCAACTACTATGACAACGCTGACAGAAATATTTGCATAAACTGACACAATTCACCCTGATGAACACATCAGATGTTGCATGCAGAATCTGACTTCCATTCATCGGACACTTTTAAAACAACATCCCAGCTCACAACTTTAGGTTGTAAGAACATCTCCCTAACATTTCCATCCAACATTTTTTAAGTAACAAAACATTAAAAAAATTATATTTTGAAGGACCTAAAAAATGAATGTCTTTGATATATAAATTTAAAAAGGAATACATTTAAAAAAAGTTATACTAAGGTTACTGAACTGTTTTGATAACTTTGAAAGAACTTATAGAGAACTTAAGCCAACATTCTGAGAACGTTCCCTGTTAGCTGGCATGATGTGGATCTTATTAATGGTTTGTGAAACATCTCCTTCATCACCTGCTTTTATGGAAGTCAAACATAAACAGAGGTTTTCACTGCGATGCCCCCTGGGAAACAAGTGGTTTGTATAGAAACAAACAACTCCCAAACATTCTCATTCCAGCTGCTGCTGAGGGTGGATTGCATCTTCTGATAGGTGGAGATATTTGGCTTGCAGTCTGACTCAATCCCATGACACACAGTTCTGCAACAGTCAAAACAAGAGCAGCGGATGAGCTCAGCTCAGCTCGGCTACATCCACCAGCTGTGACCAATGGGAGACCCAGCTAACAAGGATTGTTCTCATAACGTTGGCTAATGTTCCCTAAAAGTGCTCTTTTACTAGTACAAAGTACCAGTAACATAGCTTCGCGACCTGGACTTCTGTTAGACTCAGAATTTTCCTCCCTGTCTCACCCCGCTCAGTCATTCTTTCTCTGGCGTGTGATTGTGTCACAAGATCTGCAACAATGGGCATCTTTATCACTATGTGTTGACAATAAGATGCCTATGCATGCAGTTCTGTTTTGCATGCATGTAGCCACATATGGGCAGCAACTCCACTGATCGTGGAATGAAGCATCCAGCTACCACCTACACACACGAGAGTAATAATTATTAAAATGGTGATACGAAGTTTTAACGATCCCTTCTCAGTAAGAAAACAAGTCAAGACAGTTCAAGTTTTAAATGACATGCAAATTTGACAGTTTTATAAAGTGACGCCAGAACCAGACACACCTGTCTGAAGAGAAAAACCTGTTTTACAAAGTCTGTATGAATTCGTTTTGCACGAGGCGTTTCCCGAGAAACAAGTGAGTGAGTAAAGCTTTATTTATATTGCAGCAGTGCATCAGGAAACACATATACAGAAACTACTGGACCTTCACATACACACAACAGAAGGATATGGAGGCATATGCAGGAGTATAACAGTCTTTAGCAACTCGAGGAATAAAACAAAAAAAAGTGAATTAGAGGAAAAAGAGAATTAGAAGAATTTAACACACACACACACACATACATATACATGCATGTGTATGTGTGTATACACACCTAATCTAGATTAATCTTATCCTGGATACACCTGACTTTGCAGTCACTTTGCACAAATGCATTTTCAAACTGCATAAATACAGATCTTAAGAAAATGCGAGAGCTCCTTCCTCACACATGTAAAAGTTGCTCATATGATGCAGATGTGGTGTGTTAGGTGTTGTGTGTGAGCGAGTTCATATCTGTAACACAGAGAATGCGAGTTATGTGAGTTAACATGAGTTCACAGACAATGCGAGTTATGTGAGTTAACGTGAGTTCACAGATAATGCGAGTTATCTAGCTCAACACCTGTGGGTTTGTTCACTCCCCTAACCCTGAGAATGAACAATCCTGACTTAGCGTGACCACTTATTAAATGCTTTTTCACATGTACAAAAACATTTTTTGTTTTAATTTCTAGAAAATAAATAAAAATGGTGCTTACAGCAACACGCTTACAATAGTCTTACAATAGCAGGATGACATTGCAAACTATTGTTGTAGGCATATGGATTTACAATTACATGTTATAATAATTCATATGGGTGGAGTTTTATTACTCTATAGTATTCTTTAAGTACTGTGGCAGGGTCACCAGGTTCACCAGCTTTAAATAACATTCAGAGACATTGCACAGACATGACCGACAAGAGATTTTATCACACTAGTCTCATGTTAACACGTGTATATATATAGTCTGAGTTTCAAGGTTATACTCTTGTGGAAAAGTGTAGTATGTTATACTATATATATTCCTGTGCAATGCTTCAGACAACTGTAAAAGCATTACTGTATCAAATAAATTCGTTTTGAACTCATTCCTTTAAAGAGCACATTCAAAGCAACTAATCCACTCATTAATTTAACTTCTTTACACCTTTAGTTTGTGTATTATAAAATGACATATTCAAAGTGTAAGTGCGACTACTAATAAAGTTGTAGACAGCCTGGAAACATATCATAACATATGCATTCACTTTCTTTATAACCAGATTGTAAGACATAATCTATATGACTGTTTAAGGGTGACCGTCACCTTTATTAGTTCATTTAAGCACTCGTGTGCCAGATTAATTGTTAAAACTACAATTAACCTTAAAACTACATGCACAGTTAAGACACGTTCCAGTTAACATTCTCAGAATGTTGCCTAACGTTAACCAAAAGGTTATTGGGGTAACGTTAGTAATTAACATATTTAACATTATATATATATATATGTACGTATCAAAATGTTATTCTTTAAGACATAAGTGGGGCGTTTTAAAAACGTAATAGAATATAAAAAAGCTTGAATAACATTCTTACAGAGAATCAGTAGTGTTTCTATAATATGTCCAATAACATTTTAATGTTTTGGCTATTCAATGGAAATGTTAGGGAAACGTTCTTACAACCTACTGCTTATAAAAGTAGCTGCCCAAAAGGGTTTCATATAAAGTAACCACACACTTTGTCATGGATCTTCATGCAGGTAAAACCTGAAACTCAGGAAGCAGTCAGCAGACAGAAGAAGAGAGGTTTGGAGGCCCTGAATCCCTTACAGAAACAGAGTTCATGTGGATCACAATGCCCCATATATGACAGGCAGAATCTATATTTAATCTTACGGGAAGCTGCTCCATAACTCAACAATGTTGTACGTTTGACACCCAAACGCAACACTTTGTTCCTCCACTTTTTACGCACTGTGTGGTCTACTTATCCAAACGTTTTGGGGGTTAAAAAAAAGCAAATCTAACACCACCCAGTGGTTAATCTTCCACTTTTCCCCCATTTTTCAGTTGTGGCCGTAGTGAAGTCCATTGCTTCTGATGGAAATGACATTGCATGTTATTTCCATCGCGTTCCTTCACTGAACTCCGACGAAGTCGCCTTTGCAAAGCGCGCAAACGCGTTTTTAAAAGAAATGCATGCACGAATAGCGTATATGCAATATAGTTTATGTATTTATAATATAAAGCTGACCATTTGCAACAGCTTACGCGTTAAAACTACAACAATGCAAAGTGCACGACGGAAGATTAATGCCCAAACCTTTGTGCTTGATCTGGTCAATGAGATCATTGGCGCGCGTCAGATGGAGATGTGAGGTCGCCAGTTTGGGATCCAGTGCGTTACAGTTAACGGAGACGAAAAAAGGCGAATAACTACACATCCATGACCGATCTGAAGTCAGTGAAAGCCCCAAGATGCCTCCGGGCTTCGTGCGTCCCTCGCGTAAGAAGCGCAAACGGGCGCGGAGATCCCACCCTCCGTGCCCGCCCGTGTGCGCTCTCATTGGGCAGAGAAGTGAAAGAAAGTCTGTGTCTGAATCAGGAGACCGGCAACTCGTTCATAACGTTACTTCAACGTTGATCTATCCACTTAATAATAACGTTTTGATGTGTGATCTACTGCTAACGTTACTGCAGGAACCTTTTCCCTTTGGGAGAACGTTAGGCAGCGTTTTTTTAATGCCTAATAAACTTTTACTTTAGCACTTGATTTCTTTCATTTGTCATTTCGTTTGTTGATGGTGTCGCTTTTCCAGTGTCTGCTTTTATATTGACACAAATAAGTGTAAAAATATTGACCACAGCCGATTTGACCAATACGTTGTTTTATAGTTTTATAAAATAAATTATAAAAAGTGCATTGAACTCTGATGAACCCAGCAGTGCAGTTTTCAGAGGTGACTCCATCTTCCCATCCTCCATCCTCTGAAACCCCGGGTTTATCTGGGCATTGGACCGGACTGCAAATAGTTCTTCCACAAAAGTGGGGCAAAGCCCAGCCAGCCTCTGTCAGGGTGGCTCTGGGCTCTCTGCCACAGAACTGGCCACAATGCCACAGTGACATCTCAGCCGAGGGCCTGGCGTAGCTGATGGCACGAGACAGACTAATTTACTAACAGTTTAGAAACACACCGCAGTTTGATGTAGTTTATGATAGCAGAAGGAAGCACAACATACAACTGTACTCTGATTCTGCATTCAAAGCAAGATCCCAGCAGATCATTCTAGAAAACACGAAGAATCTGATGTTAACAGTGGAGGACACATTTTGCCAAGTCTGACTCTGCTATTTCATTCAAACAATACTTACCAGGTTTACAGAGGCTGCCTTCACCTCTGGCTCATAACATACTACAGTATTCACAGGCAAGAAGCTCAGAAAATTGCAAGCAAGTCAAATAAATGTTTGCCAGGGAGTCAGAAATGGAAACGAGAGACGAGAGCTGTTAAAAATCTGTGAAATATTGGCCTCATATCACACAACAATTCAGAATAACTGCAGTCACTCGTGCGAGGGTGAAAATTATCATTACCATAAATACAAACGTATAAAACGCTGGAAACTACTGGTCGAGTATAAAGGTCTATGTACAAACAGAACACTTTTTCCCATCATTCCTCTCAAAGTCTGATACATGAGAATATAATGAAGATATTAAAAGTCTTACGAAGGGGTGCAGTCTTAAAGTACCAGTAATAGTGCTGTGAATTCATGCACAAATATTACAATTAAAAACAAAAATTGAATTATACTTACATGGTGTACATCAATGATTCTGTGACAGTGTTACATTGAAAGTTTGGTTTTTTAAGACAATGTTGTTAAAAAATAAAAAAAACTCCTTAAAAGAAGTGAGAAATTCTGCACTACAGACAGAGTGCGTAACACTTCATGATTAGGGGAATACAAATGAAGTTTTTAACAAGACCATTTCAAATGCTTCAGGCAAAAGAGTTTCCTTTGCCTCCAAGCGTACAATCATTTTTGACAGCCCAGTGTTTGTTGACGTGTGTTCTTGCTTCATGAACACGCAGCACGAAACCCGAATTATTCACTAAATATTAGAAAATCCTTGAAAACGGTCCTCTTGAAAAACATGTTAGCTGTAAAATAGTCACATTTCCTGGTTATTACAAGCACAACATTTCAACAAAATAATCTTCCCCACGATTATTAGTTCTAGCTGAATGAGGGCTGAATGACCCACACGATGGCAGTCAGAAGGACTACAGGGGTGTTGTGCAGTTTCTGATATCCATCAATAGCATGTTGAAGATAAGCCATTAACAATAAACCACAAGAAAAAGCTGGGAATGAGAGTTAAAACACTTGTGTCGTTGAATTTGGAAATCTGATTGGTAATGTTTGGTCTCACTCCCACTGCTACACAAAGAAGTTGGCTGGTCTCCTTTACTCACCCCCAAACATAATGGTTGACAAAGTGCCTCACACATCATTCTGTCCAACTGATGTGACGTATTTATGCATATTTCCTTAATTAACTCATCTGTCCATTATGCAGAGAGTCATAACATTCAATACACCTTTGGCACTAATTGTTCTCCATATGACTCCAAATGATGCAAAAGCCCCTTTAAAAAAATCATCCAACAGGGAGAATTTGAATAGGATTTCTTTGCATGTACAAAATTTAAGGTGCAGATAAATTCTGGCAGACGAAAGTTCAAATTGTTTTCATGACACTGTCGATGTTGATGATTCAAGGGCTCTTGGGTCCCCGCTGCACAGTTTGTCCAAAAGATTTTGTCTCTTTAATGTTTATCATGAAACAAACTCATCAAACCTTAAAGGGACAGTTCACGCAAAAACTGACAATTTTTCCAATCATTTACTCACCCTCATGTCATTCCAAACCTGTAGGACTTTTTTGCTTTTAAGAAACACAAAAGAAGGTTTAAGTGTTTATAACCAAACAACAGTGGCACCCATTGACTTCCATTGTATGGACACAGGTTTGGAATGACATGCGGGTGAGTAAATGATGAAACATTTTTCATGTTTGGGTGAACTGTCCTTTTAAGTAAAACTATGTAAAATACAGGCAGAATAGGTGGTCATAACACCCACACAGTCAGGGCTTCACAGCCCATTTGCAAGGGCCGTTCAAAACAAACCCATTGCTGAAAATCTGGATTACTGCTCCTCAGATGCTGACAACGCTTTTCGAACGCTCTTTGGAGGTTCCCAGGAGTCACTGTCATCCGTGTCATCATTGTCATCATCACCATCTTCATCTCCCACAGCCGAAGGTCCTTGCTCATCAGCCACTGTCTCGTTTTCACCCGGCGACTCGTCCTCATCTGCTTCTTCATTTTCTGCTTTATCTTCAAACGGATTGGCGCCCATTTCCTCCTTCCTATGAATCTCAGCAAACCACTCCCGCACCTGCTCGTAGCTCATGTTGGACTTAGCAACCAGCTCATCCAAGTCCTGTTCATTTAGGAATTTGTGCTTCAAGTAATATTCCTTCAGAATATCTCTTCCAGACTTGAACTTCATCGGCGACGCCTTCTCAGTTTCTGAGGGCTTTTTGGGTTTTCTGCTACGAGTTCTTCCCCAACCGCGATTCCGAATCCTTCGTTTTCTGTTTTTGCTGCCATTCACGTTTCCACTCTGATAGTAGAAATACCATTTCAAGTTGCCATTCTTCCAGGCGTATCGTGTGTCGCCAAACCAGTTGACAATGTAGGAGCGAGGCAGTCCGCTCTCATCAGCCAGCTGGTCGTATTCTTCAGCGGTGGGCCACTGAGTGCGAACAAAAGCAGTTTTTAGAACATGGAGCTGCTCTGGAGTTTTTTTGCTGACCTTCTCTTTGCTCAGTTTTTTCCCTCCTGGTGGAGTTTGGCTGCCTTTTTTCTGGGAAGTTTCACCATCTGTTTTTGGTTCTGAGGAATCGGCCGCTGGGGTTTTTCTCTTTTCTGTGAACCAGGCGTCAATCTCTCGTCTGGTAAGCTTGGTCTCGGCCCTCAGTCTGCTGAGCTCTTCATCTGTTGGTGTGTCACATTTCTGAAAGCTCTCCTCTAAGACCACCAATTGCTCTGGGGTCTTTTCTTTAAACTTCTGCAGAGTGAAGTCTGGGAAGGTGTTCCAGGTCTTGGCCCGCGTCTCCTTCTCTTTGACGGGTGATGGTGTTGGAGACTGTGGCGTTTCGTCACTGGAATCGATGACGATGGTGGCACTGGTGTTACTTCTGGGATGCTCACTGGAGATGAAGGCATGGCTGTTTTTAGAATTGCGCTGGTTGTATCTGGTGTCGCTGAACCACTTCTTAATCTCTCCTTTAGTGAGGTTAGTTAACTTCATCAGTCTAGCTATCTCAGCATCGGAGGCAAACTGATTCTTCAGATAGCTAGCCTTCAATTCAGCCAGCTGTTCTTTGGATTTTTTAGGGCGGAGACCAAAGTGGTCAGCACTCAGGGCCGAGTTCTCCTGTGGAGTCAGCGATGGAGGCTGAACTGTAGTAGCTCTCTTTGTTTCACTGACGGCAGGACTTGTCTGATTGGTTGCAATCTTGGGTGTCTGGCTCTGATTGGGCATTCCTGCCACAGTTAAGGTTATCGGGGCGGTGACTGGAAGGCTGTTTGCTGTGCCGACCTGCGTCAGAACCAATCCTGGTTGCCCCACAATCTGGCAGGTCTGAAGAATAGACTGCAGACCATTGGTGGTGGACAGATGATGAGCTGGGATGACCGTGATGGTCTGGGGCACGGTGTGAACAGTGCCATTAAACTGTTTCCTCCTGGCTTCCTCAACCTCCTCCGGGGTCCAGCTGACACCGTGCTTCAGACGCTGAGCAGAAAACCAGATCTTTATCTGCTCCTCGCTGAACTTGGTCTGGGCAGAAAGCCCCATGATCTCTGACACTGATGGATACGGGAACTTCTTGTAAGTGTTGATCAGGACAGCATTGCTGTCCATGCTAACATTGTAGGTGGGAATACTGCTCACTGGGATGAGGAGCTGGGTCTGGGCAGTCTGCTGGGCCTGCAGAGGCGGAAAGCACCTGGGCCAGGCCAGCTGGAAGAACACTGGTGGGGTTCATCACCAGCTTCTTCTGATCTGCTACCACAGGGTTTGAAATGTTGACAAGAACGCTCGGTTTTACGGATTCTGCCAGCAACGGGCTCATCAGCTCTGCTGGCATGGAGGAACCCATCACAGATGCTTCCAACGGCTCGAGTTCCATCTCACCTTCAGCCACGGCTTCACTTTCACCAGTGCCTTTAAGAGACACGGCTATTCTCTTGGCCTCAGACTTGCTTTTCATTTTCATTATGGGTGTCTTGCTGAGAGAGATTCCAGTGACTGAGGGATCATCGCTGTCTTCCATCTCCGTTTGCAGGAATCCCCCCTCAGCAGTCAGGTCAGAGATGGGCTGATCCAGTGACGCAGGACCTGAACGTTTTCCTGAAGAATGACAGTCCTCGCTGGAGAAATGAGACCCCTCATATTCTGTAAAGACAGTAAAAACAGATTCATTCAGAATCACTATCTGCAAGCATTTAATGCAGGGGTTATTTTTTTAATTGGTGACCCATTTTTGAGGTTCCAAAATTGACGTCACATCTCCAACCCCACCCACGTAACAGAAATCAACTGTACACCACCTATTCATATCTGTTCCTAAACAGCCATGTCCTACCACAGTTCATCATCCTGAAGATCTGAATAAGATTCTTAATAACCAGAATGTATTTACATTTACTTGTATGTTTTTTGGCAGATGCCAACAGTATGTGTGTTCCCTACTTTATTTATTTATTCTTTACTCTTTCTTTTGTCCACATTTTAAAATAAAAGCAAACTCCCCAAACTATAAAATAACACGTTGTTATTGGGATTATGTTGTGAAAAATCTACATTTAAAATAAAAACAAGTTATATTTTAGCATCTTTCTTCCATCTGTGCTGGGCTTAACAGATGTAGTGTTTCTACAGCTCAACTGGTAGAGCAATGCATTAGCAGCACAAAGGTTGTGGGTTCGATTCTTAGGAAACACTCATACTGATTAAATGTATAGCTTAAATGCACTGTAAGTCCCTCTGGATAAAAGTGTTTGCCAAATGCAAAACTAGATAAGCAGAAGAGCAGTTTAAGACCTCTGTCTTAACTAAGTGCGACACAATCTGATCTTATTTCCTAAACAGCAGCATCCCACAATGCAATGCTGGTATTTTTACAGTCCGCATGTAATAGTCTGTGCATTACAGCGTCTGTGTTCAGTGAGGACAGTATTGAGAAACCCGTCATGTTGCACCTGGCTAGAACACCGTGCTATTCTGGCAACACTTGACAGGTGAACCTCACCTGTCTCTGTTTCCATGGGAACCACCGCTCCCTCTGTAGGACCGTCTGCCATGCTCTCAGCTCCATCGTTCCCCTCCAGGGCCTCCATGTCTGGATCTTGCTCGATGACATCTGATGGAAGCACCATGCAGGGAGTCGTGGACTTCCTTCTGCTGGACATTGTGCTTGTGGGTGTGAAAGCAGACAGACTGACCCAAAACTGACCTCCGGGATGCTGAAATCACATGCTAAATGTGGGTTTGAATTCCCAAACTGAAGTTCATCATCCTGAAAGATACAGTGAAAGCACAAAAGCTCACACATTTGCTTCTCACACTCACTGACACACTAAACATTAGTGCAAAGACACGGACTTGTAAGTGTGTATATGGTGCAGGGTTACAGCTGCAGTCTGATGTGTGCGAGTACCGTGCATGTATCGTCGTACATCGGGGTGGCAATATCGTGTTTACGATACGTGCTCACGGTTCATCACTACGGTGTACGATGTCTAAACATCGCGGCACTTTCTGCTAGTTTGTGTTAGTCTGGTGATGATACGCACCGCGGGGGCTGATCGCGGCTCTGCGTGCGAGTATCCGCCGGTTCGGCTGCAGGAGGAGCGGGGGCGAGGTGGACCGAGACCCGCCGCACGTAAACGGGTTAAAAAGAGTCTGGACGGACAGATAACCGGACAGATAATACGCGGGTCCGTTTTAAAGCTCCGCGACACACAAAAATCATCCGCGTTCACGTTAATGATCGGGCGTCACGCTGTCAGTGCGATGCGTGCTGACGTCATCGCCAGGCGACAGCCCGCCGTCGGTGCTAAATCGTTTTATATCGACGGCAAACGAGCCGTGAAACTCAAGCGGGACATGATGTCAATTTAACGCGCACAACTGGGTCCCATTCGGGCTCTGAACGACATTTAAGGACCTAGAAACGAAAGCACTGCCCGTAGAAACGTAAAGCACAACCTCCCCGGACGGCGAAACCGGCCAATCAGAGCGCGAGCGGGGTCACGTGACCCTCCCACATCTCTTGACACATCGAGAAGGAAATGTCCCCATCGTTCACGTTTCATAAGGAGTCGGTACGACACACTGCGACTTCAGGTGCAATCCGGGTCAGAGCTTTCACTTCGCTTTTAAAAGCCCCAACCAAATGATGCCACAAGCAGATGAAGCAAACAATGAAGTCTTTTAATGCACATCACTCAGACATGATCTAAAGAACGAGCAAAATATATTTAGAAACCTGCTCATAGAAGAAATATAGGGTGTAGTTTATGAAAATAAAAAAATAGCCAACTAGAAAAATTCTTCAGCTTCTCTGGACATCTCCTGAAGAAGAAAGAAACACAAATGTGAGATGCAAGAGATGAAAATAAAACAACTGGTAATCAATGGAGGCTGTAGACAGTTTTGATCTACTGCACAATGAATTAAACGGTTTAATGTTCAGGCAGCAGGACTGTGAACGTACCAGGATAAGAGCGGTTTTGTCATAGTCTGTCCTGTGTCTGTAAATGCTCTGACACAACAGAGCATAAAGCTTCTCCAGATGAGTGACCTCACACCCCTCCGTCTTGTCCACAACTCTCTGTAGAAGTTCCTGAATTAAAATCAAATAAAGGAAGATAAAATGCCTTTCAACACACAGCAATGAGGTTTAGAGGGAATTAGAAATAAAAATGAGTGATTAAATAACCAACAAACTTTAATTGAAAAAGCTTTATCCGAAAGTTTATAAAGCCCAGAGTAAATAAACGCGAGTTCTGTAATTACACTCTACAGTTTTAATGCTGTTTTAATTTTAATGCTATAGATCAGACCCTCGAAAAACTCAACCCAAGATTGTGCAGTAACAGATTTTTACAGTGGTTTTGTCAGACTTCGCATAAAGGTTTAGAAAGTTTCATGTATTTCAATTACTTTAAGATCTAAACAGCATTAAGAAAAGAAACTTGAACTCATGTTTGCACAACAACAGTATTTTTACTTTGCAAATCGAAAAACTTTAGAACTGTTCCTATGTTTTCTTTATATAACAAGGTCTTCAAAAGAGAAAAAATGCTAATTTACTTTGAGTTTGTTGTGGTCCACAGTAAGAGGCTGATTCTTCTGCTCCAGGATCTTCATGGCAGCATCTACACTGATGAGACTCTGCTGTTCAGCCTGGATCCTCAAACCTCTCGTGATTCGCCTCAGTCTCAACTCTGAACACATCAATCCATCCACACACACAACTCAAGAGCAGCTTTGTATTGATACACACCAGATACTCAATAGAAGCTGTGGGAAAATGCTCATGTTGCACTGCTTTGTGAGAGTCAATTATTCCTTCAGCTTTATTTATTGCTGACAAGTATTGTTGATATTTTTAATTATTTTGTAGTGGGTGCTTGTGTCTGATATACTAACCCGTTCCTGTACCGTCCTCTAAACTTAGCTCCGCCCTTTTAGACTTCATGCTCTCTCCGGATTGGACATCGTTTTGCTGGACTGTGGTGTGATCGTTCTGTGCAGTGTCTTCATTCGCAATTCTGTTCACTGCACAGGCAGTATGGTCATGTTCTCTTCCCTCGTTAGTGTGATGATTCTGCTCTCCAATGTTTGATTCTATAGGGTCTTCTGCGCTAACACAGCCGTTCACCTCCATTAACTCACATTCTGTGTCTTTCATCTTCTCTGTATCTTCATTCTCAGCTAGTTTTCCATCCTCTTCCTCATCTTCCTCTTCATCTTCCTGCTCATCCCCAGTGAGGTTCTCTCTGGAATTCTGATGTGAGGAAGACTTCTTTTTGCGGATGAAGCCGTTTCTCCATTTGTTTTTTCTTTTCTTCTTCTTTTGTGCAGCTGAAAACAGATCAAATATATCATCAGTACATGAATTGCGTGTAAAATCGTCTTACAATTCCGGTAATTTTGACATGACGTGAACGCTAATGTTATTATAGTTTTGGGTTTTAAATTAGGTTCTAATTTTTATTTTGTTTTGAATTTCAAGTTAGTTTTTTGGTTAATTTAAGTTTTCATTTTTACTTCAGTCCATCACTTGGCTGGGGACAATTATGTATATTTTTAAAAGTAAGTTTTCCCTTCTCACTCAAAACTGAAATTATTTCATAATCATTTCTATTTCGTTCAAGTTCATTTTGAAACAGTGCATTAAAATGTCAGTTTAGATTTGGAAACAAAAAAATTGTTAACTTGTTTTTTTAGGCTGTTTTTGAAAATGTGCTAAACAGAATTGAAATTGTCAATATATAATGTTAAGAATGTTTTAATATCAGATTTCAGAGACTCTACAGCATTGACTACAGGCAGGATGGATCTTTGTCACCTGAATTACTTCCTGTCTGGCGTGTTGTCATCGCTGCAGGAGTTGCAGCAGCTGCAGCATCTTTAATGGGTGTTGGATCGCTCATCTTCTGCTCCGTTGCAGTGGAGACTTTCGGCAGCACGTGGTAGAATGCAGGAGTAAACCGAGAGGAGGTGTGGCCTAAAAATAATGCGAAGTATAAGCAGTGGCCACGGTTGCATTTAAAACCACATGACATCAAAGCAAACATGAGTACAGTCTGAGACCTCGTTTGATGCGTGACTCCTTGATCTCGGTGCAGATCTTCTCAAAGTCCTCATCTAACTCATCTCTGATGATGGCATGCACAGTGTCCTTCAGAGCACACGCACGATGTCTGATGAGTCGATCTATCACAAGCATAAACATTTCAGAGATCACACAATATAACAACACTCATTACATGAGTAGTCATACAGGGCAGCTCTAGGCTAATGAACTAATATTTTTCCTGCCAAGTAATATAATTTCAAACATCGTCTTATCACAGCCAGTGTTGTTTTATGCACCCTGCTTTGCATCCAGCCTGACCTTCTTAATCATGGTAAAAATCAAGGGTTAATCTTCCCAGCTCACCCGAGGGGTCTCTGTCTGGGTTGTACTCAAGGGCATTTTTCCAGATCAGATCCATGTCATGCAGATACGCTGCCACAGTCTCGTATTTGTGCAGGTCAATGTTGGACAGAACGGTGGACAGATCCATGGGCTGCTTGATGACTGTGATGTAATCAGGAACCTGTACCAGAGAAAACAGGGTTTCAGAAAGCACACCACACTGAAGAGCTGACAGACAGAATGAGGGCCTCAACTCATCTCCACACCTCCTCTGTGTCCACAGGTCTGGTGAAGGCCTTGAAGCGTCTGTCTTGAGCCAGTCGGTTGGTGACGTCCCGCAGGAAGAGGCGAAGCTCCCGGAGCGTGTCCTCCTCCTGCTCCTCCAGCTTCTTCAGGTCCTGCACGGACAGCTGGCGGGGAGGAGGTGGAGGGGCAATGGGCAGCACCTCCAGAGCCTGGAGCACTGAGGAGAAATGCACACAGATTAGTGAGTCTTAATTTTCACCTGTAACGGGAATGAAAGACATCATGGAAAACACTCGTACCCGCTTCTCTTTTAGACACTGGAGCTTTAGCAGCCTGATTTAAAATGAGATCCTCAAAGAATCGAAACCTCTCTTCTCGAGAGGGAAGCGGGACGTGGAATACTTCACCGTACTCAACATGAAACAAGTCCTGCAGCTTTAAATGAAACAAACAAACACAGAACACATTACTACTATGACGCAAGGCTGTTACATACAGAACTCTTTTAAAGACAACACCGACATAAAACTGACTGTATACACTTATTAAATGTCTTAGGTTTAATTGTGTACTAATAAAACCTGCACATGTAATCGAAATTGTGTAATGGCACAATTAAACCACAAAATGGTGCAATCAAATTCAAGACACAACTTGATTTTATTCCCTTTCGTGATCAAGCAATTTTTCACACGTTACAGAAGTTATCTGCATCATAAACGCCACTCCAATTAGTTCTTAACTGCTGGGCAAGGAATTTCTTCCATTTTTTGTTATGCTGGTTAAAAGACTCTTCACATCCTGACAGCGATCACTAAGTGGTCTAAATATTTTTATGTATATATTTCTATGGAAGGTGCAAGACCATAAAATGATCATCCAATAATTGCATGCAGCCTCTCTAAAATAACCTACCCTACCTTTAAGACAAACAAGCCCCAGCACTGTTATACAGCGTGTTACCTCAGGATGAAGTGTGTGGTGAGAAAAGCTGCAGGTGGCAAGCAGGAGGCAGGGGCAGAATGAAGGGATGTCCTGCAGCAGACTGATGAACGTGGCCTTCAAAGTGGAGCTCACCGTATCCCACCAGCTCTGGATGTGAGGAATATAGAGAATGCTGGGGGCCGTTCTCCTCGCCTCACAGAAAACCTGACACCAGATACTTCCAGGGTCATTCACAGTATCTTCACCTCTTGAATAAATTCAGTTGCATGTGGGTGCGCGTTTACCTGCGCACAAGCCTCCTCTGGAGTGGCCGAACTGACCCCGTACAGCACAGCTATGTCAAGCGTGTGCACTCTGAACTTCTCGAGAGCGTGAAGAACAGCAGGAGCCAAGTGTGAGGTCTGACCCGAGCCTGACGTCCCACAGAGCAGCAGACGAGGTCTAAATGAGGTGGGCTGCTGCTGAGCGCTCCTGTAATACGGACAACAGCAGTGAGGAACACGTTACAGCGACATTGTTTTCTGATATGCTGAATAAAGCAACGTCACATTTATCCTTCACAGAAAGCGCATTCCCAGAATACTTTGCAAGGAGCTGTTAAAAAAAAAAATTACCCAAACTGATGCTGCTCAGCTAACCATTTTAGGTTGGAAGAACATGTCCCTGAAGTATTTTAGATGCTGTATTAATGTTATTGCTTGGTTATAAGAATGTTATTCAAACTTTTCACTCTGAAGCATTAAAACATTTCACTTACAATTTAAAAACAATATTCTGATATATAATGTTAAAAAAACATTCTATGAACATCACTACAAGAGCAAACTTTTAGGGAACATTAGCTCATGTTCTAAAAAAAATGTTCCCTGTTAGCTGGGCATGAGTCATTAGCTAAGCAAACATAAAATGTCAAACTCTATGGAAATGAGCTGAGGGGAGTCTCCTGTGAATCGTCTGCACATGAAGATTTTTCCAAACCTCTGTGACTCAGTTTCAGAGTGACTCTTTGAAATCAGTAACGGAGGTTTCATTTTTGTTAGCATGATGCCTTGGATTTTACAGGCGGCTGCCTATAAAAACAGTACACAGCAAGGCAAGGTTTTGTAACAAAGCTTGAATACATAACCATGTTTGTTAAAAACAGTTACTCTGGATAAACTGGATCTGCTGACCTGGATTTAGAAACGTTTTATACTGTTTACAGGACAGGGAAATATTTAACCACAGCTCCCTCCTGTGGCAATATCTCTGTTCTTCGAACAAGGCATTTTCTAAAGCTCTCTCATGCGAGAACTGATATTTGTCCAGTTCAGTCCAGCAAAGATGAAACGTGCTAGATAAACTTCATGCTCATGTTTATCCCTCATATTGGATCAGTGAATCACTTTCTACTATGAAACCTTAGGCTTGTGCTACACGATATCTCTCAGGCTTGTGTCTGTAAGTAGTCATTATCTCTAACCTGCTGAGATGGAGGGCAGAAGCTGCAGGTCCACAGATCTTCTGGCCTTTATTGGTAGTGCTCATGGAAGACCCTTCATCTTCACTCTGTAGATCATCTAAGATACCAGACACGCCCTCTAGAATGAGAAACAAAAAACAATGAAGCGTTAAGGTATGAAATCTCTAATGTAGCCCTTCCCACATTGTCAATTCAATGGATTATCCAGCTAACAGGGAATGTTCTCGGAACATTGGCTAACGTTCTCTCAAAATGATCAAAAAGTGTTGATGCAGTACTATGCAGAACTTCAACATTACCATACATCAAAAATGTTATTCTTAAGTACTTAGTGGAACATTTATAAAATTCATGAATAACATTTCTATAACCAAGCAATAACATTAATACATCTATAAAATTAGACATTTTGAACATTCCTAGAACTTTCTAGAATGTTTCAATATTAGTGGACATTAGTGAACAACCTAAAATTGTTAGCTAGGTATTTCTTGGAGAGAACTCAATCGCACAGTCTAGAATGTGTAATTAGTTTTCAACTACCTACAACCTAGGCAGCAGAGTTTATCTAAACAGCGAAACATTTATGAATGATTATTGTAACATCTGGTTACTTCAAGTACCAGAGTGTGTGTTCTTCTTCAGGGCCTGCTCTGCATGAGGAAAGAGTCTCTGCAGCATCTCCAGGGCTTTACTGAGGGCGGAGCTCAGCAAGGGTTCAATAACAGGTGTGAGAGCTTTAGCTGGAGAGGCTACTGCTCTTTGTGACGCTGGAACTATTTTCCTCATGGCTGAGAGGAAGTCCCGCCCACTCACACTGATGGACTCCACATCTAGCAGGAGCTTCTGAGAGGTGGTGTAGATCTGGGGGTAGCGTCTGCGCAGGGCACACAGAGCGGATTCTGCGCACACCGCTTTGATGTCTGCACCGCAGTAACCTGGTAACAGATTCACAAAATAAACGCAATACAGCACATTTACATAACGGTGTGCCTGAAAATAAATAAATTATTATTGTGTATTTGCATAAAATTAACTCATCACAGCATCCCAGTGTCTTCCAAAATCAACTTAACTTGCCACTGAATTGATAGTAACCAGAGCACCGTGACTAATGTGCTGCTAATTTTAGCATACTAAAGAATGAGCGCTAACGTGAGAGGACCAAAACAGTAGAATGTTACACAACAAGAGTGCCACCCGATACATCAGTGCACAGAACACGGAGGTGTGTTGAAATGCTTTAGCATCTGTTTTGAAACCGGGAAAGCTGAGACAGAGTCGCTGTTATTTGAGACGTGCTCATCACAGCGTTTCACGTGGCACAACAGGAGTTCTTACCAACACACTTGTCAGCCAGCTCTTCAAGAAACTCATCGGACAGCTGAGGGTCCCACTGCCTCGTATGGATCTTCAGAATATCTCTACGAGCCTGAAAACAGCAGCAATTTTTTATGTGGTATTACTTGAGGGTAAAAAGGGATCCTATCATGTGTTTTTACTTTTTCAACTTTAGTTTATTTGTAATGTTGCTGTTTGAACATAAAAAATATCTGCAAAGTTCACTCCAAAGGAAGATATTCTCTTTAACAAAAATCACTTCTTAGATAATCCCTGACCCTGGGAATACTCAGGGAGGTGAAGAGTCACTGTAGTAGTGTGTGGTTGCCATGCCAACAAAATGCTAACCAATCACAGCACATTCTGTATTTTAGAAGGCGGGGCTTCATAGAACCAAGAACCCAACAGCCTGTTTTTACAGTCCAGGAAGAGGTTGCAGCAATAAGGTAAAAAAATGTGAGAAAGAACGTGCTTTTTTGAACAATGAAGCATGAAAAACAATTCTAGTGCACCCCAAAAGCAAACTCAAGAACCCCTGTAAAGTGTGAGTAACTGTTACTTTTTAGCTATAAAGTATACTCACCTCTCTGTCGGGTAAGCTGAACAGGAACTCTCGGTCAAATCGTCCAGGTCGTCTGAGAGCAGGATCTATAGAGTCTAGACGATTAGTGGCACCAATAACAACCACCTCACCACGACTGTCCAAACCATCCATCAAAGCCAGCAGCGTGGACACGATTGAACTGTAGACAAATCCAGGAAATCACAATTCAACACAGTTAGGACAAGCAGAGTAAGAAGAAAGCACTAGATCAGTATATAAAACGGAGTCTAAAACCGCAATCCCTAAGTTGTCTATACCACCATCTCTGTTCCAAACAGAAAAAAATTGCAGGTTATTTTACATTTTTCTTTTGCATTTTTTTACTTTCTCAGGAACTGACTTTGCTCATTTTTAACAAAACAAAAATACAGGCTGCAGCTTTAATCACGTCCAATTATTATTAGGCCTGATTATTGGTCATGTGCTGTGCTATATTCACCATACAGAATGTTCTTTTGTGATTTTAGGTTTGACTAACTCACCTGTGTATCTGATCTTGTCGGCTGGACCGAACAGGTGCGATACCGTCGATTTCATCAAAAAAAATAATGGATGGACGCATCTGGTATGCCTGTTAAACAAACAACATTTCAGAATCATGCAGAGACTAAAGGAGGCTTTATTAATGACCTTTAAGACCTCCTACATGAAATGGTTACCTGGTCAAACAGGAGGCGGAGCTGTCTCTCAGACTCGCCCACCCATTTGCTAAGGCAGTCCGCCCCTTTCCTCATAAAGAATGCCACCTTCCTCTCTCCCTGACTGCACTCGTTTGCCAGGGCACGAGCAACCAGAGTCTTCCCTGTGCCGGGAGGACCATAAAACAGACAGCCCCTGCAACACATAACATTTAACATTATCCTTCAGATTAACCAATTAGGTTTAATCTTCACAACAATTTAAAGACAAACAAGACAAATGTGAATATGTAAAGGCGATGTGTCATTTCAGCACCACTAGCGGCACTTTAAGGTTATAGTTCACCTGAAAATAAACACTCTCATGTCATTCCAAACCTGTATGACTTTTTTTTACTGAGGAACACCAAAGATCTTTTGATATACTGGTACTTGACTTCACTGACTTCTCATTGACTTCCATTGTATGGACACAAAACCACATTTCTCAAAATATCTACTTGTGTTCCACAGAAAAGGTGTGAACAGGTGTGAAATGACGAGGGTAAGTAAATGATGGGTGAACTATCCCTTTAAACAGACCACAAAGATATTTCCAAAGAGGTTTCCCACAACTCATACCACCCCACCCCATCTGCCATTGTTCACCGAACAGGTAATCCCACCCTGAACTCAAACCACTGGTAGAACCAGTAGCTGACATGTGACACAAACAAAGCACTGTTTGTTCTGAAAGCAGCCGTTTACGATCAGGTCAACGTATGACTTGCAGTTAAGCGGGCAGGAGGGAAAGTATGTCAAGAAAAAACACTTCACATTTATACAGTGTGTGTCATGTTGTAAATAAGCATCATCAGTCAGCATACCTCGGAGGCTGAATCCTAAACTTCTGGAATACCTCAGGATAAAGCAAAGGAAAGACAAGCATCTCTTTGAGTGCAGAGATGTGTTTTCCTAAACCACCGATGCTGTCGAAGTGCACCTGCACACCCAAACACACGATCACACAAACGCCTCATAGTTCTTACTTTCAGAGCAGACTTTTCTTACTTTTCTTAATTTACTAATTTAAAGACACACACACCGTTTGGTCAATTTGCATCGGATCCACATCCGCAAGACTCGCTCCAATTTTGATTCTGTCCTTGTGGATTCCCAACAAATCCTCTTTCCGCAGATTCAGAGGGAGACACCTGCGTGAGACAGGGAATCAGTTTCGTTCATAAAATAGTTGAATGTTTTGAAATATTCAAAGGCTACAAAACCATAATGAGAAATAGCAGGTGCAGCTTTGTTTTAAAGCTGCAATCCATAACTTTTGCCTGTCTGTCACCATCTCTGTTCGTAACAAAATTGCAGGTTACTTAACATAAGCCACACAAAGCCAAACTGACATTTCCTGGGAAATTGTACCTGATGGCTCAAATTATAAATCATTATTATAAACTTACCATTGAGAAAATGTAGGAGATCGTGTTGAACACTGATCTGTTATGTACTAGCTCAGTCATTTTTCTTTAACAAAAAAAAAAATTATGGATTGCAGCTTTAAGTTGTACAGCTGTCAGAGGAAAGTTGCGTTTCAGAGCTGATTGAACTGGTTTGCATTACAGAACTTTGAATCCTAAGGAACAATCTATGTAACGGTATACGACTCCACCAATGACAGCTCTGTACCTGTTTATTGACCGGTTACGACTCTTGCTTCTCCGTCTCTCAAATTTTTCTTCATCTGAGGAAGAGGAGGATGTGGAATCACTACTGTGGATGGCGTGTCTTCTCCTGAGATGATTTTTAAGGAGACAAAAGCCACGTAAGATCAGGATTTTAGGACTATACACAAACATGTTTAAACTAACAAAGTGTCCAGCCACCGGCACCTCTCCATTTCCCCAACACACAATCATATGAACAGCCACATAACGTGTATTTGATTTATTAGAGTGAGGTACAGTAGTGTTGTTTGTCTTCACACTAAAGATCCCCGATTTCTCCACATGCAAATGTGTTACAGTGAAGCTTGTTCTTACCCGTCGCTCTCATTTCTCTCTGTACTACAGCACATACACAAACAACACACGAAACAAATGAGTGCTGCTGCAAATACAACACGGACACTACAGTGCAAAGCGGGAATTTACATTGCGTCCCTCAGCTAATAACTGCACAGTGACGGTTTAAAAAAAACCACTGACAGTGTTTAATATGATCGATGTCTACGGGGCTTTAAAATGTTGAATAACTTGATCTGTCATTAAACACAGAGAGCTTAGAGAATTGAGTTAATCATCTCTGTGCTGCTCCAGTGTAACCTACACAGAATCATCTACAATCCAGCTGCCTCACTTTGCAGAACAGCTGTTGTGTCTCTTTGGTCTCAACATCATGATTCCATCAGTGAAGATGAGATGCTGACCTGATGTTCCTCCTGTTGTTGTACAGGCTCCTGGGACGAGCAGAGCTGAAGGAATATCTTCTTCTGATCGGGGTGGAATGACGCTTGAAAAATATGCTCTGCTTCTTCGGCTCTGTCATTCAAAAATTCAAAGTCAAAAATAAACCCCATGAAGTCTAGACAAGACATGAGCTTTTAATGTAGTGTAGTGTGATGCCAACCCTCAAGAGGCGCCTGGTAGCGCACAACAGCTTTTCTTTGTCGGAACTCATAGCGTTTTCTGTTGTCTTCCTCATCCTCATCTTCATCATCATCCTCATCATGTTCTTCCTCTTCTTCACCCTCGCCTTCTCCATCTTCCTCCTCCTGATCACTGTATTCTGGATAAAGGAACAGAGGTTCATTGTTTAATGCCGTGAGACTGTAGATCCAGCAGCTAGTAAAGCAATAGATTCAGAATAGTAGATTCAGAATACAACACTGCTGAATACCCAGCTAACAGGGAATGTTCTGAGAATATTGGCTAATGTTTCTAAAAGTTCCCTCAAAAACGCTCTCGCAGTAATGTTAGTGGAATGTTTTTCTAACATTATATCAAAACATTATTCTTAAATAGTTAGTGGAACATGATAAGAACATTACAGAATTAAAAACAAAGTTCGAAAAACATACTTAGAACCAAGCTATAGTTAATACAATGTCTAAACTGGACATTCCTAAATTTTCCAAAACGGAAAGTTACTGAAATATTCTTACAAACTAAAATTGTTTGCTGGGTATCAGTGAAGGACAGACTTGCTCAGGATGTTTCTAGTGGTATCAGGATTCAAGAGCTTCTGATTCACTATCTTTACCATTCTCCTGGTTGTCTGAACTCTCCTCTTGTGCACTCTCTGAAGATTTGCTGATCCTCTTTCTCTTGGTTCCAGAGTAAATTCTCAGGTCCTAATGAAGAAACACCAGAACAGTCAAGTAAAGTCCAGGCTGATCACAGCTTCTGAGTCAGTGAAGATCATGACACACCTTCTCCTCCTCACCGTCTCTGCTCCTCAATCTCCGACGCATTTTCTGCATGTCGTCCATCTTCTGCAGCACAGCCTCTGCGGTGCTGAAACAGATCAAAACAACATCTAAGAACTCTGACCCACAGAAATACCCTTACACAAAACCAGCTTGGCATCAGTCTAACAGTTGTGGTCCAGAGTGAAACTGGTTCACAGCTCACTGGTTTGAGTAAATAAACGTGCTTTGACATCAAATGAGGTAGATAATATATTGTGATATTATGATTTAAAGGTGACGCGTGTATTTTGTCAGATTCTAAAACACTGTGCCCTATCAAAACCTTTTACCTCCATTTATTTATGCATCCCTATTACACCAACATTGGCTCAACTAATGAGTGAGTCTGTTACGTCAGATGTTGCATTGAAAAGCTTTAAATCACCTTTAAATCAGTCACTGTCTTTATAAACAGTTGAATATAATGGTTTTGTTTTTTGCTCGTACTTTGTAATGAGTCTGTCATAAAGGACCGACTGGTTTCTGGCATTAAGTTTATATCTTGTGATTCTGGAGCTGCGTCTCACGACACTGTCCTCCTCTCGCCTTTGAATCCGAGCTCGCAGGTTCCGAGAAATGGGAGTCGATTCTGCTTCGTCTGAGCACAGAAATGCATTATTTTTCAGTAAGCGGTCAACCATCAGAATAGAGTCTGAAATTTACGATACAGGCTGACGCGCGACCTGTGTGCTCATCTGCAGATCTCTCCCCATCTGACTGAAATCTTGGTGATTTCCTATGAACGAATCAATAAAGTAATAACAGAACAGATTGTAAATACAGTCATTTTACACCATGTGGGATAAAACAAATACAAAAGCAACAGAAACAGGACCCGTGACACACTCCTACCTTAAATGCTTCCCACTTTTCTCATCCTTTGAAGGGGATTTGCTGGTTTGTCCGTTCACGTCGGAGAAGGTGACCACATGTCTTCTTCGTTGCCCTCTGCTCTTCATGTCGTTTTCCTCCTTTACGGACAAAAATCCCTAAAACAAAAAAGCATGTTTACATGTGTAGCTGGCATTGCAGCTCTAAAGCAGCAGTAGTGTACTCGTGTTACATTAATCGACCCAGTCATATCACAACCCTGCACCCCCACATGAATTCTTCTACATTGCATTTGTAATTGCACTGTCAATTGCATTTCGCACATGCGCACTGTGTATAACAGCGCTGTGACGTCATGGCTGCATGTGCAACTAATACGACTGTGGACTCGCAGTCAACTACCCATCCACAGAAACGCCCTTCGCATTAACTAATAAAACAACCCGGGTTAGTAGCAGGTTATAGACACGATACCAAGGTAAACACGATTAATCTTGCTAATCAATAAGTTTGTTTTGAGCGGACAAACATCCAGTAACTTATAAACTTTGTTGGGACGGTCGCTTATCAGATCAAGGCGCTTCGCTTTTAAGCTCGACGGGAAGTTCAGACAATCTCACACGGTTTATAACTTTGTTACCCAAACTTTCCCCCACAGATCAACTTGTTTTGTTTACCGGGTGCGCGCGAGTGTCGCGCGCGCTCTTTCAACCGGCCGCGTCGAGCTGCGAACGGATCGGGCAAACGCTGACCGCCGGTTGTAACCGGAAACGTAACGACCGACATGCGAGTACCGGGAGAAGAGAAGCGAGGGACTCACGTTAACCGGGCCGTCCTCGACGCTCATTAAACTGTCGTCCTGGGCCTTTTTCAGCCGCGTGGACTTGCGCTGAGGCGGATTCAGGGACAGAAATTCGGTACTCGAGTCCATATCGCCGTTACTGCGGAGCATGACCATCCTGAACGAGTCTTCGGAAACCGCCGAGCATCGACTCGCGATCGTCGATATTTTAATACGCCCGGTATTCGTGAACGACGGCGCGTCGCTTTCAAATCGCGCTCCGCTCCTCCTTGATTTCTGGCGCCATAAACGTCACTTACGGGCGAAGGACGCCGCTCGAAACTCCGGTGCGCTGACGAGACATAAACTAGACCCGCTTAAACGGAAACGCCGGGATCGTCGTCCTAACACTGGAAAAGTTTAGCCTGTGTTTTTATAGAGAAATGATACATGACTTTTTTATGTGTTGTTTTTGTTTGTCAGAAACGGACAAAATGCTTTTCATACAAGCGCACGATGTCGCGTAGGAATTCTGTCAGGAAAGCGTACCGGCCGGGTCATTTTTGGCGCGCCGTAAGTGACGCGACGCTCTGGATTCTGATTGGCTGACGCAGGCCAAACCTCCTCATGCTTGTTTATAGACAGAGTGCAGCAATAGGCAAAGTTGTTCCCCTTTGATATCATTTTTATTTTAAATTAAAGGAAAAAATAACATAAACTCCCATAAACATTGACTCAGGTGTCGCTTTTAGCTGCTTTTATAGTGTTTCTTGCATCAACAAATGTAGTTAGTATTCTGATGTAGCTATATACAGTACAAATATTAAGGGGCAATAGGATTTTCACAAAAAGTTTATTTTGAAGACAGAGAAACAAACAAAACAATACAACTCGCACTGAATTCTATTTCTTTGAAATGCTCAGACTCATAAGTACTAATAAAGTCGTATAAATGAAGACAACATAATCAGTGTTGAATCTAAAACTAATTTACAAGATGATTTTAAGCGATGGCAGCCAGATAGTCCTTCACCTCCGCTGGGGTCAGTCGCCTAAATCCGGCTTCATTGCAGATTCCCACCTCGATGTTGTCTTCAGTCATCTGACCTTCAAAGCTTTCCTGTAACATAACAGACATGAGTCTGATAGCCATCATGGATAACTCTGATAATTCTTTGAGGGGTTGTAGATTATTACCTTAAGAGTCAGAATAGCAGTGTGAATTGCGTCTTCCAGCTCAAGATCCTCGTTGTACCTGAAAATGGAAACAAAAAAAGAAACGGAATGTCTTGGTATTAAAAAGAATTAAAAGGAAGGACCTCTCATTGTCACCATATATTTAGAAAAATAAAGAACAAATTGATACATCAAAAGAATTTTTATACCTCTTTTCAAGGAACGTTTTTCCGTTCACATAGTTCTTCCCCATTGCTGTGGCTTTCCATGCAAAGTACGCTCCCTTTAACAGACCAAAATCCATTTTATTTTACTGACCGGGACACAATACATACTTAGTGCAGGATTACAGTTTGCATTAAAACACAGATTGTCAGATCAAAGAGAGTAGCATACAGAGGGGTCAGACTGGAACAGGTATGGGCGGTCTTCATCCCAGCCCGCTATCAGGAGGGACACCCCAAAAGGCCGAACACCTCTGAGAAAACAGCACATATTTAATCAAAATAAGTAATTATTAGAAATCACCAGAGACTAAAATATTAAATAAGTAGCATGTTGTACCATTTACAGTTACCCTACATGGTATAAAATAAGACACACTCAAAGTCTATCAAAATGTAATAAATACACGAGCTGTGTCTGCTCAGCAGGAATATGTTTTGCTCAGTAAGAACAACAATGGGAAGGAATGTTATTTGTGACAGTGCTGAACTGTGCTACAGAACGCATACCCTGACTTGTGTGTACTCCTGCATAACAGAGGCCACTCTCTGAACAAGCTGGCCTGTAGGAATCGGCTCTTGATAGACCAGGAAGTACTGCTGCGCCAGTTTCCTTGCTCTTCTTACAAGAACCCTGCAGACACACAACGATAAGCTCTGTCATGTAGTTTAACTTCTCAAATACATAATAATAATAAATATATAACAATAATGAGAACCTTAGTTGTATGTGTTAAAAGAAAAAACTAATTGTTAAGCCATCAGCTGCACTTTACATTAGTTTGTTCTATTAAACAACAATCTTTACCATATTTACTCGACATTCCTATATAGTCTTAGCACATGTAGCTTTATAATCTGTACCTGTAGTCTGGACCCATTCCACTGTACACCATACCGATGTGTTTGGTTATGGGCTCTACTTTATGAACACTTTGCTCATCATACAGTATAGACTTCTGTTTCTTTTCTGTAGCCAAAACAACGCCATTTGCAGCTGTGGAAAAAAAGAAAAAGCTTGTAGCCCAGTGAAAACTTCAAAAGTGTTGAATGAACACTCCAGCATAAGTACAACTTAATTTAATTCAGGTTGAGGCATATGTGAGAAATTCATAAGAGAACATGATTATCTGTTCACACCTTTAATTCCAACTGATGGAGCACCGGCAGCTACAGCAGCGAGAGCGTATTCAATCTGAACCAGCTTCCCTGAAGGGCTGAACGCACATACATCACATTAATACAGACCTCAAACAACCATAAAACAAACATACATTAATGTCCTGTATACAAATATGGATTGTTTTGAGCATTATAATCTCTGATGTGTTAAGTGCTAGGGTTCAACAGTTTGAATAGCATTATATATATTTTTTGTTTACTTGAACAAAAATAAACGTAGTTGTGGTGAAACATACATATAATCCAAACTAATAAACCACTGATATTTGTAAACGTAAGCTTGGCACTCATGTCGTGTATTCAGTCACCAATGGACATATATGACAAGATTGCCCTGGTACAATAAAATGATCTTTTAAACACAAAGAACAAAAGAAAAGCAGAAGTCTGTTTTAAATGCAATGCGTTATCTGTTTAATTCACTATTGGTGACTGCTGATGAACACACATGTAAGTTGTGACTCTGCATCAATGGCCTGATATTGATATTCAATGAACGCCTTTGATTTAATCACATCTTCCTAAACCTCCGGATGTGTTAAACACACACCCATGCGATCCCATTTAATATAATGCATAAAATAACACAACAACATACATTACCTGAACGTGGTGAGAGAAAAGCTGTACCCTCTGTCCGCCATGGCTGTGCTGGGTTACGGAAATGACGTCACTGGTTCATTGATCTGATTGGCTGACGGAGTCACTGTCGGCAATGCGGGTAGTGAAGTTTGCAGACTGCCTACACCATTCATTTGGGTTGACGCTGTATTTAATTTCCTATTTATCAAAACCATTCAATGTTTTACAAATATATGTGTCGTCGTTTATATTTTGTTTTACGTTTTCCGACTTGTTCTCTTTAAATGAGGGATGCAGCTGGAACAATTAAACTGCAAACCCCAGAATGCCCCGCGCAAGCGCAGTCGCAGTGTATCGCTAAGCGGTGACCGTGAGGATGCTTGAGCTGGACGTGCTGGATTAAAAGGCAAAATAAATAAAATAAAATAAAATAAAATAAAATGTGGTTATCGGGTTTATTTCAGTTTGTCAGTTTTTATTTTTCAGTTTTGTCAATGTACTCGTTATGAAGATGCATGTTACTGTATATACACTTGCGTCCCATTTTATCTCAATGTAAGATTACAATGCATGAACACATAACAGTGTTTTTACTTCTTCTTCTTCTGCTGTGAAATGCATCAATAATTTTAGTGTCATCTGTCTGTTTCTATTGTCTCAAGCGCTCAGGGAGACACAAGGCAATGTGTTGTGTATCTGTTTATTATAAAACTTGAGAATTTGTTTAATATATGAGTAGTTCAAGATCAAACTTTTTCTGCACCTTTATAAAGAAATGTAAAGGCAGTGATTGGGGCAGCATGTGTGTTTGAAATGCTGGTGTGTTTTAATAGTAATTTGTTTAACAAATACATCCTGTTTTCAGGTCCAGCTCTGGCAGTGAATGGTCCCAGTATTGTCCCTCAAGCTCATCACAGCAGTGATGAAGAAAGGTCTGAGCCCAGCTTCATGGACAGCATCTTCTGGATGGCAGCTCCTAAAAAGAGACGAACCATCGAAGTGAATCGCTGCAGAAGACGAAACCCAAACAAACTGTTAGAAGTCAAAGTAAGAACTTTGTGGTTCCATAATGTTATCTTTAAATAGAACTTAAGGATCTGAAGAAGCTTTTAACATGTATACTAATAATGTGTCCAATGGTTTTATCTATAACTACATATATATACATAGATATATGTTTTGTCAGTCAGTGTATTTCCTGGGAACTGAACTCATGAGTCTGACTAAAGGAATGCACTTCAAATGAAGATCAGCTTCATTCAACTCTCATTTCTCATTATTTGTTGACCTCTGTTTCAGAACAATATTGAGCCGTGTCCCGAGTGTGGCAGCATGAAACTGAAGCACGTCCTGTGTGGATTCTGCTATGAGAAGGTCAGGAAGGAGACTGCAATGATAAGGAAGCAGATTTCCATCATGGAAGGAGGACCTCTCAACACTCCAGCTGTTGAGTCTGTTGTTTTGTATGAAAATGAAACTCCTTCTGATGCGGACAAGAACAAGAGGATAATAGAACGCAGCAGGAAACGTCCATATTGGTTTAACATGTAATATATGTAATTAAAAGACCATTTTGTTTAATAAATATCACAATGTTGAACACTTTCAACACAATGTTTCGTCTTTGACCATCAGTCCTGGGATACATTAATGTTAACCTTTAAAGATCAGTGATGGCGTGATACTGATACCCTGAGTATCTGCCGATACCGATTCTACTTCAATACACTTTTGCAAACATATAAGCTGTTCAAAAATTGGTTTGTATGCCCTGTTTAACCTAGATATCTATAAACAATGCAACTCTGTTTTTTTAGGCATTTATTTTTATTTATGAAAATTATGCTGACTGTGAAACTCAGCTGACAACACGTTTTATATGCTTTTATGATTAAATTCAATTTTTCTTCTCAGTGTTTATGTTGATCATAAACAATGCACTGTCACTTTAACTGAGTGCAGGTAGCTCAGCAAAGACTCACTGCCGAAACTTACAATGTTACCATGTGACATTCAGCAAAACTGTCTAAGTTAAGCTTAAGATGTCAGTCTGGCTTCACTTGACTTCAATATATGAAAATACATAGTAACCTGCAATTTTATGTTTCGAACAGAGATGGCGATAGAGAGGTGAAATGTACAGATTGCAGCTTTTCGTAAATAGTTTGAAGATTTATAGGGTGTTTAACGTTAGATGGTTCATAACTATTATGAACTGCACATTATTAAAGATGTACAAACAAGAATAATCTGTAAATGACACGTAATAAATACGTTTCTGAAATAAAAAAGGTGTTCAATTTTAAATGACTCGGGTTTTATTGTTTTGCATGTGCGCCATAATTACATAAATACACATAAATGAAAGTCACAGTCAAGAAATGATACAATCAAGAAACTAAGATTAAAACCAAAGTTTTATCAATAGATGAGCTGACGCATTTATTTTCAGAAACCGACTGTAGTTTAACTCTTCAGTCCATCAAAGATGTTAATCTTGCAGTACATTGTAAACCTTCTGAGAAAGCAGCAGCTCATTTAAAATGTGATTTTTTTTTTAGCTTTACATGCAGTTGCAAACAGTTTTGCAAACCTAAAAGGGGAAGTTCACCTAACCATTAAAAGTGCATCATCATCTGACCCTCGTGTTGTTCCAAACCTGTTGAACACAGCAGGAGATGTTGGGCAGACCTTTAGTGACTGACAGACTCATAAAAAACAAGCAGCACAAACATTCTTCAGAAACGTATAGAAAGGAAGGAAGTCACAGGTTTAGAATGTCATGAGTAGATCACAACATTTTTGGGTGAACTATGCCACTTGGTTTTATTTTTTATCTAACAATACAATTCAAACCTTTGTCAGTCTGTCCAAATACATTTGTGGCTATTATATGTTCTCCCCTTAAGATTTCTTCTCATTTAAAAATGATAATACATAAACACATGCTCACACTCTTATGTGTGCTGTGATGAAGTCTTCAGAAATAGGGGCGAGGTTACACACCATATTTGTGATTGTTATTCATGTCCACTGCAGACGGCTTTCGTCAGCTCATCATTCGCGTCTCTGGGAGCGAAGCGTCTCTCGTGGTGGAGATATGAGGCTGGATGCTCTGAAGTCTGGACTCCTGGGCTGTATGACCATCGGCTTATGCTTGGTGATAGATGAAACATCTCTCTTCTGAGGGCAAATTCCACTTAAACTACTCTCAAAGTCCACAACAGAGGGAGAGAGCTCACGGGTCATGTCAGGCTTTGTGATGTCCCTCGGCATAAACATTGGTATTGGCAGAATGTTTTTGTAAGGTAAATGATATTCCTGCATTGGCTCCCCATCTCTGCCCATGCGAATAGTCTGGTTCGGGAATCTTTGCACTGTAAAATGCACCACCTGTTTGCTTTCATAGCTCTCCTTCCTCACTGAGTCTTTCTCAAAGCGTGTCATCCTGTGGAGGAAAACTAGAAAAAGTTAGTGAGTCAATGGAAAGATAATCGTAGCACAGTTTGAGAGATAGAATCAAACAGTGAATAGTACTTTAACAAACTATACACACAACTTCATAAGTTCTGAATGCAATGTTTCGATTACCCATACAAATATTTTATTACAGATTTGCCCAAATGGAAAACTAATGACTTATGATTTAATTTTGGCACTCGTTCAATTCAACTCTACTGGCATCCTGCCCAAACATTTTGAGCTCATATCTTGTGTATTAAAAGTTCACCCAAAAATCCGAATTCTGAAGTCATTTACCCAACCTTGTGTCATTCCAAACCAGTTTTTTGCTTCTGAGAAACACGAAAGAAGATATTTTGAAGTATGTTAATATACATCACAGAGAGCAAAGAGAAACATACTTGTATTCTGGTCTCGTCTCCATCAGCAGGTCTAACCAGGTGGCTTCATATGATTCTCTGGAAATCTCATCCATCTCCTGGAAATCACTGCAGGAGTTCAGCAGATATGACCTGGGCGACCTGTTCAGACAATGCATGTCATACGGTTAGAGACACAAACTAAATCAGAAAACAGAAGTTGAATTAAAATAAATAAAAGCATGAGTTGGTTCCTCTGATAAGTGCTGCTGCTTCTCCCCTAAGTGTTTCTCTGTCTTATAAATAAATAGTTGTTGCTATTTTTACATCCTATCATCACGCCCACAGAAGTGTGTACAGATTGGTTTAGTTTGATGAAGGGGGAAAATGACTAATCCCGTGTCCATTCAACTGATACATAAGACACAGCTCTACCAGCAGGTCAGCAGTGCCAAGCGGCCCATCTGATCTCAGCTTTCCTGTCTCATGTGCGTCAGGACTTCAGAGTTACTGCTGATAGCGACAAAACTAGATGCTGATTGCATGGTACTGTAGCATGTTCAAAAATATATATATTTTGGTGCATTTAAGCTCTTTTTTGTGAGTGTAAACTGTTCAATCAAATCTATACATTATACTTTTATCATATTCTTATATATGTGGTATACAGGGTACAAGTTAAAGTTAAATCTTTACAGTTCCATGGGAAACATCCCTGACATTCTAAAAACTCAAAAACAGAAGCAGGTGCAGATTTCTCTGACACTTCTCGTGTTGAAAGGCCCTTTTATCTTGTCGGCACCTGTACAGAGAGCACACGGCATTATGGGACGTTTCTCCCACTCATGCTATGGCACCCAGAGAAGCATGTGTTTTCATACCAGTCTGCTAGATTTATAAAATACTGTAGGTGAGATGAATAACCCATCACTCAGCAATATGAACAATCCTGTCTCAGGTTACTGACAAAACGGGCCCCTGTTTAGAGTGAGGATTCCTATGATGTGATTGTTAAATTTGGCCTCAGCATGCATCAATCTGTCAAACAGATGTGTTTAAAACATGACTGATGAGAAAGACCAAACAGGGAATCTCTGAGAAAATGAATTTATTTCTTAGAAAGGCTATTTGGGATTTTTTTTTGTATTGTGATATTCATGTCATCACAAACATTTTCCACACTTTATTATATACTGTAAAACACATTACACATCATGATAAAAAATGTGCTGTACTGTCATTTTAGTGAAAAAATAAAATAACTATATTGTAATTGTTTTATTATAGTACTTTTTACAGTAACAGTAAAAATGACTATTGAGGACTATTTGAATAGAAATCAACACTATAATAATGTTTTAATAGGAGAATAATGGAAAATATAAAAAAAATTAGTAAAATTATTAGTAAAATGACACTATAGTTATTCCTCCCTAACTTGACAGAGTTATTAAGCACGTGCATGCTGGTTTAGATGATTCCAACATCCTTTTACAGGCTGGTGCAGAATGTTGACAGTTTGCCGAGAAATTCCAAAGATGCATTTAATGCGAGGTGCAGCATCACATTACTGTAGCCTGAGCCAGACTGAAGCTCTGCCCTTAACACACTGCTGCAAACGAAAGCCAGTTTCCTCTGAAACAAGACCCCTGTGTGGACTGCAGCTGCAGTACCCCTGCAGCATGATAATGAATGATGAAATGAGCCTCAGACACACAAACTATAATGTTATACTCCCATATACTACCTTAGACACTTTCTGGAAAGCATGTATTTCTGTATTACATTAAAGCTGCTGTTTTTTGGTAAAAATGAACAAACACTTTATAGAGTTATTTGGCAAATACATGACAGATCAGTGCTCAACACAACCTCCCTACCTCCGATTCACAACGCTAAATTTATAATAATGATTTATAATCTGAGGTGTCGAGTTCAATTACCAGGGAAATGTTAGTTTGGCTTCATTTGATCTGAACACACATAAAGTATGTGAAGTAACCTGCAGTTTTATGTTTCAAACAGAGAAAGCAGCAGAGAGGCAAAAGTTACAGATTGCAGCTTTAAGGGCATATAAAAGAAAAAACTCATGTGGGATTGGGAATTTGTGACATTAATTTTTTTACATTGTTTAGAACTGAGTCTAATAGCAGATGCATTCCATGATAAACTTTCCATTATGGGTCTCTGGGTGGGAGTCATGGATTGGGGATTGGTTGTAATGGGATGTTATGGATACATGAATGCCAAGCCTATGATCTGGAGCAATGGAAACACATGACGTCATTATCTGATGTTTTTATATTGACGCTAGGGGGCGATGTTCTATACGGTTTATTATTTTAATAATAACTACATGGTAATTTTGTACAGTATCTGCCTAACTGTGAATAAACAAACATCTATTACTGGTTATCAGAATAAAATGATTATTATAATGGGATATGCTCTACACCTTTCGCTATAACACAGTATCTGTCAAATGGAGTCAGTATGTACAGTAATGAAAGCGTTTGATTTATGTGTCTCTCCCATCGTCCATGTATTTAGTCTCAAAACATGATGATTTACACAAAAGAGCAAAGACATCGGATCAATTTCACACAATTCAATTCAATTCACACAATTTACCAAGCCATTCACACGCCACAAGACAGCATGTGTCGTAAAATTCAGTTTTATTTCCATAGCTCTCAGTATTTATGTTTTCATTATGTTTCAGAAAATGCATTTGAGCATTAAACGAGACATAAGAAAAAACTGTAAATAAACAAAAACATACAGAAACTACATAACAGGTATGATTGGTGATATTTATCTTAAAATATTCGGCATTGTAAGAACATAAATTGTAGAATTGACTGTGACAATAATAGAAGATAAGGGAGATGTGAAGGGTTCAAGGCTCCTTATGAAGGAAAGAGTTAACTCCCTTCAGAGGGAGGAGAAAACAGGAAGTGCTCGAACCCTTTAACAGGTCCGATAACAGCAGCAGACGCACCTGTTTATGATCTCGGTGAATGGGCGGGGCTTAGATCAGACTGAGTGTCGTCCTCCTCCTTCATCATCATCATCATCATCAGATTCGTGTGATCAGCGGCGGTGAAACATCACAGACGTGAAGACTGATGCGGTGAGTCTGTCTCAGATCTGATGTGCCAGCTCTACACTGAGGGTTGAGGAACTGAGGGTGATAAATGTGAGTGTTTGAGGGCAAATGCTGTGTTTGTCAGATTGCTTTTGGTTGGATTTATGAGGACGATCAGCTGTGAGATCATCATAGAACAAGATGATGGATGGATAGATAGATAGATAGATAGATAGATAGATAGATAGATAGATAGATAGATAGATAGATAGATCAGATTCCTCTCACAAGACATGTACACATCTAACATTAACATTATACACACAACAGCATATTACTGGATTGAATAGTTATGAACTGAAGTCAGTGAAGGTGTTTTCTGTTCTTCATTTGGGAAAATTGTACTAAAATTTTAATCATCGTTTCGGGTTTCAGTCATGTGATGTTCATGCCCAGCCCTCAGAACCAAAGTATATGTAAATAATTCTTTAGTGTCGTGTTCGGTGACCCACTTTAAAAGCTGACCAAGAATTCATTCATTGTGTTACAGGGATGATCAATAGCGCTGTAGGACGTGACGGGATGTAAAAACATTATTCCTGACAATATTGATTCCGCACGTTTTCTGATCGTGCTGATCACTGATTTGTGTCTCTTGTTGAGGTGTGAAACTCTGTATATCTCAGTACAGATGAAAGCTGCTGCTGTTTTCTAGTGAACAGACGTGACACAGCAGAGCAGAAGTCTGTCCATTCAGCTGCCAGTGTGGGCCACACGTTCCCGTAAGCAGCGGTGACCTTAACAAACCGTGAACATTTAGGCCATTGATGTCAGCCGCATCGACCCTGATACAGCAGACATATAAATCTGGAGAACATAACAGTGGCAGACAAACATCTTCATTCTGCCCGCGTCATGCTTTTCTCCTGCTCTCTTTATTTCCGTCCTGTCCTGGCAGGCGGGCCCGTCTAATCTAGCTTTATCCTGGATTATGTTCTTTTGATTTAGGGTTTGGTGACCATGCAGGAAGGGAATGCTGGCTAAAAGAGTCCATGAAGCAGTAGGTCAGGAAATATTCTCTCGTTTCTCCAGCTTGCTTTGGTCCCGTGCTGCTGTGCTGTATTTAACAGGGCAGGTTAAGCAGGTTTTGCAGAACAGAAGTTAGATTGGGTGGTGCCTCTGTAATAACACCGGGTTTGTACACTCTGCTTAGTTTTCCTAATTATTCTTTTGTGTCGGTGTGTAAATTATTTTTAAAATGGCAGTTTTACATTGTTGTTAAAGGGTTTATTCCGTTATTACCCAATAGCTACTTTTAGAGGAAATCACACAGTGCAGTCTGTGTGTTTCAGCTGTTTGTCACGGCTGTGTTTGTTTCTTTAGAATCATGGAGGATGTCACCACACCATATCTGAAGTTTAAGGGCTAAGCAACAAGATCCAGCATGGAGGAGGAAAGCACCACGATTCACTGCAGACTCTGCCTGACAGACTGCCCAGAACCAGAGACCAGCACCCTGAGCGCCTGTAACTGTGTGTTCTGCGTGCAGGTAGGACTATTGCTAATAATATCTCCCACGGTTTAAAGGAACAGTTCACCTGAAAATGAGCATTTACCCTGTCACACCTGCACAACATTGTCAACATTCTCTAAACCTTTTCCTCTTGTTTACATGAAACACAGCAGTTCTGTACAACACAAGTGAATGGTGACTGAGATTGTCAGTCACTACCATTCAGTCTAGCTCCTTCTGTGTTTATAACGAGTTAATGATGACAGAATACTCATTTTTGGGTGCACTGTCCCTTTAAGTGTCTAACGCACAGACTGTGTAGTTGGCGTTACATATATAATAGTCACGGTTCTGTTCTGTTAACAGTGTTTACGGCAGTATGTCCAGCTGGCTATTCAGACCGGTGCAGGAAGTGCCATTACCTGCCCTGACCCGGCCTGCAGGAACACAGGAACTGTGCTGGATTCAGAGGTACATCCATCCATCGATCTCTCCATCCTTCTCTCCATCCATCCTTCCCATGTTAAGCGGTTTTAACCTCTTGTTTTGAATAATTGATGTTTGCTAAGCCAGACAGGCACATGCAGAGAGCGGAAATATTACAGGGACTTTCAGGTGGGGTTATTTGCCAGTAAGCTGTTAAATATTACTGAAAGTCTTGGAAGTGCCAGAATTACCCTTAAAAAGTTACAATGGTTTTACTACGAATGAAACCAAAAAACACAGTTACTACCATTAAATCACAATAACCACAAATTTACCATAGTTTTGCTAAAGAAACCATAGTGTAACCATGGTATTTGTAGTAAAACTGTGGTTATACTAATGGTAATCAATCACTTTTACTGTAAGAAAACCATAGTTAATTTTGTGTACTTGTACTTTCCCTTAAATTGCCGTGCAGTGATTCTTCGTTATAACATTGTTATCTCTGGAATACATGATTCTGATTGGTCAACGCATTCTGTGATAAAATATCTTGGTATAATGACTGCTAAATTGTATAATTGACTGTTAACTCAGTGCTTTCCTACATATGTCAGTCATATGACAAATATTATTCGAGTTATGTAAAGAACAGGCGTGTAGCTGTTGCAACATGACCTGAATATGGAATTCATTTCCTTGTTTGTACAGATTGCCTCTTTTGCCCCAGGTGATCAGGTCGAGCTTTATCAGCGCCTCCGATTTGAAAGAGGTACGTGCTGTGCACAGTATGTTTGTTTAACACTTCCCATAATCCCTGTGAAAGGCCCTCATTACTGTTACCATCCATTTAAATTCTGGAGTGAGTGTGCATGACAGGAGCTGTTGGATTGGAGCCCATCAATATACTAGACTGCGTTTAACACAAGTCATAACATGTTCCAAACATGTTCCAAAAACCTGTGAGCTCCCTACGTTCCCTTACAAAATAGTATACTTCATAGTTCATTTAATTCATTTTCTTTCATTCATTTTAAGATTTAAGTTGCATATCTTAAGCTATGTATAGTTAAGCAAGGTTCGTGTATATTTTCAGGTACGCTATGTATTAAGTACTAGTACTTGTATACTTACAAGTGTGCTATTTTAATACTACATGGGACTAAATTGAACCAGTTTTTTGTTTATAAAAGCGTAGTTAAGTGTAACAGTAGTAAACTGAGTACATGGTTTACAACTACATTTTTCTGAGAAGTACATAAAACGTAGACAAAGTATACTGTTATTTATACTTTATTAGAAGTTCACTAATAGCACATTTGAATAAACTTGTTTTTTGTAATGGTTGGCACGCCCCTTTTACAGCTCGTCCAATTAGATTTTAGAGGTGGAAGTAAATGTTTTCTGTGAGTTTAAAGTTCAAGTGAGAGCACAGCAGCAGAAGTCATAGATGGTGTTGAGGGTTCGTGTCTGCCAGGTTCCAGCTCAGTGTTGACGTCACATAAGTGCCAGACAGACAGTAAGCTCATTCAGACTGCAGAGGCTGTGGAATTTTCTTCTGCATCATCTGATAGCATACAACAGACTCTGATTTACCAACATCAGACAGACTGTGTAAATATAGACTGTAATACTGGCATTCCCAGAATGCTTTGCTGTCACAGTTCCTCCTGAGAAAGTGAGAAAGTCTCTGGTGTTTGACAGTTCTCTGTAAACCTCATTCAAAAATACCAATGAGGAAGCACATTTTGCAAGCAAGTGCCACGTCTCTGCCACATCTCCTTTAGATTGTTTTAGCTTTTATTTAAGTCTCAGGTTTGTCTCAGGTTTGTTAGATGTTGCTCATAAAAGATGGAAGATTGTGAATTCATGGAAGGTTTGAGTTTATACTGGCTTTTAATTGCACACCTGAGAAATAATTGGGATAATTCTGGCCTGTTTCTCAGGAGAAAAACGGAAGATCTCCATATCTCCATTTGCTCTCCATTTGATCTCACTGCTATATAGGAGATTTAGATCTCATTTATGATTTTTCTTACTGTAACATTTTTCTCATTCATTTCTCTTTCTCTTGTCCTCTCTCAGGAGTTCAGTTAGACCCCAGTAAGGTCTGGTGCCCCATGCTGGACTGTCAGGCTGTGTGCAGCGTGATGGACGGTACTGAAGGCAAATCAGCGCCTGTTTCCTGCCCTGCATGTCATGCGGTTTTCTGCTGCAACTGCAGAGAACTCTGGGTAGACGGACACTCCTGCTCTCAGCAGCAGCCACTGATGACACCATCCACAGACAGGTCAGCGTGACATCACAGCGTGACATCACAGCGTGACATCACAGCGTGACATCACAGCGTGACATCACAGCGTGACATCACAGCGTGACATCACAGCGTGACATCACACTGTTCCTCATGAAAAAACACACGCTGAGGAATAATTACACATCATATGTGATCAGTTCTTCTTTAACTTTGTGTGTCACCTCTGCAGTGGATTGGTCAATGAGACTGATGCGGCCATTAAACAGTGTCCCGCGTGTGGCGTCTACATAGAGCGCAATCAGGGGTGCGCGCAGATGCTGTGCAAGAGTTGCAAACACACATTCTGCTGGTACTGCTTACAGAACCTGGATGTAAGTGTCACCTTATGCATGTTTTTGCCACTAGCAAAAAAAGTGCCATGGTTTTACATTGCACCATGGTAACTGCACTCTTTCTGGAAATCTTCCCACATTGCTAGATCCGAGATGTTTTACTTGTCATTTTTGTATTAGCATTTCTCATGTTGGAAAACACTTTTGATAAAAGTGTCTGCTAAATAACTCAGTGTAAATGTCTCCATGGTTACAGGGTGATATATTCCTGAGACATTATGATAAAGGACCGTGTAGAAACAAACTGGGACACTCCAGAGCCTCCGTCATGTGGAACAGAACACAGGTGAGCTGAACTGTCAACTAGTTTTGATATCCACACATCTGATCTGCTCTTTATGACATGTTTATCAGTTTCAACCATTTCAAAAGTTATTATTTGAAGTACTTGGACTGTTTTTTAATTTCTCTTTGATGGAACATTTTAACAAATAACAAAATAAAGCTAGCAGTTAATTCATTTTTATTTTTGTTTATTTCATGTTTTCTGTTTGGTCAATGAATCATGCTCTAAATACGAGTAAAGGGAGGCAGAAAGACAGAGTTTGTTACCAGTGTGGCTCTTAAGCCAAAATGTTAAACCAATGCAATAGCTCCACCTACTAAGTATCAGAGTGTCACCCAGATACTGGTGCAGATGTTATCATATGTGCAGTATTAACACAATATCTATAATCATGGTTATTAATATCACAGTTATTGTCAAATCCAGTATATTGTGACACTCTTAATCAACAAGATATGATTTTTATGGTTTTTTAGATGAAAGCTAGTCACCTGCTCACATTTTCTCCTCTGACTGTGTCATTTGCATTGGTGATATCATCAGGTTGTTGGCATACTGGTGGGCGTCGGCATCATCGTCCTAGTGACATCACCGCTGCTGCTGCTTGCGTCGCCCTGCATCCTGTGCTGCGTGTGCAAACCCGGCCACCCCAACAAGACCAAAAAGAAGAAGAGCAAAGAGAAGAAGCCATCAGAGTCCACGGCATAGAAACATCTCATTTGTGTAGCACCCTCCACGTGCCAAATGCCTCTGCCAGGTGCACAAGTGCCTCATTCTCAGTGCCTGGTGTTTGCTGGGGTTATTTTGCCTTCAGGTGCATTATGGGAATAAAATCAGTTAACTGACTAAACAACACATTCAGAAAGAACAAAGCACTTACTCCACTAAGCCAAAACTCACTTTTGTCACAAACTATATAATTAACATTGAACATTATTCATGAACTTTTGCAAAGGGTTAAACTCCGCTTTAAACTTTTGTTGTTTGCAAATAACATTCCAGACCAAAGGCCCGGATTTCTTCTTGTGTAAAATGTAAATACTGTATTTATGATTCTGGGTACTGTCCTGTTTTCGTTTTATACTTATGTTGCTTTTTTCTGCATATTTTATAAAACTTAATTACAATAAACAGAACCGATCAAACTGAGCAGTGCAAATTGTTGAAAAGTGTTTTGTCTTTTTTTAAGTTCAAAGAAGTCCTATATAAACATTTCTCACACACAAAACAAAAGTTAAGCGTTTCATAACCAGCTGGGAAAACTTACAGCACAGTTTCCCTTTAAAAGAAAACAACCCTGAAAATGATTGAGAGTCAGTAAGTTTTTCTAATGGGTTCAAATTCTTCTGAGTTGAATCGTGATTAAAATGATCATACATTTATATATTTATATAAATCATACACATTTAAAATGCTGCCACTGGTGTGCACCAAACTTTATAAATATATATTTTTAGAGGAATAAGATATTGTTTCGGGACGTCAGGGCAGAGTGACATCTTGTGGCTAAAGTTGGAACTGCGTTTTTAACAAAAGAGAAATATAACGGGACCAAAACGCAATGTTTACGAAACAAGAACTTTTCTTTAAGAGCGAGTTTAAGAAAACAAAACTTATAAAATAAAATCAATCCGCTATTGATTTTATTTTATAACACGGATGTTACCATCCATGCTTTGCATTTTGCTACTTTAAAATCGCAAAGATAAAATAGCCAACGCATTGAACCCCAGACAGACTGAGATAAACATAAAACATAAATATATAAAATGCCTGTGTAAAATGCCTACTGTCTGTAAATGTGTGTTTGTTGAGGACTCACACAAAATGTCTCTGAAATGAGAAGAAATTGTGTGTTTTAGGGAAAATCAGCAATGTCCATTAGTTTAAATGCTTTTAGTGTGTTACCCACGTGTAAACATCTTGTGATTTAAATTGTCGTCTCAGAAATATCATTTTACAACATCTGGCTGGTCCTTAAAACGTCTTTGAAGCGCAGTATTTTGACATGAAATGAGATTTGCTCTCCACAGGTTTTAGGAGATTATTCACCCTTTGTTGCCCAATAGTACTATCACCTCGGGGTCAGCTGAGGTGAGCTGCTCTATTTCTTTCTATCACTGAAAGCTAAAATAATTTATATTTGTGATTGATACAGAATACTTGTGTACTTACCAAACGCAGGCGATCTTTTCCAGAAAAGTTTTTTTTATGCTGGCTGAAAGTGTCTTTACCTCCTGCTAGCCATTAGTAAGTAAAGTGGTGTAAATATATTTATGCATCCTCTGTGGAGGGGCAAATGCTCATCTAATCATTGCATTTGGTCTGAATATAAAATAAGAGAGTTCAGTGTGAGTGAATGTCAGAAGTAATGAGTGTTAGCTGCCTTCCTGTAGCACTTTGATGCCAAAAGTTCACAGAGAGACAGAAAATGCTCGCATGCTTTATTATACATGCATACGATGAATGTTTGTGTTAAGACCGCGTAGGGGATAAATGCTTTGTTTTATGCATAAGGGTATAAACACGGTTTCCTACTGAGCTGTGATAACTGGAAGCTTTTAATTGTTTAATAATGACATGCCATACGTCAGCATGTTCTTTGTGTTTTTTCTGCATTGAGCTTTAACTATGAAATGGGAAAAAAAGCGAGAAACTGAATTACTGGAACAATATTTGTGCGTCTTGCATTGCTTCCCTGCATTGTAGATATTTTATTCATTTCTTTAAAGGCGCGCATCGAACATTACGCCATTGCATGAAAGTATCATTACATTTTATATATAAATAGCATCGTTTGCATGTCGTTCACAAGTTAAAAACAAAGTTTGATCTCTTCTTTGTAAGGCCTCTCAAACTTACGCTCTCCGTGACGTCACATCATACTACTGCGCCCGCAGTCCATTCGCCAACCAGCAGCCTCGGCTCGGCCAATGGCCAGATAGCGTGAGCTCGGCTCACCGGAAGGCTCGATGCTGATTGGCTCATTCGCGGCAGAGGAGGCGGGCCGCGGCCGTCTACAAATTGCAAGCCGATCCGCGTCCTCATTAACATAAATTATTCAGCATCGCACGTCGTTCGGAGCGCACATATGCCGGATGTTACTCGTATTTTTATGTTTGATTATTTTGTTTTTATTATTATTATTATTATTTTTATTAGTTACAATAAGGCGCATTTTCACCGAATTCGTGATCAAACGGACTCTGAAAACACGACGCTATTTTTTTCCCGCATTTCCATGTCGGATGTTAAAGAATACATTTATTTCGGATCACCCGTGCGCTTTTTTCGTTCAATAATTTAATTATTGTTATTTTTTTACTTTAAAATGACTTATAAAATGTGGGTCTTTCTCGGCTTTACATTTCTCGGTGAGAGATGTGACGCCGCGGGCACGGAGCTGCTCGTGGCCGCGGCGGCGTGCGTGTCCGCGGGTCTGCTGATCGCGTGTCTCGGGGTCGGCGGACGGACGCTCAGAGAGTTTCATTTATTTCACTTTCCTCTCACACAGAAACTGTCCTCCACATCCAGAACAAACCGCAGTCGACCATGTAAGAAGGTGAGTGTGGTCACACTTCTTCAATATTCATTGAATGAGGATTCACTATGTGTAGCTTGAGGAATTAATGCCGGACATTACCACTGGACTAACTTATAAAAGTCATTATCAGAGTTATGTCATCTCAAATAGTCAAATCCACTAAACTTAAGAGGCAAAGAAATGAACTACACCTGTGTAAAGTGACTTCAGATATTCATTAAAATGCAAAGCTAATTAATACAATCATATGTTTAGATGTGGACCTTTTTTGGCCACCGAATCTGACTTATCTGTCTAAATCTATAACCTGCTATACCCATCATCTATACACATCACATGCATTGGCCCATGTCAGTTATTAAGTATATAAGTAAGTGGAGATCCTATAATTGCTCAAATATCAATCAATTCTGAAATTATTTTAATAAAAGTTGTTTTTGTTTTCTCACTGACACTCTTTGTAATAGAGAGATGTGAAGCAGAAGAGCTCAGCAGACGGCCAGTGTGTTCAGACAGAAGATCCAGAGGTCATCATCGTGGGTGCAGGTGTGCTAGGGGCAGCCATGGCCAGCGTTCTGGCCCGAGATGGCCGGAGGGTCACAGTGGTGGAGAGAGACATGAAAGAACCGGATCGGATCGTGGGGGAACTTCTGCAGCCCGGAGGATACAGAGCCCTCAAAGATCTCGGGCTGGAGGGTACGGGAACCCTGTTTACTGTCACCTCATCTGACCTCATGGTGGTACCTATCCATAATATTTTGAATATAAAAGCTGGTTCCTTGCAGGACTAGATTCCAGCCCCGATTAGGTTTTCATTTATTAACAGATGGACTAGAATCATGTTACTACAACATATGTCAGATTTTTACCTCTGTGTTTCACTTTCATAAACTCTCCATCGCTTCCATTGCTGTCTTCTCCCAGGTACAGTCGAGGGTCTGGATGCTCATGTGGTTAATGGTTATGTAATTCATGATCTGGAGAGCAGGACAGAGGTGGAGATCCCGTATCCCCAGCAGGAGAACAGCGTTCAGTGCGGACGCGCCTTCCACCACGGTCGCTTCATCATGGGTCTGCGGCGCGCTGCCCTCGCCGAGCCCAAGTAAAATTTCCTGATAGATTTTTTTAAAGGTGCAAACTGTAACTTTTTCTGGTTAAAAATAAACAAAAGTCAGTTATTAAGCAAATGTATGACATATTAATGTTCAAATCACAATGGTAGGTTTATTATAATGATTTATAATTTGAGTTGTCGGGTCCAGTTTTGAGGGAAATGTCCATCTGTAAACAGAAAGAAGATCCGGCTACTCACATGTCTGGCTACTGTAGATGCTGCAGAGTTTGTAGCTTGTTCTTACAGCACTTGTTTAGTATTTAAACTTGTCATCCACAAAAGAGCTCCACAAGTAACCTGCAGTTTTATGTTTCAAACAGAGGTGTCAGTATAGAGGCAAAAGTTACAGATTGCAGCTTTAAAATTCCAATAATAAGATATCATCACACTTAAAATGAATTATAATTCATTCCAACTGGAGTGTGTGCTGTCATTATAGCAAAATCAGGACATATTGTATCAGATACTAAGCAATACTTGTACATTTTAAGTACAGACATTTCACTCAGATTGTTCTGGAACAGCTGGATTGTGAAGGGAAGGCTCTTCTTCAAACGTCTGCAAACTGATGGATCTAACGTCATGTTATATTTACAGTGTGAAGATTGTAGAGGGAACAGTGACAAGTCTGGAAGAAGAAGACGGCTGTGTGATGGGAATTCAGTACAGGGAGAAAGACACGGGAATCACCACGGTAACGACACACTGCTGTTCTGAGATCCTGCACAGAATGAGTGAACAGATGAACTGCATTTATCAGTTTCAATACGCTTACAGTCAATAATATTAACAATCAATGACAAATGTTTAACTAAAGTTTAATAGAAAACATCATCATTAATACTTCTAATCTTGTTTATAGGTTCGTGTTTATAGGTTGTAATATTTCAGGATTGATATGTAAAATGATATAAAATCCTTTTCTAAGATATTAATACATTTTTACTTGCTTTCATTTTGTATGATATGTCATGGTTCAGGATTAAATGTATTAAGTGTTATCTGAAGATTTTTTCTGCTGTGATGTCTCTCTGTTTTTCAGGAGATTTATGCTCCTCTGACCATAGTGGCTGATGGATGTTTCTCCAAGTTCCGCAAAGATCTGATCTCTGGAAAAGCTAAAGTGGCGTCTCATTTTGTTGGATGCATAATGAGGGTAAATATAAAGTCGACATTTGTATATTTGTTATGCAAATTATTGTTAAGGAAGGTACCATATTTTCTCATGAGGTGCTGTTATATGTTCTCTGACAGAACTGTTCCCAGTTTAAGCCCAATCACGCAGAGTTGATTCTGGCTGAGCCCAGTCCTGTGCTGATCTATCAGATCTCTTCCACTGAAACTCGGGTTCTGGTGGATATCAGAGGAGAGATGCCTCGAGACCTGATGCAATACATGACTGAGAAAATCCATCCCCAGCTGCCAGGTCTCTGACCAGCTTACATTTGAAAACAAGACTGTCCTTTACTCATGGACTTCTGTAATAACTCAGAACTGTGTGTTGTGTTTGTGTAGAGCACATAAAGGAGTCGTTCATGTTGGCTCTGCAGAACGATCGCTTGAGAACGATGCCTGCAAGCTTCCTGCCACCCTCACCAGTCAACAAACCAGGCAGGCCTTGGAAATATTTTATCTGTCAATTATAATTCATATAAGAATTAACCTTTACAATATAGTGTAAGCATGCATAACACATTCTTGAAATCTGTAGATCATGTTTTTAATTTTTAATAAACATTTCCAGGTTAAAGATGCAATCTGTAACGTTTGCCTCTCTACCGCCATCTCTGTCTGAAAGATCACTTTACATACTTTTATTTATGTATGTGGAAAACAAATGAAGACAAACTGACGTTTCCTGGGAAATCAGACCCAACAGCTCAAATTATCATTACTATAAAAAATCATTACTATAAACTTACTGTTGTGAATCAGGGTAAGATGAAGAGATGGTGTTGAACACTGAACTGTCATGTACTTGCTCAATAACTAATTTTTGTTCATCTTTAACCAAAAACAGCTTTAAGCTTGAAATTCTGTGTTGGATATCATGACAAAATGAGTAAAACGTTTCATCTCACCACCACTTTATGTTGAGAGTGACGCATCTATCCTTCATCAGGGGTTCTGCTACTGGGAGACGCGTACAACATGCGACATCCTCTGACCGGTGGAGGCATGAGTGTCGTGCTGAACGACGTAAGGATCTGGAGAGAACTTCTCAAGAACATCCCAGACCTGTACGACAACAGTGCCATGCTCCAGGTAATCAGAGGACCTGATAGAAACACGCGTCTACAATTCAAACGATCACATGAACAATCGTGTCATAAGAAAAGATGTCAATCGCATCAGCAGACTCTTTGGTGCTGGTGACCGCAATAGAAATGTTGCTTATAAATATAATTCATTCAATACTGAATATATATTAAAACGTTATAAATACAGTGTCAATTTTGCTCAATATTTGTGTGTGCTATGCTGTGGAGTACTGTATCATTAACTTATGAGCATGCTGATATCAGATTTGAGGGGCTGTTTGTATGATGCCTCAGGTGGCACCGTATGCAAAGCATAATATATCATCACTTACAAGGTTTTATTTGAGTTAAAATGTTGCTTTAAGAAGGAAGATATGTACCCAGCTAACAATTTTAGGCTGTAAGAATGTTTCCTAAATGTTTCTGTGAACGTTCGACTTAAATTCAGTCTTGCTGCTGTGATTTGATGAAAGTGAGTGTAAAAATGAGAGGATTCTCATATTTCTGCTGTCAGGCAAAGAAAAAATTCCACTGGCAGAGAAAATCGTCTCACTCATTCGTGGTGAACGTCTTGGCCCAGGCTCTGTATGAACTGTTTGCTGCAACTGATAGTAAGTCAAAACAACATAAAGTTATCCATCAAGTTCAATCTTTAACTTTTTGTAATTTTTCTCTCTATCGCCATCTCTGTTTGAAATGTAAAATTGCAGTTTACTTGACATAACTGTTCTTTTTAACATAAAAATGTTACAGATTGCAGCTGTAATGCTCTTTAGACTTTTGGATTTATAGATTTAACCTGAAATTAGCCAGAAAAATTCTACTGTAGCTCATTAGATTCTCACATATGTTTGTCTGCAGATTCGCTACATCAGCTGAGAAAAGCCTGTTTCCATTATTTTAAACTGGGTGGAGAATGCGTCACAGGTCCGATCGGTCTGCTGTCAGTGTGAGTAATCAAACCCGACAGAACTCTATAAACACAAGTGCAGTCCTGAAGCCAGAGAGTTGCAGATGACCTCTGCAGATACCTGAGATCTGTCTTTTGTTTCCTCAGACTGACGCCAAAACCCTTGACTCTGATTGGTCACTTCTTCGCTGTGGCTGTCTACGCCATATACTTCAACTTCACGTCTGAATCGTGGCTCATGAAACCTCGCGCTCTGGTCAACAGTGCGGCCGTCCTGTACAGTGCCTGCGCAGTGATGTTTCCTCTCATTTACTCAGAATTACAATACCTGGTTTACTAGAAGGAACTCCCTATAAAGGCAAATGTTTCAGAAAAAATCTGGATTTTTTGTTTCGTCCGCTGCTGAATGCTGCACATCTGCGAACTGCTGGCTTTATCTTCTAGTTACATCTGACTTTGTTTTTTGGAAAGAAAACCAGCAGCTCAACAGCTTCAGATGAAGACACAGTACCGTTTTGTTTACGGTCTTTGTTGTCTGTTGTGTTCATTCACTGTCTTATAATATTAGTAAGTGAGTGGTGTTTTATATTCTCATACGGTAACTGCTGATAATGTTGTGAGAATTGCCTCAAATCCTGCGTTTGATGGTTGAAAAATCTCGTTCTTTAAAATCAATGTAAAAGTCTACATTGTAATCAAAGATTACAAAGACAGACAAGAGTCTTATATGAGTATTACAGAAGTAAACATGTCAGTTTTGACTTTATCTTCTCTGAAGGTTTCAACACGTGCCTTCAGCGTTTCTGTGTTTGAGGTTAATGCAGAAATTAAGCATTTCTTATTATTGAACTGCTGTGTGCTATATAACAATCAGTTAATGAACAAACCACTGAGCTGCTTAAACTGTAAAATGTTGTAGATATTCGACGATCTGCAAGTGTGGCAGCATCACATTTGGAGCTGAAGCTCTTGTTTATGAATGTGTATTTCTTTCCTGTTTCAGGAAAGAAACAGTTATGACAAATGTAAAAATGTGGCCTTCCATTATTTTTATCTTCCGCTGTTGTTTAAAATAAATTATATTGATTGAAAGGTTTCTTGTATCATCTTCAAATAGAAAAAAACAACGTTTAATGCAGCCATAGAAATCTTAAGTGCAATTTATGTTTTTTCTTTGAAACGCGTTTAACCTGTTCTGTACTGAATGAAATCTTGTGAATATTTTCTGAAGAGCTTTAATGTACAGGAAGTACTTCATAACTAATCTTAATCACGAAGCTTCATGAAAAACTCTATATATTGTTTTCTGTATAATATGTGGAGGCGAATGTAGTTCGAAAACGTTTTATCAGAATGGAAAGTGAAGCAGGATCGTTTGTGCCTTTTGTAACTCTATCTGGATAAACAAGGAAAAACATTTGGACCATTTAAAATGTCCAGCAGGTGGCGCGCTTGTCCTGGCAGGATGAATGAAGTATGTGCCCTGACCTTGTTTAAAAAACAATAAAATACATTTACAAAAAAATATTACAAAAATCAGTCTACAGATGTAAAACACATACAAGTGACACCCGACAGTATTAAAACAAAGTAAAAAGCTCCTGGTATATTTAAGGACATGTTACAGACGGAGACACTGCTTGCTCCTCTAACCCTCAATTGCTCTCAGGGTGGTGTGTGTTCACAACTCACTACATAATGTGTGTGCACTGGACGGGTTAAATGCAGGGGCAAATGCGGAGTATCGGTCACTATACTTGGCCTGCATGTCGCCACTTAATCTGAGCTAATCTTGTCTGGGGAAAAACAAAAAAGCAATTTGTGTATTCACCGATAAAGAACACCAGACAAGATTCAGAAAAACATCAAAAACCTGATGCTGTCCCAGAATACAACAATTTATTCATTTTTATTGTTCTGTATACATCACTGTAACATTATATTCTGGTGAAGTAGAAGGTTTGTGCATCTCATCTGCTGGCGTGAAAATACTTTGCTTGTTCCTGTTTCTGTGCACAGTCACATTCTACTCACCGGAAAACCCAAAAGACCAGACAAAAACGCTGGGACACGAGACGTTTTCCTGCTGGAGTCCGTCACGTTTAACCCTGTGCTGGACCGCTGAGACGCCGTCTGTCTCTACAGTAGCAGCGAGCTCTTATAAACAACAAATAACTCTATAATCTAAAGAGACAAATAAACAAAAATATATATATTATACTGCTACTGCAACAGAGGCTGAGAAACTTGGCTTTAAACTAGATTAAAGTGCAAGAAGCAATCCATCAATCCACACACACTGTATATGTCTTATATATTTATATATAGGAATAAATCTACTAATTTAACATTAATTTACAGGGTAATATACATGATATTAGTAACAGCTGAGATATCAGCACAAAAGAAAATCACTGTCACACTAACAGCAATATATACGTAATTTTATATATATTATATAATGAATTTTATATATATATATATATATATATATATATATATATATATATATATATATATATATATATATATATAAATCATATACATAAATATAGAATTGTCATAATATTCCATTATATTCAAGAAAAACAATTAAACCACGTCTCAAGCTTTTCAGATGATACCAAGAAAAGCGAACTGGTCAAGACATACAAGGTCTCTCGGAAAGAGAAATGGGACACAAAAGCGCCCTGTGTGGATGATTTGAGGTTACAGCATAGGAATTTGCATATTCCACAAATCTATTGCGACACGTTTCTGTCTACGAACAGTAAAGTCGACCCTGTCGAAGCAGTGGGGTCATGGTTAGCCACACTCACATGTAAACGCACTGAACCAAACATTACGATTATGGGGTTACTGATAATGTGCTTCGACACGGTGTGCTATGTACGACAAAAACACTACAAATTCACGACAACTGGATATTTTGCCTCAAAAGAAACGACAGGTGTGTTATAGCTTTTCCATTCCCCTCTTGGACATTTCTGAGATCCATTGACATCTGATTTGAAAAAAAATCATATTCGTCCTCTGAGAGCAAGAGATTGTGTTTTCAGTTGTTTGTTTTTCCTCTTTGTTTTTTCCCACAAGCCCTGCGGTGCATCCGCGAAATCCTATTGGCTAACATCAGCTCATGAACATCTACCTGGCACGTTGGCGCAGGTGAACTGGACTCAGGCAGTTTCTCGGGCAGCCCAAACCTGTGGCATCAATATCTCCATGGGATGTTAAAAGCGATCTGGGGTCCTTTGTTTACAGATCCTCTCGAACATTAGTGATGCTGCACACAGCTTGAACAAAACACACACATACTGAACAGCACGAAAAAGAGCTCTGAATTAAATGCGGGAGTAACGTACGACAAGCGCGGTAACCGCAGCCTCCGTTATGGACTGTGGTGTGCGGTAAGGTTTGGGATCTGCCTGTCGCCCGGTTCCTCTCTCTCAATGTGGAGAAATTTCCACACAGGCTGCTATTCGAATGACCAGATCTCAATGTCCTGCACAAAGAAATCCTCCTTCACGGACAGCATGGGGTTGCCGAAGGTTTTGCATGAATGACTCCTGCCGTGATAAAGATCGCCATCCAACCAAAGCCCAAATTCACCACTGAAAGACAAACAGGAAAACAGTCTCAGGTCAAACTTTGATCCTCATGGAAATACAAGTAGTAATTTGTAAAATGCCAGCATGCGAACGCAAACACTTGCGCAAAATGCAACGCAGATTCTCTGTTGTGGCCATGCATTCTCAGCATGGCCACAACAGAAGTTGAATGTTACTGACCTTCCTCCACCGAAGGCTAAAGAGTCCATGTCTCCCTTAATGAAGAACAGATTATCACCCGTCCACTTGTACACCTGCCAGTGCAGAACACAGCAGGTTACAACAACAGTACAAACTCAAGACACCCAACACTGGATTACACTCATAATACTTCATGTTATTTAACTGTTTATTTAATATTGATATTATTATAGTATACATTATTATACAGCATTTTCGTTTATTCATGTTTTCACTGTTAGACGGTAGGGGGCGCTTTTACACATCTTCTGAAAGAGTGCAGGACTTCAGGATTAGTTTCCTTTTTATTATAAAGGAATTTGAATGTGAATGTAATATGATGGACATTGAACTTCTTTGTCTTACTACAGCTAAACATAAACACATCTGCAGCACAAACCTCAAACTCAGGACAGAAGGTGAAGAGGAACGTCTCTCCAGTGCCGTAAAAGCCCTCACTGACTTTACAGGGTTCTGAGGCCAAAGCCCCAAATATCTACAACACAAGATCATGATGAAATAAGAATAATTGCAGACAAAAAAAGTCTGTACCGTCTGAAAACTGTTTACACTGTTTAAAACATTTTACAGTTTAGAGAAATCAATGATACAGGCAACACTGTTTAACCAGAAATGTAACAATTGACAGCAAGTCTCTTGAAATCCACACATGTAACAGAACATATGTAGAAAATGTAGGTTTTAAACTCATATTTTATATGCATTACCCATTTTCTGTTTAGTTTCGATGCGACTCTTGTCAGAAAGCATTAAAAGTGAGAGAGAGAGACGATTCACACCTGTCCATCACTGTCTTTAATGACCAGCAGGACGGGCGAGTCCTGACCCTGCATCGCCCGGTACAGTGTCTTAATGCTCATGCCGTGTTTAGACGTACTGAAGGCCAGAGTCCAGGGGTAACCGATGGTCCGGGGAGGAAGATGTTTGACCAGCTGAGAGAACAACACAGAAGAATGAAACAAAACAAAGAAAACTACATATAACACAACAGCAGACAAATGTGACATGGACTGCAGACACTGACCTTTCCACACCACCACAGACAAGCTCGACACATGTTCGTGTACAGCTTTCTCTGTGTTCTCCGGCAGGTCGAGGCTTTCCCAGCGTTTCTGCTCGCAGCCAGCCGCTCAGTGTAATGCCACTTTATTTGATTTGTCAATCAAACAGACTGTGGCCAAATAAAGGATCTGTTAGAGACCACTGCAGGTGATCCATTTACAGACCACTGATTCGCTCAAACGGCCAGCACCCGCAGGGCATGACAGCACGAATCTTATATCTGTACCAAACCTACCAGACTATATTGTTGAATAACGTCAGTCTTACAGTATAAAAGCATTCAAATGCAATTGAATGCATTTATCACTGCGGCAATAACAAATAACGACTCAAATCTGTCTGTCTTACACAACGTATGGCTTCACTTGGAATACGGGCCCACTTTTGAAACACTTTCATGAAACTTTAACAGTAAATGTTTTGTGGTTTGTGAAGCCTGACCAGCCCTGTTGTCATTTCCTTTATAGAAACGTGCAGTGAGAAATCTGCTACAATTCTCCTTGGGAAACACAAGAGGGCAAGTAAATAATTTACACAATTGTTGGTTTTGAATGATCTCCTCTTTTAATGCACTCCCTCCACTTTTCAAATAGTTTCCTGCGCCCCTGGCCCTAACACAAAGCGAGTGTGAATAAATCAGTCTGTTAACATGTCTGAGACGTTCTTCAGTCGTGGATCGATAAGCAGCGGGGAGGGCCGTCTATTTTTGGGCCAGTAAATCGATGAAACGCTGTAAAGCCTCGAGCAGCTGGCAGATTTTTCTTCTGCTGTGTTTGTACCTTCTCGATCTGCTCGGCCTCCAGAAGGTCGCTGGGTTCGTTGAGGCTGGGTTTAAAGGTCTCTGGCTCCAGGCTGGCGGTGAGAGACGTGTCATGTTTGGAGTTCACCTCCTCCTTTGTGGTGATCTAATGACAGAAGAAACCATCAACAAACGTCCAGCAGCATTCTGATTGTAACACAGTCTGACTAAAGATCTATCCTGAAATTTACCCATAATCCTCTGCAGCAGGCATGTAACATTAGGTTGATTTGATAGTCAAAAGTTGGTGAAAGCGAGACTAAACATGCAAAAGCAACCTCAGCAGGAGTTTTATTTTAGGCCAAATATTTGCAGGGCTCAAAAGAAAGGATGGGCCAGTATGACAGAGTTTAGGAATCATTGGTAAAACTTTCAGATGCTCTGTCAGGTCCATGCATCTTTGTGTCTTCATCTCACACCTGTTGGTCATGTGTTTTTACAAACATAAACTTTTGGAAAATGATGTTCATTTAATGTCATTTAGTTAACATTATCAATATGGCTGCCATAGATAAAGTTCTGTAAAAATGGCAAAAATGACTGGAATCTCTTAACTCTCAGTTAGAATGAAATGAAATTATAAACAAATCAGTTATATCTTGCATCATATGCCGTCGCTTTTCAGCCAAAATGTGGTCATGAATTTTTAACCGTGTCAGTTATATCATTTCATGATTACTGTAATTATAATGATCATTTTACAGATACAAAATATGCTCTTTAAAGTCATATTTTATTATATGTAGTAAAAATGTCGGTGGGGAAAGTAAAAATCGGAACTATTGACCCTGTCTGGAAAAACATCTTACTGCTGAGCCCTGCTGAGAGCAAATTATCCCAGAAAATGAAACTACCATTATCAGAACCTCACAGGAAATGTTTCAGCTAAGTAATGCAGGTTATTATATTCATAAAAACAGATCTGTTGTGCAGTACCTCCCCAAGTATATTACATCAGCACTTGTGCTAGTGGTTTTATTTTACAATGCAGAGCCACAGACAATTAAAGTTTCCTCTAGCGGCCTGAACACACTCAGGTTACACCTGACTCAATTCTGTTACCTCAACGGTTTACAACAAATAACTGAGAAGAGGTCAGTGCAGGTCTCGTCTCAAACACCATCTGCCTTAATCAAACTCCCAACATTCCTGAGACTGGACACAGGAATATAACCTCCCTTCTCTGGAATGACTAATGGGGTTTGTGAAGAAGTTTCCAGAAAATTCCTCATATAATTCAGTTTACGGGTTGAGGTTTCCGCAGAGCACTGCGTGAACATAAAGCCGTAGTTTCAAATCTGTGCATCTAAGAATTCCAAAATGATCCCAGAATTCCTACATTGGAAAAATGTACAGAAAAGCATGGAATTTTCTGCACAGACATTTTTGTGTCAGGCTCAAATTTATCATCTACACGACACAGAGCTACATCCGCAGGTTTCTGCAGATTTTGGGCACCTGGAGGCGTTTGCATAGGGAGCGCAGATCTTCGCTGTTTAACGTGTCGATCCGGCGCTGGTGCTCGGTCCAAGACACGACCTGCTCCGGAAACAGAACAACACTGCTGAGCAGGACAAACACGTAGTCTGGGATTCTCTCACACTTTCAATGTAACACACAAGATGCTGACACTGATAAAGCTTCCCATCTCTGGTTAGGTATGATCTTCTTTATGGCATATGGATCGGATGAGCACAAGATCTGACTGGTCACACAGGCGTTTGATTTTTACGCTGCGTGTCACAGTATCAATGTGAGCAGACCACAGCGAGTGTTTTGCATGATTGTGTGAATTGTTTTGCATTAAGAAACTAACGCAGGCCACAGCAAAGCTGCCCAAAAACAACGTAACAAACAGCCCCTCTGACCTCTCACCCACAAACACCCAAAACACCCAATTCTGTCATTACTCACCATATCAACATCTTTCCACCACAGCTCAGAAATATCATTTACGTTTCGATATAAAAATAGCACACACTCTTCATTGTACAGCTTTGTATGATACTTCGAGGACGCCGTGTAAATATTTTGGTCTATTTCAGGGCTTTTCTTAGCTTAAAGTTCATGAACTGTCATTGCATGGCTGCATTTTTTGCATTTTCTCAATTCCATGAAAACAATTGACAGCATACAGGAGTGACCCGCTGATCTTAAACCTGAACTGCATGTCTTCTCCAGTGCAGATCACAAACATGATGTCACACATTTTACACACCTACCAAAGACGTGTCACACTCACTGAACACACCATGACACGCTTGCACATGTAACACGGGTACGGCTGAAGTCCTGCAACTCTTACAGACACACTTCAGAGTAAAAGGGAAAATGATCGTGTCAGCGGTCACTTTATTCCCAGACGTTGAATTAAAGTTTCAGCTGATAAGCTGCCACTTTACAGTCCTCAATACTGTACAGGGAGGAAGTTCAACTAGAACACACATGAAAAATACATCCCCCCCCTCAAGTGAGACATACAAACACTAAACACCGATTCCCACACACACACATCAGAGATCAACAGCAAAAACATCAGCCAGCTAACAGGGAACGTTCCCAGAACGTTGTCAGGACATTTTTAAACGTTACACATCACGTATATGAAAAACTTTGTTAGTGAAACCATGACAGAGGTAAAGGAAAGGCTGAATTCACGTTCCTATAACCAAACAGTAACGTGAACACGAAGTGTAAGAAATGATAAACTTTATAACGTTATTGTTACTTAACGGGAACGTTGTTACAACCTAAAACGATGAGCCGGGAGCACGACAAACAGACTTTAAAGCTGACACGAACAGCGGTCGTGTTGTGAATGAAGGTCGTGTTCACATACGTGAGAGTATTTAGGAGTGAACGGCTTGCTGTCCTTTATTTTCTTAGACGACAACATCGCGTCGCGTCGCGTCGCGTCACGTCGCGTCGCGTCGCGTCCAGCCCGCAACCCGCCGACAGACGGCGTGCCCCGCTCAGACGTAAACACGGGCGCGGGGTTATGACGGACGCCTCCGAGAGCCAATGAAGTCGCGCGATTACGAGGACGCGGCCTCCGATAGGCCCGTCGAAGACGTACGACCCGCCTCCTCGACTCATGACGTTGGCGAGCTTAAAGGGACCGTCGCCTTAAAAATCTGAAATCATCGATCATGAACGCGTCGGATGATCGATGATTTTTATCGAGTGAATACGGGCATACGGGCAAAGGACGACGGATAGGCTGGAGTTATCACTAAAACCGATAAACAGAGCTTGTATGATAATCTGCACATACCATAATATATCCAAACTCATACACTCAGGCTGTGTCTCTACACTTACCATGAGCACTGAATAAATGCTGCCTACCTAGGGAGCATCCTTTGATATCATAGTAGGTGAGTGCACATATGCTGGAAACTTACGCCTAGGAAACTTAGTATATGTTAAGTATATTATATATTAATATTAAGTATACATAAGCAGCTCACTGGGTTTTGAGACAGTTGCATACATACAATTGCAACATACAATTTAATACAGTATACATACACACAATATAACAACAGATTTCTGGACGCAATGCAAAATGTAATTTTTTATCACTCATGGGTGACAGAACATGACTAGTTCCTTAGCAGGGATCAAACCAGCAGTCTTTTACCAGCGCTGAGCTTTGTCTGATACACCACAGCACCCCTGCGGTCATGGTCTGAGAAAGTTAATTTATTCATATCAAAAGATCACGTGGCTTTACAAAGATCCTCCAGTTTCAGAACAACAAATCAGTCTGTTTTGTTTCCCACATCATTAATTTAAAGTCACGTTTAAATTGTGCCACACTCATCGTATCAGTTTCTGTGTCACAGATTAGTTTCAATCGGGCGACCAGAACACAATAACATGCAGGAAAATCAGGCGATAAAGTTTCCCTTCATCCAATCGGTAAAACACAGAACTGAGTTTTATAAGGAGCACACCACGCATACAACATAGGGTAACAACACCTGCACCTGTAGGCATGATTAGTTTGTATCTCATATATGCATGACATAGTCGAGTAAAATCATGCCTATTTCATAGACGTGACTGAGGAAGTCATGCATGCATTCAACTGCATCCATGTGTCTCCTTCTTGGGGAACAAAACAACAAAACAATTGCACCCTCATGCAAAACATCGCAGCTGCAGGCTCACAGTGAACAGGTGCATCTTGGTGTCTCATGAAATTTGTTAACCAAGTGCAAAAAAAACCTGATCTGAGAAGCATTTAGCAAGATTTAATGCAGGAGCTTTGACAACAAAGTCTGATTGGTGCATGAAGGAGAATGAAGTACTGAAAAACACAATAAAGACACTTCCAGAAACCTGGAACACAGAAACAGACAATAAAGACACAAAAACAGGTGCAAATACAGTAAAGAGAACATATATGAATAAAATATACAGCAGTGTATATCAACACATAAGATACAGACACAAGCAGATATAATAATAATCCATGAATGTGTACCGGACAGACCCTACCTCCCACTCCTTGACTGAATTTTCCTGTGTTGGCTGCTCCTCGTTCGCCTCGGACTCCTCGATTTTCTTCATCACAATGAAACCTGGCTCCCGGCTGAGGCTTCCCATTCCCTCCACATAAACATCTGGGCTCCATTGGATGAAGAAAACGTACAGGTGATCTGACCTGGGGAAACACAAGACAATGTTACAAAAGTTTAAATCCTTACACATCGAGACACAAACATTCAAAACATCACTTATGAGCAGATCCAGACAAAATCTGCTGTATCTATGGAATGTTCCTCAGACAGGGACAGTTGTGGCCTATGGGTTAGAATCGGACTTGCAACCAGAAGGTCACCGGTTTGATTCCCAATGCCTCCAGGAAACAACTGAGTATGGGTCACATGTTTTGGAGACCCATGTCCTATCATTGATATCAGTAAAAATATAATCTATAATGTAAGTGCTTGAAATGATGTTCTTTAAGATGTTGTTACTGGTAAATCATTGAATTTATGTACATTTATGTATCAATTGTATCAATGTATTATGTATCAAATGTATCAATTACAATTTAATAAAATATATATATGTAACATATACATATAATATCTGTAGGTGTGATATATGCAGCATGTTTTATGTAGCTGTTGACTTGTAAGTTTACTAAGTAAGCTTGCTGGTGGCTTATAGGAAGGCTAAGCTTTAAAACCTTGACTCTCGCCCTCTGCTCTCACACTATTGTCATCATACTTTCCTCTTCTGGGTCGCCACCCAACTAGGTCACGTCTCTGAGCCTGGCTATGTCTCTCTGACAACAACAGACAGCCGTTCGGCCACAGAGCTCTGCAGTGCCCTATAAATACAGATGCTGTCTGACACTACACCACCACATACTTCTAGAGACATTTGTCAACACTCAGGCTAGTGAACGGTGTTAAAGCTAATCTCGTCTGACTCTCCTATCTATTCCTGTTTTGATTCAGTGTTTTGATTCGTCGTTTCCTTCAAAATATCCGTGACTCATCTGATAAAGAGAAACAGACAGAATCAGTTCCTGTGGGATGTTGAATAGAGAGCTCTTGTGTTGAATCAGAGCAGATAAGACAGTGAAGGCTCTGTTGTAACCCAACAGCACAAGTCGCTTAACAGCGCTGTGTCAAATTAACATAATTTCTCATCTGAAAATGAAAGTGACTTTTCAAACAAATTGAATTATGCTGCGTAATTTCAGAGAAAAACACATTTGTGTCAACCTCACGAAAACATATCCAGGTTGCATTTCATCTTAAAATCAAAAGAAATCATATTTGGCATTAGGAAAATGATTTTTTAAAATTTGCTTTGTTTTTAAGGTAAAATATCATTATTCCTTTCATTTGTTTTTAAGGAGAAATATGATCAGTAAACATTTGTAAGGCAAGTTTCGCTTTCGAGATTTCAGCTTTACTTTTGATCTCTGAGTGATTTGGTTCTTACACTGAGAACACAGTAACAGAGGAAAAGCATGGATTAAGGGCTTTTGCTTTTGATCAGTGAGAAAAGTCTCACCTTGTTTGACAGAAACAAGCATCTATAATGTGTGTGTGTTGAGTTCATCTGAAGTTTTTATTGGCTGATCCAAACGTTATTCTAAAGTAGTTAATAGAAAGTTTTAAAAACATTACAGAATTAAAAAATGTTTGAATAGCTGTTATAATAACGTTAATACAATGTCTAAAAAACTAGACGTTTTGCATATTCCTAAAACTTTACAACCTAAATTTTTTAGCTGGGTTAGTGTAAGTAAACAAGACATCTCTTGAGAACACACAAATGTTCAGCTTTACTCTTAGGGTTACAGTTGATTTGAGATCAGACTGTCTCACTCTGTTAAGTAGGCGGTTCTTGGCCAGAAAACACCGGATCAGACTTTATGCTCCTAATGGAGTCTAGTGGTGCAGATCTGAGGGAGAAAATCTGCTGGACTCACCTCTCCTGCGGAACAGCAAACCAGTACTCATGCTTGCGGTCACGCTGCGCGTACTGCTGCATGGAGGCACTGGCGTTGGACACAAATGTCTTCTTCATGGCCTTTCCAACTCGCAGACACAGAAACTTGTGAGACCTCTGTCTCTCCTTGGACACCATCAGACCTGAAATACAGAAATGACTGATGATGTCACACGCTGCTGTTTTCTCCCAGTCTGTCTGAAACTTCCCTCCTTATTGTGAAAACACAGAAAATCACTTTGTATTTGTCACTGATTAATAATTTATTTCTGAAAATAAGTGAAAGTGTCTGATAATGGCTGATCATTTTGCTGACACAAAGCAAACGCCCATCTGACAATTTTAGGTTGTAGGAACGTTTCCCAGCTGTTTTATATTTTTATTAAAGTTGTTACTTTCAATGTTCTAGAAACATTCAAGATGTCCAGGGTTTTTGACATATGTGATATATAACATTAAAAAACATTCCACTAATTGCTGCTGTGAATCTCAAAGCTCCTAAGGAACAAAGAGCCACAGTGAGCTCAGATCCAAGACCGACTACAAATGCATCTTTTGTTAATAACGGATCAGAAGGTCAACGCTGCTGGAGGTTCAGACAGGAACACCTTACACCAGCGCTGCAGCAGCCAAAGCCATTTCCACAGCCAATGCAACATTCATCTGCTTACGCTGCAGCACACAGCGGGAGCTCATTCATTTTCAATGGCCTAATTTGGTGTGTAATTCAGATTACTTTAGAAGCCGGTCCTGAACTGTGAAAATAACCTGCTGGGTTTTGATTGAAACCATTTGATTGGTTCAAATCTGCACTGACACCAGGATGGAAGTCAAAGTAACATTATTGTGTTTCTGGGTTTGCAGTACATTAGAAACCCAGTTAACAACTAAAGTTTATTTTTATTATTGTATATCCCAGCTAACAATTTTAGGTTGTAATAATGTTTCCCTAATGTTTCTATTAAGTAACATAAACTTTAAAAATGGCATTCTGAACGTTCTAGGAACATTCAAAAGGCCTTTAACTTTGTAAAGTGTTCCACTAACAACTTAATAATAGTTTTTGATATAAATGATAATGTTAAAAGTTCATTACTGCAGGAACATTTTTAGACAGCACTGAGAGAAGTTTTAGAGAAAGCTAGCCAACGTTCTGAGAACGTTCCCTGTTAGCTGGTGTGTGGGCGACCACGGGTTAATGTATTCATCTCTCTGAAGTCAGTAAGTCGTGTAAGTACAGAACAATGTTTGCATTCAGTCACTGCTTAATTTAAACTGGGGAGGGTGTTTTGAAAAGCTTTCCCAGTAAAATGAACTCTATAATCCTCAAAGATCAAGGAAAAAGTCTTTTAAAAAGATCAAGATCGGATTTCGCATGAAACAAGCGCTTTAATTCACTCCTGAGTGCATCATAAAGCCGGATCTGCTGTTAGTGTTGATGAGTCATTTGCTCGGGGTGTACAGAGTGCTCAGAATGCCTGTGAAATACACCGAGGATTAATAATAATAAAAAATATACCGCTGAGAGTCTACAAATGAACAGCAGCCGGTTTTCCTCCGAAGATTATGAAGCCTGACAATTCTACATTTTGGACAAACAAGAACTGTGAATAAAACATCTCTGACATGTAAAAAATGTCATATCATAATAAATTAATATTAATAAATAATAATACTATGATGACCATTGTGTCAAAAGTAACTGTACCACTGATAAACTAAAAATGAGATACATTAGATCATAATATCAACTAGATCACAAGTGAGTGTGTTATAATCGCTCCATTATGAGGCAACTGGACAAAATTACATAAACCCTGTAAATGCAAAACAGAAAAAATGCTAATAATCCACTGTATCTGTGATATAAACACGTTAAAGTTATAATATTGTTAGCATCTGTATGTGTTACATTTTACTCATCAACCTACAGACAAAATATATATTATTTTGCAATCTAGAAGCAACTTTTTAAGTGTTCCTGTAGCTCAACTGGTAAGGTATTGTATTAGCAGAGCAAAGGTTATGGGTTCGAATCCCAGGAAACACATGTACTGTAAACAATGTATAAATAAAACGCGATGTAAGATGCTTTAGCTTAAAGTATCAGCCAAATGTGTAAATGTACTTTAAATTCAATAAAATCAAACATTTATATGTTAGGATAAAAAAATATATATATATAAAATATCTGAAAATCAGTGGAACATTTCTGTCATCGCTTTACTGTAAAATGACCCGTTAAAATTACCCCAAGCTGCGTGTGACCCCTAATGTTTCATTGGTGCATGTTTCATTTCTGTTGGAACTCATTCAATTCTGCTATAAACAGCCTCTTATTTTGTAGTGTGTGTTGTATGCTAATTTGATGGGCTTATCTCTCAGTGACAGAGAGGGCTTGTGTGCAGTCCAGAGATCAAAGCCACATGTAACGCGTCGGGAAACTGGCCCAGCGCTCCCTCTGGTGATAACAGGTGAAGCTCTTCTCATTTCCCAGCATTCTCCAGTGTTCCCATCCACAAAGCCAAACAACACAAAGTTATCAGCGCTTACCAGCACGCCACACGACAGACGTTTGCTTTGATAGTAAATTTAGGAATGCTGTGAGCTAATAATTTCAATGCTGGTTTCAACAACAATAAATGTTAAAGGGACAGAAGATCTGTCATTACTTACGTACCCTCATGTTGTTTGTATGACTTACTTTCTTCTGTGGAACACAATCCAGCTAACAGGAAATGTTTTCCTGGAAAGGAACATTCGCTAACGTTCTCTCAAAGTTCTCAAAAACGGTCTTGCAGTAACAATTAAGTAAAATTAAACTTTTTACTTAATGGAAACGTTCTTACAACTTAAAATTGTTAGCTGAGAAAATGAAAATGTTTAATTTCTAAAAATGCAATTACAAACAAATCATTGCTTTAATCAATTACATTGAAACAGTCATATGTGTTCAGAACAATGTGAGGATATTGTGTATACGAGTTATTTGTGGCAAAAAACATGTTATAAGCACCCTTTGATCCTTATAGACTTTTTTTGCTGCTGTGTCTTTAAGACTGTGATGTAAACACCATCTTCACATGTAAAGCTCTTCACACTGACACACAAGCTGTGAGTTAAATAAATGGCATTTTTGCACAGGGAAGGAAGTTCTGAAAGTATGTTTTCATATTACAAATATATGAAATGAAACATACTTGAGAACACTTTCTCGTACCTTCAGCCGAGCTCTGTCTCTGGCTGCTCTTGGACTGCTGGACGTTCTCTCTCTGTGCTTGCTGGACGCTCTCTCGCTGCTCCTTGGCTTGTTGCATAGTGTGACTCTTCCACATCTTCCTCAGCTCCTCCACGTCTGTCTCTGAATCTCTGCTCAGTTTAGCCCCATTGGGGCCACTTTCCTGCCCTGTGACCTCCTCTGCTCCAGGGGCGGAACTCTGAGAACCTGAGGAGAGGGCGTCTCCTTCATTCTGGCAGTGGGGTGGCTGCTGGTGGTCCCTGCTGGTAGGTGTGCTTGGCTGCTCCTGACTGGTCTGTCTGGAGCTCGTGGAGATTTTGGGCTGGGCAGTATCGCTGGCTGGTTTTTCCTCCTTCACCGCATTTGGCTTTTTTTCTTCATCTGTATGGCAGGTTGACGGTTGGTTGCCCTCAGACGTCTGTGTGTCCTGGGCAGCGGTCCGCACGGATTGGTATGAGGCCCCAGATGAGTAGTCCTCCTGCTGGAGCTCCTCCGTGGACTGTCGCTCCTCATGGATGGGCGAGAGCTCGGATTCGGTGAAGACGTCCTCTGAGATGGAGCCTTCGGTGCTGCGGGGGGCGGTGCTGCCGCTGTCGTGACCCTCTCGCAGGCGCTGCTCTGTTCGGTGAGGGCTTCCAGAAAACATGGCCTCAAGATCCCTGACGAATAAACAGAGAGGATGAGATCCACACCATCAGGAAAACCCACTGTTCCACTATTCCTCTTACAAGCTGGTTTTGATGTATACAAATTCTATGCAAGATGTGACACTGCATAAAAGACACTGGCGTTTACCGCATTATAGTAATGCTTATTGCATTAATGTTTTTTACTGTATTACATTAATTACATCACTGCATTAAAGTGATCAAATGACAATAATGAAAACTGCAAATGACCTCCAAAGTAAGTATGTAAATGCATTAGTGTAATGAGAATGGAAATAACGGTAAACAACGGAACTAAATTAAAATCCACACCAAACGTAAACTGTGTAAACTGTTTATTGTGATATACAGTAGATATAGATGCATTTATTTTGTTATTGTTACTTTCAAAGTAACAATTTTGGTTACTTAATGGAAATGTTACGGAAACGTTCTTGCAACCTAAAATTGTTAGCTGGGTGTGCACTATAAACATAAATATATAAAACTAGGGCCCAATAAAGTGCAAATGATACTTTATATAATCAGATCCAGCGGATTCAGTTAATAAGAGCAGAATCTGAAAGTGCAGAAATTTAAAAAGTGCGTCTCTGTCGGTACAGCTGTACTTTCAAAAGAGTCTGTGTTTTACATGCATATGAGAGACCCTGCAGTGAAGCCAGTGTAACTGATGAAGCACACAACAGCTCTAAGCTGAATACAACACACCATCATTCACAAACCAGCAGAGGATATAAATATCTGCGGGTGGAAAGGCTGCTTAAATCATTAACTTCCAATTATAAATGAAATGGGTGAGCAACCCAGACGCAGCGGCTAAATTTACACTTCATTAACCTTGGAGTAAAAATCTATTTTCTGTATAATAAAGCCAAACACCGGATATCTGAGGAAATTGAAGAGATTTGTGATTCTCGATGCTCACCGCAGAACAAAATACTGATTTATCACATGAGAGATCTTTAATCTAGATGACTTCTGAAGATGAATTTAGTTAATGACGAATAAAGGTGGGTGTCATTTGAACTTTTACCGTCATTTTACGTTTTGTCATGAACAAAACCATTTGTTCTGTAGCTCAAATCTATTTGTATTTGATTGTGTTGAATAAAAAAACCCTCAAAATTAGATAAAAAGTAGAAAGAAATAATTTGAGAATCTCGATGATTAAATATATGAAATAAAATTAAGAGTAAACTGTAATTCTGAATAAAAGATTTCATATTTAATTCTTCTCAAATGAATCCTTATTATCCACTGACACACAGTGCACAGTAAGTCATGCCAACCTAAATGCGGCTTTCTAACTCGTGCGGTGTGTGACAGTGAGATGAGTGTGTTTGCTGTCTTACGGTGGCACAGACTGGCGGATCTTTGTGTCTGTGATCTCTCTGTAGACGGCTGCCGACTGAACCTCCTCCAGCGGACACATGATGCCGTACTCCTCACACCCTCTTTCCTGGACCAGAGGGTCTGTCCGGTGAGGGTCAAACATGATGTTGTTGGGCGTCACCAGCAACACCCCGCTAACAACACCCTGTGGTAATAGGAAAACGGGTGTAAGATTGGAGGCCATCTTGTGCATGTAGATGTATTTGCATTTTTTTCTTTTAAAGGTGCAGTTATTAACTTCGGAGAAACGCTGTTGAAAATTGAAATCAACATCCAAAGAATGTGTTTGCACAGTCCTGTGTAAAAAGGAGAAAAATAAAGTAGATCGAGTCAATCACCACAACACCATAACACTCTCGTAGCCAATCAGCAAGGGCAACTGGGGCATGTCCACCAGTTGTTAGTCATTGCCTGTTTTGATAGCGTGTTCGTTATTTTGAGGGTGGAGCAATGAAGAGAGAGGAGATGTGTTTGTTTGAGTGTTGATTTTAAATCAGCAGTGTTTCTCAGAAATTGCTTACTGCATCTTTAAAGCTAGACCTACAGTAGCTGGCAAAGTTTAAAACCAAAGTTTAATTGTGTATAAAGTTTGTATTAATAGTATTAAACCTGTAAGGCAAAAAGTATTTGGTGAGGTAAAAGATGCAAGCAAAATCAGCTGCTGAACTCCGACACTTCCAGCAGAACTTGGACATTTCTCTTACTCTGCAGTCTTTTGCATTCCCAGAGGAACAGAGTGTCTTAATGATGACACCTCTCCCTTCCTCCAGAACTTTACTACACTGCAACTGTGGGCATCTGTGGGGAGGCTGTCACAGGAAAGGTGAGTACCTTGCCATCTGTGATGTACTTGCAGTTGATTTTGAGGAACTTCTCTGTCAGTGCCTCTTCTTCTTCTGAGGTGGAGGAAACCACACGGGAGGGGCGCAGGGTGTAGGAGACCGGAGGGATGGGAACATCAGCGCGAGCAGGACCATTAGAGTCCTGAGGAAGACAAAACAGATTACAGTGAGAAACAGACAGCCTCAATAATGGAGAAGACAACAGCTATCATCCACCTACACACACTTTACCATGATAATCATGTCTATAATACACACTACAGTTATTACTGCAGTAAAATCTGAGTAAATTAATATTCTTTGAATGCTGAGAAACTTTCTAAATGGTTTTTGTGTTTCATATTACTTGATCTTTTGGAAAGTTTCCAAAGTAACAATAACTGTGGTTGTAATGTTGTTTTGTTCCCTGTGGTCAAAAGTGATCGATTTTAATATGAACTTTATCAGCTTATCAAATTCTTCCAAGCTCAAAACATCTGAGCCACATTTATTTAAAATCTCACTGAATGAGTGGCAATATGGAGTCTAAATGAATCTACTTTTGTTTCTTCCATTACATGAAACAAAACTGCGAAAAATTTGGGTGGCTGAATCAGCCTGATGAATATAAAGCAATATATTATGTAAAATTTGAACGCTCATACTGGAAAATGGGTAAATGGGTCTCATACTGCTTTCATATCTGTCTCATTCTGGTCTCATATTAGAATCCTGATATTAACTCACTGCAGCAGCCCTGCAGCCAGCACAGAACTGGGTAATGCTGTGTGTGTGTGTGTGCTGCAGCGGCACAGAGTTTTGGAAGAGGCGTGAATACTGCGAGCAGACAGCAGGAGCAGAGAGTGGGCGCAGGGTCTCCTACAATCATGACCTCCTGCCCACAGCTGTCTGCTGGACTCTAACACATACACACATGCACACAGACATGCACACACAACACAATCCGCATCTTAGGCCATTGGAACTGACACAGGTGTGTGTTGGGGTGGCTGTGACTGCACTAAAGACCTCCGTCTCTCTCTCTCTCTCTCTCTGCTGCATGGCCTCTCAGTCTCTGTGACTGTGACAGTCTATGACAGGGAATCTGTCACAGATTATACATGCTTCTGTGAAAATCTCTCTCACTGAACACACTGACACAATCAGCCTGTTACCAATGCTTAGTATCCTTAGGTAACCAAGTCTTAGGTAACTAGTAACACTGTGACCGGTTGACCAGATTTTGGATTATCTAATGCCATTTCTTTGGAGGCCGAGGTTTTGGAGAGAGGGCGTGTCACTGAAGGGGCAGCCTAATTCTGTGGCTAAGCGTAGCAGCAATCTACAAACGATAAGATGTTGGCAATGTCTTCCAGCAGGATCTGCAAAAGTTTTAGGAATGTTATGGATGTAACTTTGAGGTTTGTTATCAGCACAACAATGCAAAAGCAGAATTTTCTTGGGACTCAAGCTTACAATATATGTATGTAACTACATAGAGTATGTGCTGGCCATGGATGCTGTAGATCTTCTCACTGCTTTGTGAGGACCATCTGCCTCATCATATCTGAAAGAGTAAACCAAATCTGTTCCCATATTTCAGTAGAGAAACGCTGTCTGTAAATGACATTAATTTATAGACAAATCACCCATAATCAACATCTGGGTCAGAACATTATAATTTATACAGCACTATAAACAAACACAAATTCAAACTAACTCATATTGTTCCTGTAGCTCAACTGGTACACAATTGTGTTACCAGTGCAAAGGTTGTGGGTTCGATTCCCAGTGAACACACATACTAATCAAATGTATAACTTGAATGTACTGTAAGTCACTTTGGATAAAAACATCTGCCAAAAGTGTAAATGTATGAACATGAAACAATTACAATGAATGTTTATTAAAGCTGCTCTCACAAAATCTTTCTTGACAACCATATCTGTCTCTGTTCTCCATGTTCTCCACCCTCTGGACTCCACGTTACCCGTCCCGCTGTGCTGTGACAGAACGGCCCGCCCATCAGATCCCAGAATAAGCAAGGAGACAGTCAAAACATGCCTTCTTGAGACCCCATTTGCAGTTAACACTCCCCACCTCTTCCAAATAAAGCTTCTCCTCCTCTGGCAGGCCAGGAAGGAGGCGTTTGTGTCACACAGCTCCGGAAAGCAAGTTGGCACTGTTGTACCATGGAGGAAAGCACAAATAGTCTTGGGTATTTACAGAGCTCTGATGCTGGCTCATTTAATCAACAAAGCCACAATTAAGCACAGAAATGAAAAGACCACCTAGTATCCACTGTTTCAGACAGCATGTGATTAAAAAGACCAAATTGATACCAAACAGCCAGGGTTCGAACCAGGGGTCTGTGGACCAGAAGAAGTGCTGTAGAGGTAAACGATTTTATGAAATTTGAACTATTTGAATCAACACTCATGACACATCTAATGGTCTGATAAACATTAAAAAATGTAATAATAATAGTAACAGTTTTTAAATTTTATTATACCATTTCATTACACCAAACTGATTTCAAAGCCCTGAAATCAATTCTGCATTGCGACCCATAATGTCACTGAATTTACCCCAAGTCTGGGACTGATGTCGCATTTATTGGAGCCAGTAACAGCCAATAAAATCATTCCATCTTAACTCACCGATAGACTCTTGCACTTGTGGTCAATTCATAAACAACATCACTGCATCGATCAATTACTCATTTACTTTAGTCCAGAACTCAATTACTCCAGAATAAGGACTGAAAGAGCACAGTCCAGCACAGATGAATTCACATACTGATCGTGTTTCTGCACTGATCAGCCTGTCTGCCGCAGGAGAACAGCTGCCCAGTTAACAGGGAACATTCTCAGAATGCTGGTTTAACGTTCTCTAAATGCTCCCTCAAAATTATCCAAAACGTTCTTGCAGTAACGCTAGCAGAACCTTTTTCAATGTTATATATCATATACATCAGAAACGTTATTCTAAAGTAGTAAGTGGAATGTTTTAAAAACATTCCTAGAAGTTTCATAATAACATTTTTAACAGGTTTAACATTTTTAACAAACACAGCATTGTAACACAGTTAACTCTATACACATCATAACTGCAAATCTAAACTCCACATACAACATCACAACACAGTCAACTCCATACAAATCATTATTGCACAGTTAAACTTCACACACAGCATTATAACACTTAACTAAAAACAACAACACAGTTAAACTATGCTCTGCACACATCAGATCACAGTTAAACCAGAGCTGAACTTTACACAAACACCATTTAAGCACAGTTTCACACACGGAAAGAGACATACACTGAGTGAGTGTAACACAACAAAAGGACGATAGCTTCTGATCTGACTATATGAACTCTGATCATATCAACAGCACTGATCATCTGTGCATTTGTTTCTATGCAGCTGTTTGAGGTGAATATTAGGCAACACCCTGCAGCGCCATCTGGTGGCCAGTTGCAGCTTCTGTCAAAGCTAAAAGGGAGTCAAACACACAGCAGCACGTTTAACGCTGCCTCAGTTTTGCGCATACAGGACGAGATGTGGTGGTTAGTAAGAAGAGTTCTGTGCTATAATAAGCCCCGAAAAGTTTCTGGGCAGGAAGTCAGAGCAGTAACTCTGGGACAAAGTCACCTCTCCTAGTGTCAGCCAATACCAGCAGCTTCTCATTATTAACACTGGATCTCTTTCTAACACACACGAGGCCTTCATACTCCTCTCATCCCCTGATTCTCTGCCTGTCTCTCACTCTGCTTATTTTCTCATGACGCACACTAAATTTAGCACGCGGCAGGAAGGGTGAGTTCAGGATGATACAAGAGATACCGGCAGAAACGGACTTGCTCTGCTTGCCTGCTTTTGATCACTTAAAGTAAGTTTTGTCCACTTTGCAGTTTATTCTGGCCAAGAATCGCTCACTTATAGTGGACGAGGCAGTCTGACTGACTGAAACAACCAGTCACAGTTAGTTTAGTTTTATGTGCCATTTAGGGTGGGTTTTTCAGAAAACGTGCAAGGAAAAGAGCAATGGTAAGCTTTTATTATGATTTATAATATTTATTTATATTATATTTTTTATATTTTAATATTTATTTGAGCTGTTGAGTCTGAGATTTTGTGGGAAATATTTGTCTGTAAACAGAAATAAGAAGATTCGCAACTATATCACATGTCCGGGTACTGTAAACGGTGCAGCGTTTGTAGCTTGTAACTTGATGACACAAATCTAACAAACTTCAAATCCAGTAACTACAAAGCAAGTTAAAGTAAGTTTTGAAGGGCATCCTTCAAATACCCACTGCAGGATTCTTGAACCCTGACTCTCAAGAAGTTGTGTAAGCTCAACCAACCAGAATAAATCTGCCAGATCATGAATGCACTTGCCATTCCTGTCTGTGAAATCCATCAGATGGTCTCTGATTGGCTGCGGGCGGTTCCTGGGCGTGTCATCTGAGGCTAATGATCGTGACTAATATCTGACTACACATACTTATGTCTGCCGATTACTCGGTTGTGGTTCTCTGAATCCTTCAACCTGTTTAAAGAATAAATCCTATCACTTCATACAGCTGTCCGGTACTATCAGTACCTTCACAAAAAGTTACAGTGGCTGTATCATAATATAATACATAATAATATATAATAATACAAGTTTAACTGAATGACTATCATACTCACAGCGATATTTACATGCTACTCCATGGAATGTCAAAAATACTATGGTACTTCCATAGTTAAAGCCTATAAAACAGAAGTCCAATGGTATATGTTTACATGAAAACTTTAAAAATGAAAACAATGCAAAAGCTGTTAATGCAAGATTCAACAGAAAGAATGTACTTCTCAAAGCAAACACGCTGCACACCGTGGTCACCATTTACTGTTGCTCCTCATTACACACAAACATGAACTCTGCTGTCTGTTGTGAAGGTACGACACACTGTAAGCTCTGTTCCAAAACCGGGTGAGCCCCCATAGAAAAAGAAAATCACAGATGAGATCTCTTTAATCTCAACAATTTCTCCAAGACAACAGTGAGATTAAATAGAGAGCAAATGAAAACATTTGCTTAAAGTTTCCTATGTCTCACATATTTTTACAGAGAGAAAGATCCAGAAATCTCACAAATGTCTCCATTAGAGTTTCAGAATAGATCTCAACAATGTCTCAAACTGAGCTCACATTTGTCAAGTCTGCAATCGAAAGTCAATATTATTAAAGATTTTAACTCCCACTTTACTCATCAAATTTACCAAAATCCAGATTATTATTATTTTAGTAGTAATCTAAATTAATTTTACAGCTCCATTAAATGTTCTTTTTGCTAAACTTAGTGGAAAAATTTATTGTAACCCTTGTACCTAGACAGAGCATATGATGCTGTCTAGGTAGGGAACTCACTCACTTTTGGAACAGTGCATGAATCTGTCTGTTTTGAGGGCTTCATTTTATCTCTGTCACATCAGTCTCAGACTGTGAGCCAGATCACAGCTTCCTTCTCCAGAGGAACGGCCTCAACAGACATGAAAAAATGAAGCTAAGGCGGGTCTGTAAATGTTAAGAAAGAAATGTGGGACTGTCGCAGCCGTCACTATGGAGACCAGGAGACGGTGTAAGCTATAGCTGCCTTTATTTCATAAGGTGATAAGGTTTCTTGCAGCGCAGGGGTTTATCACTACTGAAAGCAAACACCATCAAATATTTTCTTATTTAAAATCTACATTTACATTTATGCATTTGTCAGATGCTTTTATCCAAAGTGATTTACGGTGCATTCAAGTGCATACATTTGATCCAGTATGTGTGTTCCCCTGGTATCGCACTCACAACCTTTTGTGCTATTAATGCAATGCCTCTGTAAATGAGGGCAAGTCAACAGTTACGGCAGGTATTTGATCACACTGGGTGTGTAAATATCATCTGACAGTGAGGAACCACAGACCTGAACTTATTTCAGCCCAGTAAATTTGCAGAAGTAATCTGTCTGTGTGCTGTAAACAGATCATGTATTCATCTGTTCTTCATTGTTAATTCGTAACAAATCACCAGTGATATGTTTACATTAAACAAACTCTGCTTTTGCATTATTTAAAACTCGACAACCTTTTGCTGTTCGTCTTGAGTCGACAGAAATTCCAGCCATAATCATATTTGCCGTAAGAGAAAAACACAACATCATGGAATTCTGCAATACAGGCATTTTTTCGATCGTCTAACAGGAAAAAAGCACAATGTTTCCTCACTAACACCACATGACATTCCATAAATCCTGAATCCATTTAATCCCTGAATCCAATCCTACCCTACCCTAACACAATGCAATCTATAGAGCAAATGATGCCCAAATAAGTCAAAAGCATTTATTGTTTTTGCTCGTATTGTAGATTCTTATCAGGAATAAAGCGTTAATTATAACATGCTACTGTTGGTAGTGTGTTTATTGTGTGTGTATGTGTGTTGAAGTCCCTCAGGAGTGCAGGTTAAACGGAGATACTGTGAAGTGTTTAGAGGGAAATGTCACATACCAGGGTGGCTTTCTCCAGGTCGGCCTCTGATGAGGTGGGGGAGAGGGGGCTGCTGGGACTGAAGGAGGGCGAGCTGCCCACACTGGACACACACTCAGGGTCAGGAACATACAAAACCTGCAATCACAACCCACACGTTTAACTCGGTGAAGACTTACCCTAGACTTCTACTGTTTTCATATAATGCTAAATGTCTCATTTAAACATCCTAGACTTCTGTTTTCATATAAAGCTGATTATTATTAATTATGGCTATTATGAGGATTGTACTACAAATAAGCCACAAGCTAATAATTACAAAAATTATTTACATTTATACAGCACTAGTCTGCATTATACATATAATAAATATAAGGAATAAAAAAAGCTCTTGAAAGTGAAATCTCGGGTTGTATCCAGTAGTTACGAATGACTGCAAGAAACATTTTAGCAGATCTAGCTAACATATGAGGACAATTTTCAGCAATTTTCACCTTTCTGAGGTATTTTTTTTAAAACACACATGCCAACAGACTGGGGGTTGTCATGTTTTATGGAGACATTTCATGTTTTTTCATTGTTCTTTTTATACTGCAACTATATATTTATCCCAGTACACTAATCCTACCCCTAAATCTAACCTCACAAAAAACTTTCTGCTGTTTTTAGATATTCACAAAGATCATTCTGTGAGATTTATAAGTTTGTTTCATCTTAGGGATCTAAAATGTCACCACAAGGTAAAAATTTACTGGTATTCCTATACTAGTGGGGACATTTAGTCTTCATAATACCAGTACACACACACACACTGCCCGCTCTTATAAGTGCCATCAGTGCCACGCAAACATAAACGCACTGGACATCAGTGGCACTTAACTCAGCATATTTAGTGAGGAGATGAGGCAATATAGAAGCTGTTTCACAAGAGATTTCATAAGCATTCATGTTCTGACTGGAGCAGAAAAGTCATTAATCACATCTAATGACTGAGAGATTGTGATGCCATATCGGTCATAACTGATGTTGCATCATATTAAACAACAAACACTAATGTTTGGTAGAGAGACAGAGAGAGAGAGAGAGACACACCTGTCCAGGCAGCACATTTCTGGAGAAGAGTTTGTTGAGCTGAACGAGTTCATTGGGGGTCGTGTCAAATTTCAGGGCGATACTGTTGAGAGTGTCCTGAGATTCCACCTGTTCAACAAACACAAGAGAAGAAACGATAGATCAGAGAGGACAGATCATAAATGTGATGTCCTAAGAGTTTGTCATTATTCATTTTATAGATAGATACACTCGATACTTCCTGTCAACATGTGTTGAGATCCCTTTGATTTGCTCTATTGTGTTTTCATCCTGTCAACATGAACATTACTCCAAAAACATAAAATAAATATGCATGTCTCCTTCTGATATTATATTTTTTCATCAACCAGAATTTTCAGAACACCATGCAATAAACAATATTAGTATATATAATGCCATTTGTACTCTGAATCTAACTTTTCTGAGGTTTGGTTTACTCTGAAACAGCCCATCCACCCCCCCGAACCGACACAGACATTTTTTCACGGATGTGAAAAAATTTGAGTCTCCAAATGGAAACGTCTGTGGCTGATATTCCCAACGCTCCTGCACTAGCACCGTCTTTTCATTCAGTCTGTCTGGCACAGAAAACTGATTCCCTGTGAGAAGCATTTGAAAATGGCTTTTTCTGTGGGCTATTTATTTGGAGCTTTATTTCAGAACAAATACCACCTGGCCTGACTGGTCGCTAATGTCTCTATTTGTTAGACGGGGATTTTACGATCTGCTCTGCTATACAGATGGGTTCTGTTCCTAACACAATCTCAGATTTGAGCAGAATCCCCACTGAGGTACGGCATCCTCTTTCTAAAGATAAAACATCAGCTAAATATACTACGGAAGTTGTGTCAGCTCACATGAAAGTCTCAGTCAGTCTTTTGCTTGGGAAAAGACACACCCAGCAGCGCGAGTCATCAGAACAGTCTAGACTAACGTCAACCTTTCCCAGACATCATAGACTTGAGGTTTCTAAAGGAAATGTAGACGGATCAGGTCCAAAACGATGAATACAGTGAATGAATACAGGCAGAGTTTGCATCCTGTTGCACAAATATATTAGTCAACACAACCAAAAATGAAGGTTATGACATAAAAATGACATTAACCTCAAAAGCAGAAGCTAAATTTGTTGTGTTCACCAGCAGACCTTCACCTTCAGGATATATATATATATATATATAAAATAAACAAATTTATTACAATAGTTATATTGTAATTTTTTTATATAAAAAAAAAAAAAAAAACAAATATTGTAATTTTTTTCATTTTGAAATGTGACAGAAATGTGTCACCGCTTCTTTTTGAGGAACACATGCAGCAGTTCATCAACCCAGAAGTGACATTCCAGTAAACGGTGCAATCAGGCAGAATGTCAAATCGGACGTGTTCCCAACTGCGTAGGTCTGAAGACTGCTGTGGCACGTTGCCATAGCGATGCTGTCATTACTACCCTCACGGCACACACCGGCTAATCGCGTTAATGATCGCCTAAAGAACTCATTTTAACTCAAAGTCTTAGCAAGATGTTGACATTTTGTATTTTATAGGCAGCAGAAGAGCGACACCTATAAAAGACAGAAACGGAAAAATTTTGAGGGTGTGGTTTGGTTTTTTTTCCATTGGGAATTGATTGGCTCTAGAAGAGCTTGCAGCAGACTACCGTTGGAGGGGAGGGGTTAACAGCTCTGGCTCCGCCCAAGCCATCAGACTGGCATCATCAGAGAAGGTCTGATGTTCCAGAGGGGAAGTATGTTTTTAGATTTTGATTAAAGATTATAAGGGCACATGAATCAAAAAATGACATGCACGGATAGCACGGATCCGACTCCATGCTGTGTGTTTAAGGGTTAGAGGGGAGAACAGAAGAACGTGCTTAAATAATGTGTTGATAATGTGTCTCCTCTTCAGGTCTACACAATCCTCATTATAATCAAACATGCGCTAAAGAGTTAAATGTGTCAATCAGGCCCAAACCTACCAATCTATTACATTACATGGTTTGGTGAAAAAGTACCATGATACTGAATCTATGGTACTGAATTAAAATCCTAAAGTCCTTTTCATAAAGTCCTTCCTAGCTAAAAGCTAACATTCTCTAAAGGTTCACCCAAAGTTCTCTCAAAGTTCTCAGAAATGTTCTTTCAGTAAGGCTAGTAGCTTATATGTCACTGGCAAACATACATTAATATAACTTCTAAAAACAGGACAGTTCATTTCTTCAAAAAAACATTTTTAATGTTTTTGTTATTTTATGGGAACATAGTATATGACCCATTTGTCATATATGTATATATATATATATATATATATATATATATATATATATATATATATATATATATATATATATATATATATATATATATATATATATATATATATATATATATATATATATATATATACACACACACACACACACACACACACACACACACACACACACACACACGCGCATACACGCATACACACACGGTTGTTTTGTATTTCCATTGTTTAAATTGCGTTAAGCCAGATGCTGATTTTTCAAAAATTCAAGTTTCTCTCCGCTGAGATTTCATTATCTCTCTCTTTCCGGAAATCTCTCTCTGTTTTAATTGGATGCAGAACAGCCAATAGGCAGACCCTGCTGACTAGTGAAACTGAGCAGATGTCTCAGCTCTCTTGTACGACCTCTCTTGAGGTCGAGATTGTTTCTCAATAAAGGAGGTAAACATTTTCTCGTAAGTTCCTCCGAGAAGTGTTTAAATGTTAAAATATTTTCTCCACTCTCCATTTATTGTGTAGACTGTAGAGGCTTCTGCTTGATCTTTAAATTCATTTTACAAAGCAGGCTATATTTTTATTCTACTGCAGCCAAGAAAATTCAAAAGATAAAAGTTATCCCTGAGGGCAAACAGTAGGCAACATAATTGTTATGCCTTCTAAGTATCCTTCTTTGGCCAAAATCGAAGGCAGCATTACACGTAGCTGCCAATCCCATAATGCATTTCAATAAACCTCCTCCCATCGCCTCAGCAGGGCTTTCTATTGGTTAGGTGATATGATCCAATGTCGCCCATCACTCAGTCACACACCAGGGGGGTTGGTTTGGAGTGGAAGCCAGTGTAGCAGCAAGCTGAAAGTGTGAGATATGAGAGCCATATCTGCCACCTTTCCTGTGTTACCCCCCTCTTCCACCCTGACACCACAAACAACCCTATGACCAGCCATTTACGCCCCATGACAAATGCCCCGATGTCACCGTGAACACTTCATGCTCTGCAGAGGAAAAACAGAGGTCCTGTCAGTCGCTCCGGGGCTGCGGAGACAGATCTACAGTGTGTGTGTGTGTATCCAAATGCAAGCAAAACCACCTTTTGGGGACATCCTCATCTGTAAAAACACTATAAATATATAGTAAATAAACCTTTTTAAATTGCAAAAAGTTTTCTTGCAGAAAGTTTTCTGATAGGGTTGGTGTGTGGGTTATGGTTAGGTTATATTGTTTATAACTAGCTGTGTATAAAAACAACAGAAGTCTATTGAATGTCCCCACAAAACACAGAAACCTAACACGTGTGTGTTGGGAGAGGGGGTGTCAGACTGCTGCCCGGATCTGTTGAGGGGGAACCGAAGCATCTGGAAACAGTATGGCGAGGGACGGCGGCACCTACACCAGATTCTCCGGCTACCTGCTGCCACTTATGAAACGAGTGTAAATGACAGCTCTGTCCATCAGCGGTTTTCCTCTCCTATTTTCACACTTCCAGGCGCAACTCCAGCGCTCATGCCAACCCACACGCTTCCTCTGTTACCAGGGAGACGACCCAGCTAACAGGGAACGTCCACAGAACATTGACTAACGTTCTCTCAAAGTTATCCAAAACATTCTTGCAGTAATGTTGGCAGAACATGTTTTAATGTTATGCATATCAAATATTTCAAAAACATTATTCGTAAATTGCTAGTAGAACATTTTAAAAATGTTACAGAATTAAAAATGTTTGAATAACGTTCTTAATGTAATAACGTAAACAAGCAATAGCGTTAATACATTGTCTAAAAAAATGGACACTTTGAATCTGACTACAACATTCAAAGCTGGGAAGAAGCCTTCTGCGCGCAGCTGGAATTTGAGGGTCATTTCAAGAACACAACAAGCTCTTAAGACAGACAGTCGAAGCTCACACTGTCTCTCTCTCACCCACCACACAGATGCCCGATCAATAGAAATGCAAATGCGAAAGGAAGGTCATTTGCGAACGCTCTGCTGGAATGTGTGTTGATGAATGTAGAGGACGATCACATGCGGAGCGAGAAGAGAAACAAACAGCATCTCAGCACAGATGTAAACATTCAGTTCAAAACACCATTTTAATCTCTCTTCACACTAAATACACAAGAAACCTGCCCTGCTCTGCTCTGCTCTCTGTGGAGGTCTCAATCTGTTCAGTAAAGCCATAAGAACACAAACTCTCAGAGAAACATCGCAGGTACATGTGGAAAATTCCCACACTCACCAGCTGAAAGTAAACAGTGCCAGCTGAGCTTTGTGATAAGACCCATTTCATTCAATGTAAATGTTTTATCAGTCAGTGTGTTCCCTGGGATTCGAACCCATGACCTTGCCGCTGTCAGTTAGTCATCAAAACACACAGCGCATATGCGTAAACAACAAGGAAAAGAGACTGATTTTCCCACTCACCGAGTACTCGATGGTTCCCTTTGGTCTCTGAAATGACATCCGTCTTCCATCCTTCTTCTCCGGCGTCTTCTTCTGGCCCGTATCTGAAAGCAAGCGAGGGAAGGTTCTCATTATGTTCATGTTCCACACGCCCCTCAGCCTGACACCAGCTGCCGAGCTCCAGTCTCGTCTGACGGCACATCCGTCAACAGCGAGTGCGAGCGAGCGAGTGATTTCTGCAAGCTAGAGAACACAGCTTCTTTCTCCTTTCCTCTCTCTCTCTCTCTCGCTCTGTCTCTCACCCTTCCTGTCTTTCTCTTCCATCACCCGCCCTACCTTTCTTCTCTTTTTCCTTCTCTCTCTCTCTCTCTCTCTCTGCCTCTCACTCTTGTCTTTCTCTCCAATCACCCCCTCCCTCTCTGTCTGTGTGTCTCTCTCTCTCTTACTCACAATGACAATCGATGTGTCTTCACCTTGCAATGCCTCCCACTGCTGCAAACACCCATAACAGACGGAGACCACCCTGACCTCCATGAAAGAGAGAGAGAGAGAAGGCGAGTGAGAGAGATGAAGAGACAGAGTGCTGGTAGGGAGCTATCCGACAGCATCACATTTGTGTTGTGTTTTTGCTGTGATTCTCGCATGTGTTTTTCATGCATAAGCGTTTCTCTAAGGAGGTAAAAGAGACAGTGCCATCTTAAAGGATGATGCATGAGAAAATTGTAAAAAAACACAAAATAAAAAAATCAAATAGGGAAATCAAATAGCGTGCAAATGGCATTTGTCAATAGCAACATTTATTTTCTAAAGCACAACATGAGAACCAACCAAAACATTTTGCACATTTTGAACGTTCCTATAACTTTCAAAATAACCTTTTAGCATTTTTGTTACTTAATGGCAATGTTACACAAACGTTCTTACAAACTGAAATTATTAGCTAGGATTCCACATGCCTTTAACCTAGAAACCGTGAAAATGTCAAATTAACAATTAACAAATGTGAATTAACATTGGGCTAAACAAATCCACAGGGACTCACAGAACTGCTTTCATGCTAATTTCGAGTTTTGTACAGCTAAAAAACATGCATGCAGTATCGCCCGTGTGTGACTGCTCACGTGTGCTGTAAGTTCAGAGTTATCACAGCAACAATAGCCAGTTCTCCACATGTTCACTGTGCTGCAGGGTCTCGCATTAACTCCAGAATCTGTGAGGCTAACAGGTTTTTCACTTGTGCTCGTGTAACAGAGTCGCTCAACTGTGCAGTCATGACTCACAGCAGCCCTGCTATTTCTGTCCTGACACCACAGAGACGGACGGCCACTAGAGAAACCAGGCCAGAGCTCTGATACCAACACTGATCCTCCAGTCTGCTTATTCATACCTGATAGAGACCTGAATGAAAACTAGAGTGGCTGGAGTCTCTCCAAAAACAACCTGAAGTCAAAACGGATTTAAGAGCAAGGTGGGTGATTTTTTTCCAGAAACATGTTTTGTTATGCTGGTTGAAAGTCTCTTCGCATCCTGATAGCAATCACTAAGTAAAATGTTCCAAATATATTTATATAAATCTTCTGTGGAAGGCGCAGAACCATAAAATGTTAAAATCAGTTCAGAAGGCAATGATAGGATGTCCTACCTGTCTGTCAAACTATGTATTTGCACAGACAGGTAGGTAATGTATTTGCATACCTCTGTGCACAGCATTCATGTATTGGAGGAGGCGTGGCTTTAGAGAGCTCTGAAGAGAGGGCGGGATCTTATGCTTTCAAAGCTAGTTTGCTATTGCTAGCCTTTCTAAAATTGCCTGTCATACCTTTAATACATTCATAATCTAAAAGTGAACAACTTGTAATTGTAATTGTCATGTGTAAAGACGTGTAAAGACGTGTAAAGACGTGCAAAGACGAGTTTTATTCACGAAACGAATGAACTGAATGTAAATCTAAAATATTCACAGGTATGAATTCATATGACTATGATTCATACATAGTCGATTCATATGAACTAATTCAAATAATGAAGAATTTATTAGTTACATTAGATTCAATGTATATGAATGTCTATACATTTCTATGGATCTGTTTTGAAAGGCACAGGTCAAATAGAAAGAGAGAGAGAGAGAGGGAGAGACAGAGAGCATTCACAGCAAATTCACAAAGGAGAGATTCCATGAAAGGGAGGAAAAATTGGTTTAAATTGAACCCTCAAATGTGTATATCATCTTGAAGAGGCGTTTCACACTGGAATAAGAACTGCCTCACCAAAGCAAAGAGCCCAGTGTGTATCTGACAGCAGATCCATTATCTGTGCGGTTCTGGAAAATTCTGTGGCGCTGCGTCAGGCCAGAGACGCTCTCCATCAACAGAATACCAGACATTTTTGGATGATTATGCATTAAATCTCATTTCTTTCAAGCCTATGGCTGTGTTCCAAAATCTAGTGAGATGCCAGGCTGTCGGCCCAGCTAACAATTTTAGGTTATAAAGAACGTTTTCCTAACATTTCCATTACGTAACAAAAATGTTAAGAAATGTATTAGGAATGTTCTAGGAATGTTCAAAATGTCCAGTTTTTTAAACATGTATTATATTTGTATTAACGTTAGTGCTTCATTACAGGAACACAATTTAAATCGTCTTTAATTCTGTAATTTTTTTAAAAACATTTCACTAACAAGTCAAAAAATATGTTATTATATAACGTTATATATATATATATATATATTTGCTCCGCATCTAAAGCACACAACTCACAAAGACGAGACTCACAAATGATTGTAACATTTGCCATTTGAATTTTGCAAAGCTGACAATGCGATAGTCTGATAAGCATAAAATACATAGCACATTCACATTTTAAGTAAACTAGTCCATTTGAATAAGATATGAATTAGACTTTATAACTGAATGAATTACAAGTATATTTAGAAGCAACTTCTCTGGCTTCCTTCACCATATTAGAGCTCAACACAATGCATTATGGGATTGCCATTCCTACAAAGAATACATTTAATGCTGAACAGCCTTCATGTTCGGAGCTCACCTTTGATGATTTAAAACACACTCTGTTTTAGTACAGGGCCATATAATTGTGGACTCACAAAAGCATTTTGCGTTTTGTATAAAAGCCACTGCCGATATGAACTAATGTACAGTATAACGTTCACATGACAAAGATGTACAAAGTACAACATAAATTACAAGCTACTCTTTTTTTTCAAGCAAAGGAAACATTAGAACGTTTTGCTGAGCCAGATACATCATCAAAACACATTTAAAACCCTTATTTAGTCTCCATATGAAACACTGAATGTATGTTCGCATTTGTAAACAAAAACACACTTTCATTAGTCTTGTGACTGACGTAGTAAAAGCTCTTAAACAAAGCAGCTCTTATCGTGAGAGTGCACAGCTACGACACAAACAACGTTAACACCATCACGAAGGTCGACTATCAGTGAAGTACATCTGTACACTTTAAGCATGCAGAGGTGATAAAGCATGACAGAAATGCATACATGCACAATTTATATTTTCTAGTAATGTTTGTGCATGTGCAAAAGGTCCTCAAATGCTGTACGGTACACATCAGGTCTGTATGGCACATAATAATGAAGAGTTTTACCAGGATATAATGTATGCATGTACAGTAGCAGGTTGGAAAAACACAATATAGTAAACTGCTCAACAAATCACACAATTTATGGCATAATTTATGCAGCACGTGTCAAAATTGAACAAATGAAATCCCACACAAAAAGTATGAGACAGTAAAAGATGTTTGTCTAAGCAAGTTCAACAAAAATTTGAATACTGCAAAATATTACTTTTAGCAAAAGAATGCACCGCTTTTACGCATTTGTTGTCTGTTAGGATTTGAAAGGGACGCATGCGACAAACTTAGGTCTGACAGATAAAACTAGCAATCTTGTGTTAGAAGCAGCTGCAACAGCCGAATGGAAGATATTCTTAGACTGCTCTCGTTTACTGCGCAGAATGGTTCTGAAAACAAGTGCGCCATCATAATAAGCAGGTGGTACAAACACACACGCACTGATGCACAAACAAACACACACATGCAGACACACACACACAAACACACAAACACTCACATTCACAAGCATTGACACTCACACACGCACTGAGACACACACACTCACGCACTGAGACACACACACACACACGCACTGAGACACACACACACACGCACTGAGACACAAACACACAAAAACTCACATTCACATGCATTGACACACACACACACACACACACACGAGTGCACACACACTTGCGCACTGAGACACAAACACACACATTCACATGCATTGACACACACACACACACACTTGCGCACTGAGACACAAACACACAAACACTCACATTCACATGCATTGACACACACACACACACACACACACACACACACACACACGAGTGCACACACACTTGCGCACTGAGACACAAACACACACATTCACATGCATTGACACACACACACACCCCCTCGATGAGACACAAACACACACATTCACATGCTTTTACACACACACACACACACACACACACACAGTGCTGGAATGAGACGACTATGGCTGGGTGGGAGGGGAAATGAGTCATTCACTGTGTAAAACTCTTTTGCTTCATATCAGCACCAACAAACACAGACCGTCACTCAACTAACCTCATATGAGTTTGGAACAACATCAAAATAATGACTAAATAATGACCAGTTTGGACTGATGAAGGATTTTCTTTTTCATGTCAGCATAGTTTTGGCCCCTCACCACCCACCCTTAATGAAACAGCGATGAACAAACAAATAAATAAATTAAACTGTGTGACAGAGATTTCGCCTCAGTGAATGACTCAACTTATATAACGGCTGCGTTGAGTGAACAGACTCATGACGGCGTTGAGTTCACACATTCAGATATGAAGGAGCTCTTCAATCATGTGACAGTTAAAGGGACAGTACATCCAGAAATGAACATCCATCATTATTCATCCTAATGCTGAACAAACAGTGTTGAATGTCAAAAACAATATGATGTCCTTTCTTCTGTGCAAAAGACAAAAGGAATTTATTTCATAAATAATCCGTTGGAGGATTCAACACAATAGCCAAACATTATGACTCCCTTAACGCTTAATTAACAGCATCAGCACAGAAGTTTATGTGCCTCGGCGATCAATTTCCACGTATTCAGATCAGTTCTGGTGAAAACAAAAATGATATTTAAAGTATTTCACAGTAAATTGCCATCATGCCGACCATCATGACACACTGTTCTTTTGCTGTACTGAATGCACCTAATTGTATGTCATGAAATCATTTGTATGCGTGAGCTAAATAAAAATGACAGAACGTCAGGCTGGTTTGGAATGACATGAGAGTGAATATTGACTTCCCTATTCCATAATGTAGTAATGAACATCAACGTAATCAATAATAATGACATGTCTCATGTGTCCTACACCTCCTGTAGTGTTGCAAACTCTCTTGTTTAACATACTTAACATAGAGTGAGCAGTATGACGTTTATTTCATCAGAATACTGCTAATGTTTCTGGAAGTTTAATTAAGAAATTAACCGTGTGATAATGCGCATTTTTGGCAAATCCACTGCTAATACTGATCAAATGAAAAGTGCTTCATCTCATTCGATTATTTGGTCTCTTTTTACTGGAACGTAAGATAATAAGATAAGATGGAAAGCTATTCAGAACAAATGTGTGATAATCTGACATCAGCATTCAAATGACTTCTCGTTTTCCCATTATCTAACACTTGAGCTACAACAAACAACTAAAAACAGCAAAAAAGACAGTGCAGATCAGACACGGCTTGTTCTGGTCCCCAAGTTCACATTTTCTCTGCTGCATTTCAAAGTCTAAGTCTAAGAAAAATATTAATTTAAGTGTATGTAACAGTATGCGCTATTTCTGTATATATAATACGATCATGTGATTAGCTTAATCTGATTTCGGGTTAATTCTAATTAAAATATTCATTAATTAAACAGTTTCATTCAGTTTCAGTGTCATCAAACAGAATCTTTGCTTTTGTTCAATCGCTGCGTGCAACAGGAATCACTTTTCCAAGACTGGTTTAGGTTTACAAGATGGGTTTAGTTCCTTTTCTGGTTAGAATAAGGGGAGGGTATGTTGTAGTATGTCCACACTGTAGTTTGAAATGTTTCTGTACGTTTAAAGAATAATGAAAATGCCCCACTTAGTAAAAGTGGAAGAAATAGTCGCAAAGTTCTCACTTGCATAAATGCGAGTTGGTGCTCTTGGTCCAAAATGTGACAGTAAAAGCTCTGAAAGAGAGAGTGTGTATGTGTGTGTCAGGGGAGATGTTGAAGTCCACCAGGTCTGTTCTCTTCCCTCATTAACAACTTCCCCAGGTCAATTAATCAAACCCTGATCCTGTCTGTGGCTCTCACCCAGGGTCTCTCATTAGCTCTCACTTCAGGGTGACTAATCGCAGCAAGATCCTTCCATCCACTCGGCAGTTATTGCTTTAGTGAGCACTATTTAGTTTGCAAATCAAATAAAGAAGTGGCTAAAGTCTTCCTCTAACGCTGCTGGGTTAATCTGGCCACCTGCAAAATGCTGAAGATCTGCAGCTGTGCAGAACATGGTGCCTAAAATAACAGGTTATCTCAGAACTCCATGCATGAAGAAAATCTGCATACTGTACATAGCCGTGCTGGGGGTAAATACAGAAAATAAAAGTACCATGGCCACCTTATTACCTAACAGCTACAGTTTTCAAAGTAGGTCACCCAACACAGGTACAAAGTACACATTTTGCATACTGCACAAATAATACAATATGCTATATACTAATACCCCAGTATGAGTAGTATGCCATTTCGATCATACTCATTTTCATCCAGATTTTCTTGTGGGAGTTGCATGATGCATGGTTTCCAAGAGGTAAACTGAGACACATGATAAAGAATGACTCAGATAAGCAATGAGACATCTTTAAATTTATCAGCACGACTACAAAGCACATTGGGATGAGATGTGACGTCTAACCAAACTCTTCCTGTCAGCTGACACTCTTCATCTCACTGTGTGTGGCAGCTTTAGTGCTAAATCTATTTCCACCATCAGGAGACGGGAGAAATAACAGGGAGTTAAAGATCAGCCGCAGTGTCACAGGTAAACAGCTCCCCCGGCCATTCCTGCACCCTGCGCCTGCTGCTCAGTCATAATTTCAAAGGTTATCAAATAGAGGGCAAAGTTTGATCCGCTGCGTGTTAACCCGCCCCGCTGCTTTAGCATTTAGTCTAGACAAGCGCGAAACAAACACCGCTGGGGCTGCAGCGCTCGGGAGAAATCGATGCAGTTCAGAGGTGAGGTCAGCGCCACTCACACTAATGTTTCCTCTGCGTTTTGTACTGTTTGTTTGATTAGTGCTGGTTAGAGCCGAGCGGTGTGATGGTATAAACCGCGTGATGGTAGAAATGTCAACCTACTGAGATTCTCCAAATATTATTTCACACAGGCAAACTGCTACCCAGCTAACAACTTTAGGTTGTAAGACCGTTTCCCTAACATTTCCATAAAGTAACAAAAACGTTATTTTGAATAAAAACGTAAAACATACGTTTTAAAACATACGTCTATACGCAGCCATGCCATTCTTTGGCATCCACGTGACCTCTTGGGTTGGCACACCATGCTGGTTTATGCACCAATCAATTAGTCCCATAATGCCTCAATACTTTTACACACCCACACACTTAATTCATCTTCTGAGTGATCTTCTGAACAGCAGAACGAGTCTGGAACCTCCCACGCCAGTCTGAAGCCAGTGCAGATGTATGCTAATGGACTCCAGTGCAGCCCACTTATTCTTTAAACCGGGTTCCTCTCTCGTAATGAGCAGCCCAGAGGCGGTGCAGAAGACCGTGGGCCATTATTTCATTACTTTGGGAATGCATTAAGGTTTACAAATGACTTCTGAAATTCCAGCAGAGAGCTTTTAATACAGATGATATGCAATAAAATCACACATTAACTGAACTACTGAGCGGCCGAGAAACACAGCGACCCCCAAAAACATCTCTGGACCATTGGTCATTTACATCACATTTATAATTGTCTGAATGTCTTGAATTAGATACGTCATTTCAAATGAAGTGTCTTCTGCATAGAAAACAAATCCAGACGTCTTCACTTTTACATCTGTGCATTTGGCAGACGCTTTTATCCAAAGCGACTTGCAGTGCATCCACGCTGTGCATTTGTTCAGTACGTGTGCTCCCTGGGAATCGAACCCACAAAACCGACTTACCGCAACTTCACTTACTTTCAGTTACTTTTTTAGCTGGGTTATTTCAGTGGTGGAATAAAGTCACTAACCCTCAAGTTCAAACAAACGTCCTGGAAAAGTAAATGCAATTAAATGCAACACATGCAGAGATCACTTCATGTTAAGAGCCAAACTTTGTAGATAAAGTTGCACAAAATGTCTTCACACATGCTCTCCACACCCCTTTATGTTATTGTTCTGGCAGTCTGATAAAACACATAAAAAACACATAAAATTGACATAAAAAACACATAAAAAAGCCTAAAGGTGAACCTATCAGCATAGTTTCAGCAAATGAAGACCAGCAACGCAATACTTTACCATGCAATCATTTACTATTACTAAATGCGTTTACATGTTGTCGAAAACTGCAATGCAAATGCGGATTAAAGCACTGAGGGCAACTTTGCTGCGGTCCCACTCAACGCCATGTTTTAAAGTCAATATTTACAAGCGCACCGTCAACACAACACAACAGAAACGCTTTCTAAACGCTTTCTAAACGTTATGAAAACACAAAACTCAAACCTGTAGCGTGTGTCCGGACGCTGTTGTCCGGCCGCAGCTCCGCGTCTGAATGATCTTTAAACCGAATTTGTCGCGTAGTGACAGGCCAGATTTTACCCGCGATCGCGTCTCTGAACGACAGAATATAATCCATATCCGATCTTCAGACTTTAGACATGAAGCACCACAGAAATTAATTTGTTTATGATGTTTTCATGACAGTTTGCAGAAACTTGCACGAACCAGGAACTGAAAGTGACAAGCAGGCGTTCAACTTTTCCCCGTTGGCCGACGCGACGCGACCGAAACGCTCCGCTGCGTCCGCGACGGAATGTGACCCGAACCACCTGTGATTGGTCGGCCGCGTGCCGACGTCAGAAGTACGCGCGTAACGGACGCGTCGCGTCCGCAGCACTGCGCGACGTCTAATCGCGACGCTAAAATACAAAAGAAAATTAAAATGGACGTTTGTTGCGGTTTACATTGATAACAAAGCAACTTTAAAACGTCGTAATAGGATACATTTGTTTTGTCAGAGATTTTGAAAGATGTTTATTTTAACATTAGATTATTATTTGTTTATAAGGGGAGATTATCTGAAGATTATTTGTTAGTGGGAAAGCGTCACAGAATTAAAAAAAGCGTGAATAACCTTCATATAATCAAACGATAACGTTAATGCAACGTCTCGAAACTTTTATTACTCAATGGAAACGTTAGGGAAACGTTCTCACAACCCAACATTTTCTACACTTCTCATCTGATGATGATGTTAATTGTAAAGATTGTTTTGCGTCTTTTTAATTCATCAATTTAATTGCATTAAAGGTGACGCACGAAAATCTCAAGACAAAATCACGCAGATCCCAAAATCCCAAAAAATCCCAAACAAGCGGAACTCCCTCTGCTGGTCAGGAATGACGCTGCACACAAAGATTTGAGACAATCCAGTTTGTTTTCCATGAGGACTGACTGTTCACACTGTCGTTTAATGACATTGGCTTTGTTTGCCCAGACAACCAATATGGTGTGTAGTGTACTTACATCGGTTGCTATAGTAATGATGTAAGTGTGGATGTAATTGAATTCAATTCGACTGTTCAGACTGATAATCGAATCAGACTGTACTGATACGGTTTGGATGGCGTTCGCTGTTCAGACTACAAACGATGACATGGATTTGGTTCAGAAATGATTTCTGCTGCCTGCCTGAAACAAAGAAGTTTGAACGGCTTTTCTAAAAATTCCCAATTATTGTTGTGGAAACTGGAAATATTAACAGAGCAGCACAGAGAATAGAAAGCCCGGATGTTTGTCCAGAACAGCTGTGTATAGAGGAAAGCTGGACACAGTGACACAGTGAGACTGTGTCTGATGGAGGCAACAGTCACTGCGCTGGTCGCCATGGGGATTAAAATCAGCATCTCCATCCTGACCTCGCGTATCATCTTTTCACCTGCTGGTCATTCTGCTAACAGGCAACGTTCTCTAAAACTTACCAAAAACATTCTTGCAGTAATGTTAGTAGAAGGTTTTCTTAACATTTTAATATCCTATATCATGTTATATTGCATTATATCATAAATGCTTGAATAATGCTTTTATAACCAAGCAATAACATTAACATGACATTAACATTTTGAATGTTAACTTCAAAAATAACATTTAAAACATTTTGTAACTTAATGGAAATGTTAGGGAAACGTTCTTACAACCTACAATTGTTGGCTGGGAACTGTGCAGCGCAGAGAAACGGTTCACCCTAAAAAGCCACATGCTGGTATTTTTCATAAATGATAAACACAAAGCTTTCATGTGGCATATCAGAACATTTGAAATTCAGTGCATTGGACAGCTGTGGTCAAAATAAAGTATTGTTATATGGAAAAGAGCTGTGTTCTTCAAAAAATCCTTTTGTGTTTCACTGATAAAGATAAAACATGCCATTTAGAGCAGAATTTACATCTTTAGGTGAACCGTCGTTGTAAGGGCACATCCATCCCAGCCATCCCAGACTCAGCTGAGATGCACAAAAATACAATTAATTTGAGTTCCTCCAGCAGTCCGGCTGTAATTAAAGCACAGTTTAATTTGATCGGCCCTATGAAAGATCCATCGTTCTCATTTCACAGACGAGAAATAAAATAAGCCCTATTAGTGATGGAGATTAAAGCAACCAATATTCTCTCTCGCCTCACAACCTTCAGTGCACACTTGATGCCATTTCTGTTTCATTTTCCAGAGTCATGGGAAATAAGAAGCAGCAGTGAATGTAGCTTTAAGGTAGCTTTAAATTTCTGTTGCAGTCAAATGAAGCCACACTGACATTGTAAATTGACAACTCGAATTATAAATCACTATTACTTACTGTTCGGTTAATCAAGGTAAGACTGATTTAACAGTGATCTGTTATGTCTATTTTTACATTTTTTATTTATTAATTTTTAACCAAAAAAAGTTTAGGATTGCAGTTTTAAAGAGGGCATCAATGAAAACTAAATCATTCCATAACCTGAAAAACTGATGGTTACTCTGGCCTGTAGTATTTCACCTTCAGTAAGTGAAATGCAGAGAGAAATAATCAGTAACCATTAGTAGGGACAGATCGGATTATTTAAACACCACCAGCACCCCATTTCTACATGTCACAACAACACCAGGACAAACATCTGCACATTATCTCATCCTATTTACAGTTTACAGGCTCAATAAGACAGACACAAATGGAGCAAAACTCTCTGGCTGGGCAGATTCATCTAATAGAACAGGCAGTGAAGCTTTGCTGCTGTAATGAACGAGCACTAAATACAATCAGATAGACAGACTGTCTCTCGTACAACAGCTGCATTTGTGCCGAACGATCAAGGAAATACTACATGAGGCACAGTGTATAATGAAGAGGAAGGAATCTCATAGAGATTATGAACCTGGTAATTATAGAAAAGGGTTCCTGTAGCTCAACTGGTACAGCATTGCATTAGCGATGCAAAAAGGTTGTGGGTTCGATTCCCGGGGAGCACATATACTGATCAAATGTATAGCTTGAATATATATCTATATGTACATACATAAATTGATATATTGATAAATATAAGTGACATGCTTCACTGGCACACAGGTGGAGCAGTTTCATAGATTTGAATAATGTGTTGACATCAGGTGTATGATTGCAATCACATGCCAACCAAGATGAAATTAGCTCAGACAAAAGTACCCGCACACTGACAGCACTGCCAACAGATGATTATGATGCCAAACTGCACAGAAATGCATGAATATTCACAAGGCAAAATGCAGATGACTCAGTCTGGCCTAGTGCAGCATATTCTAATAGTTTTAGAGAGGAAATGACAGTATATAACAGTCCCACAACTCTGTGCAGCATCAAACATCAACCAAAAACCACTTTTCCACTCTTTCCACTGATCTCAGAGTCGATTACTTTGAATGCTTTACATCTTCCGCTCAATGACATCCAACATTGCTGTGAGAAACAGGGCCTGCAATACACAGAGCTTCTATCGGGCACAAATATGACTGCAAAAAAAGTTATAGCAACCAATCATCCTCTAAACTTTAATCCCAGCAACCCATCATTCACCAGACTCTCATCACGGCAACCAATCATTTGCTAGACTCTCATCACGGCAACCAATCTATTTAGTCAGTCTAATAAGAGGCGTATGTGTTGCAATAAAGCTGAAAGCATACATAATCCTATCATAATCACACAATCATAAAAATGTTGCAGAATAAAAAAACTGAATAGCAATATAATGTCTACAAAACTGGACGTTTTGAACATTCCTAGAACATTCAAAACAACATTTTAATGTTTTTGTTACTTAATGGAAGCGTTATTATGTGTTGATGTAAACAGGAGATCCAAAACATAAATATGATCAGAGACCTCTGTAATCTATACCTCCACCATACAGTTGCAAACCTCTGTGATATACATACACGACAACCAATCAATCACTAGACTCTTCTCCCGGCAACCAATCATTCGCTGCATAAAAGAGTGACAGCGGTCACATGCATACAGTCTCACACACAAGGCAGCTTTAACGGCAGGCATTCCTGATGGAGGAAAAATCCCTGTACACAGAAAGAAAATCGCATCAGAGACCAAGCTATTTTTAGAGAGGAAGCCTCTCGTCGTGCTGAATTGTGCTCATTTCAGCATCAGTTATTAATTTTTATTTTTCTGCAGTTGATGTGGCTATCATATCCGTCCTGGTTTTAGGGCGCACAGAGAGGGTTTAGTCTTAGAAAACTGCAGAAGGGTTTCAGGGAATGATGGCTAACGTTCCACAAAAGTTCTCTTAAAGTTATCAAAAATCATCAGTAGAACTTTTTCTAACATTATATATCATACGTATCAAAAACGTTATTCATAAATTGTTAGTGGAACGTTTGAAAACGTTACAGAATTAAAAATATGTTTGAATAACAGTAAAACAATGCCTGCAAAACTGGACATTTTGAACAATCCTTGTAACATTTAAAACAACATTTTGGTTGTTAGCTGAAATTGTTAGCTGGGCTGTTGGCCGGGGGCCTTGCTAGTGAATATTTTGATCATGAAAACTTTCTTGGCTTCTCGACGTGGTATTTGACCTTATGAATGCTAATTACACCACAGTATACCAACAGATAATGATCACTCGCTACGGGGAATGTGAAAATGGGCGGGATTTAGTTGCCTAAACATGCCCTCTAATTGGTCTAACTGCACTTTAGAATTAAAACTCCTAAATCCTCTATGAAAACCATTGTGTTTATTGTGTCTCCACACTAATATAGCTTTCAAGGTCTCTCTGTGTGTGTGTGTGTGTGTGTGTGGACACAGACCAGAAGCTCAGCAGTAGAAAGAGACACGACTGTCAGCATATTTATCTGGCCATATTATTAAAACAATAAAGCCAGCGCTTTGATCGGAAGGGTGGCCAAGAAATAACGCAGCAGGAGATGCAGGCGAGAAACAGAGATCAGGGTGATATAAACAAACCAAGTTCAATCTTATGTTAACTGCTGTGTCAATATCTTCTCCTGAACTCCGCGGGGAGGATTAATTGCTCTCCCTTTCAGAAGGACACGCTCATATATGTCATCATTATGTTAAGCACCGGCGCATAAATGATAATAGCCTAACACCTGTCTCCCTGCATTCCTGCGCTTATTAAGAGAAAGGAAAAATGACAAGCCCTCTGTTAAAAAGAACGGAGGTGCATGTTGTGGTGAGAGACTCAGTGTGACGGAGGGTAATCAAGACAATGAGGCTGTAATCACAAAGACTGAACCAGTGTGACTGGCACTCCACAAACACCAGAAGCAGGGGAACATTTGAAGGGGCAAATGCATGCCGGGGACGACTGACTAAAGCAGCACTGGAGAGACTCCATGTGATAAATTGTCCCGCACCTAAACAGGACTGGAAGTTCCTTCGCAGCTTTAAAAGGCTCATATTGTAGAAAACAGGATTTACTTGATCTCGTGAAATAAATACGTTTGACATGCTATAGAGAGCTTCCTCGACAGGCTATCTGATTGGCCGCTGGCAATATGAACAATTTCTTAGAGCCAAAGTTCAGAGGTTTTTTATCATGACATTTATCATATATATATTATAATCACTGCATGCTCTTTTTTATTAATACAGTTAAAGAATGTTATTTTATTTTCAATATGTAATAAAAACCTTTTAGCTGTTAAAAGAGGTGGTACATATTTGTTTCACAGTAAAGGGCTGAATCAATATTCTGGCAGAATAACGAGTGTTAAAACTGTTTACCTCTTATTTAAAATCCCCTTAATCAATAATAATCAATAAAAAACATGCCTGGCTCACATATAGTACATGTCAGGGTCAGGACTGGAGCTGAGCTCAGACGAGGGAGAGAGGAAGTGTGTTGACTCTTATAGACAAATTGTTCAAATCAGTAGGGGACGGCTTGACTGAGAGAGTGAAAACGAGAGAGAGAGGCGTAATTATACCGCACTGGTTATAAATCCAGCGTCACCAATCCTTCCGAAGCCAATGCGGCAGTAAATTCAGCCCTGGATGCACCACCTCCAGGAAAGCAAACTGTTTTCATTGCACCCCACGGCCTAATCCATGAATCTGTGTGTTTGTGTGGAGCCGTGACTGCTGTTCTGAGCGCAACTGGGCGGATTCCCTCCACTGCGGTGGAAACGTGCATATATTCTTGACTTTGGGGCATACAAATACATTTTTTACAATCCCACAATGCACCTCGAGAGCATGGCACTCGACTTCCCGTAGTGCCCTCACGTTATGTCGGACATATCATATTTGCGAGTATCAAGTTTACGTATTTAGGAGTTCATTTAAAACATGAATTAAACAATTTTAAATGTATATTAATTTGTCCATTTAATAATGATTTTTTGACATTTTTAAGTTTTAAGTATTCAATTAAGAACTGGTTCTTTCCTTTTATTTTTAGGTGTCTCTCTTAGTCCTCCATAAAATATTGCTCTGATTGCAAAAAATAAATGATGCCATCTGAGTTACAGTTTACAGTTATATTGACCAGGGAAGTCTTTTCTTTATTTAGTACATCGGCTCTGGTCCAAACCACAGTGAGCTGCTTGCACAGACAGCATTGTCAGCAATTTCCCTGATGTGAAAGCTGTTCCAATGAGTAAACCAACCTGTTTAAAAACAACTGAAATCAGCAGGGCTGGATTGCTGGTAATAATCTGGCAAGTGCCCAAATACCCTTTAAAACAACCAGCCTGTTTTACCTAGAAGCAGCAAACGTCTTAAGCTTGTAATTGCAGTTTTTTATTTAAACAGGAAACAAATTTGTGCTACATTAAAAGCTTAAGTTTACGTATAGGAAACCTTGTGTTGGCTGAACTGTAATACAGCACTGCGTGTTTGCCTCAATTTTCATCCGAGATGGCAAACAAAGTCAAGAGAAACACTTGCTAAAAAATATATATCAATATCAATATAAGGAATATATACATACACCATATATCAATGATCATATAATCAGATGTTATTCTTAGGTTGTTAGTGGAATGCTTCTAAAACGTTACAGGTAAAAGGCTGAATAGTATTCTAGCAAAAACTGGATGTTTTGAACGTTCAAACTTACAACCTAAAATTGTTATCTGGGTTGAGTCATTGACTGGGCTGGATTTGCAGATGTTCTCTGAACCTCCTCTAATTGACCATCAACAACACAATACATGACACTGTAAGATCCAGTTAACATGCACATAAACCTGTCTGAGCTCTTAGCAGTGCCCATGATGTTGATTTACTCTCCGTTTCACCCGTTTGCATTTAGGTTTCACTTCATATTTCTTTTTACCCACAAACCATAAAGCAACACATTCTCCCCCACAGATGACATTTAAGGGACTTAACTGTATAATTCTGCCTGGTCTGTGTCACTTATTGATCACATTAACTGACAACATGTCAGGCTTTTGTTTCTCTTAGGTTATAAGAATGTTTCCCTAGTATGAATGTTTGATTGCTTTTATATGGAGATATATATTTGGAGCTATATTTTCTATACTCTAACTGTATATACCCACTCCTTAAACTATCAGTACAATTTATTCTTAAAGAATTTCCTAGAGAAGTTTTAATTTAATGTAATTATTTGGCACAAACTTTGGCAATGATTAGTTATTCTCGAATATGCCCACTATAACAGATAAACACAACTTTGTTTTTCAGTGGACTTATAAACCTTTGCAGCCTAAATCAATGCAGCATAAAACCAGCAAAAGCACCATTCATGGTCATTAAGAGGTAAATAACCCAGTATTTTCTTTTAATACAGGAAAATGACCTCACTCTGCAGAGGCCACCTCAGGTCGTCCGTCATATTTTAAGTGTAACCTTTTACACAAGCAGCCCCTGATCACCGTCTTCACATCTCATCTCTTCATGACCCAGAAACCCAGATGCTGACTAGTTCACAGCCTTCCAAGGTTCAAAGCTAGTCAATCAGTCTAAATACAAAGGTCAGCTTGAACTAGGGCAGAGTTTATAATGACATCAGTAAGTACCAACACACACTAAAGCTAATCTGAACAGGATGCGATTGATCCAAATGGGACACGGCTGACATAATTCTACCATTTAGCGGTCACAAGCTTGTCGATAATGCATGTCACCCATACAGATGCCTCTGGGGGTCAATGTGGTCTACAGACGGCTGTAATTTTTGCTGCACAAAAGTGGTGTCTTCATTTGCCATGGCTCTGTAAACAGAAGGATCTACGGGCACTGTTGGAGATCAGGAACATGCGTGATAACATCACTAAGAAAATAACAACATTGCTAAGAAAATAAATATTACCACTACACAAAACGAGGGCTAGGAACGGTCAAACTCTGCTCCAGGCTTACCAGGCCGGTCGTAAACGGTAAATACAGCTGCCATTGTGGCCTTGTGCATTTTATAGCACAGGAGAGTAAATGTCACAAGAGTTTCTTACCCTGGATAAAATATGCAGTCATAAAGAAGTTGGCAGCAGCAGCACTTGAGGTCGACACTTGCTCAATCTATTGAACTGCAGCTAATTGAATTGGAGCCAGCGGGTCGAGCGCTAAAGTGGTGCGCAGGTGGAGGCCACAGGCTGGTTACTGTAACCATCTCTGTACCATCACCAGTCTACTTAACGGCCAAGTACTATAACTCAGTGTTTAAGTAACAGGGATAAAAATAGGACAACACTTTGACATGTGGGTGCTTTTTTATACATTTATACAACCACAAATCTACGATGCATACACCTATACTGTATGTTTTAATCTGTATTTCAAAAAGCACAATGCTCACTGTGAAAGTAATAATAAATGTGTAAATAAGTAAAAAAAAGAACAATAAATGCAACAGGGTCTGTGTTTAAAGTGCATTTTATTACGTTTTTTTTATTATCATATACATTTATATTAACTAACCATATACTTCCATGATCAGCTCCAAAGGTCAAAGGTCAAATGCAGGTAATGTCATCTGAAGACCTACAGGATAAACATCAGCTAGATAAGCTTACGTAAGGGACTAGCCAGTATCCTGTTAACAGAATTAGGTGAGTTAGGTATTAAAGGTCCAAACAGAGCTCAGAATCTTGCAGTGGGTCCGACTCTCGTTTGCTCTTATTCCATTACAGCAGGCTTACGTCCAAATGGACAAATGTATGCCCAGTTATCCTCAAACTATTTACAGCATGCCACAAGCACTTATTCCAGCACGTCCGCTCGCTTCAGGGTCATTTTCATTGAAACATTAAAAAGCTCTAACCATCACTCCAGTTGAGCTGAAAATGACAGTATCATTTTAGCGGCTACATGAGGGCGTTCAAACACAGCAGTGTATGGTTTTAATAGCAGCCCTGACACAAGAACAAAACCCACAAGACAAATCACAGATCTCTTTAAAATCTCAATTGTTTCTTCCTGATTAAATGAAGAGTAAATGGAAACTTCTGCTTAAGTCTCAGCTACGATTTGCCAAGCCTGCAATAAAAAGTCAATCTTTTTTAATAGTTTTCATCACGTTTATTGAGCAATCAGACATAATATTTTAGCTACACAATGCAGATTAAACTGTATCTCCACAGGAAGAATCCACAGGAAGGAAAGAGTTTTGTAGCAGGAGTTGCTGTTAAACGTGTCTGTTAGCATTTCTAGAAGTAGTTGAATTATGTGAATTTTTTAAAAACTGATATTATATGTTTAGATGTCTTAAAATATAATATCAGTTATAATATCAGTATATTAGTTTTTAAAAGCCATCAGAACTTTTTAAACGCCTTTGTAACATGAACATGAACACACACACACACACACACAGCTCCATTCAGACTTCTGAGATACACACACACTTTTTATTTACCTATTGTGTATCCACGTTTCAGCTCGCTGCACCGTGGACCCCGGCGTTGGGAATTGGTTGTGTTGTTCTCTTGTACCTCAGATGCAGTTGTCTTGGCAACAGGTGGTGAAGATCTGTTTAAGGACAAACTCGGGATAAGTCGAGCAGGAAAGCTCTGAGAGCCGATATCCACCGACTGAGACTTCTGCTTCAGCCTGTAAGAAAGAAATCAGGAAACAGTGTGTCTGTAAACTCACAGATGATCACCACTTAAGTTCTGTCTTCACTTCATCACATCTGGCCTGAAATAATCATTTTCACCTGAAGAATAGGTGGAAGGGTCATGATGGTCCAGCAGTCAACTAGGCATTTAATAACTTTTTTAAAGAGGTTGGCTAGTTTAATTTTTCTTATTTTATAGCAGTGGTACTTAAATACCATGCTGTGCTTTAGTTGTTAGTAATTTTTCATATACATAATGCTTTAAAAATGTCTCCTAAAGCTTTGTTTAACAAGCAACGTGAAATCAAAATGGATCTTATGTACTTTCTTATTGCGGGTCGTAGGTATTTATTGTGCATGATTTATCAGGGCACGTTACTAAAAAATATTTTGATGTCTCAAATGGCTGTTGTCAGAAATTGCTTATAATTTTTCAACCCCTCCTCATCAAATGAAGACATTGTGACCTGATGTCTTACATTGTTCAGGAACACAGATGAACTCAATTTCTCATGATAATTAAACTTTCATCATGTCTTTTTGAGTGGTTAATGGCTTGTAAATGTAAGTGAATTGAACCCATGACCCTGGAATTGCTCATGTAATGTTCTACCCACAGAATGTAAAGTAAAGGGAGATGTACTGTAGAGATACAATGATCTCATTTTGTTTAGTAAATGGTAAGGATTTTGATTGTGTAGGTACAGAGAACATCCTTAGATTTAGCTACAATTATAAAGCTCCAGTATTTAAAAGTGCCATTTGAGATTCAAACACTACTGATCAAATGTTACCAACATTTTAATTCAAACATTGTATTCGCTCAGGGCAGATGTTGAAACTTTAAAGTGATAGTCAAGACTCAAGAGTTTACAGGAGTTTACAGGATTACAGGAGTCAAGAGTTGTAGTGTTGTGTTGAGGGTAGTGTTGTATGATTTTTTTAATTCACTCATGACCTTTGAACTGTTCTACTTAAAATTGTGTTCCTGGAATCTTTAGATTCTGCAGTCAAACATATTACAGAGTTATATTTATTCAGACCGTTTTTGTCACTTTTATGAAGTGAGTAAAGGAGGGCAAGCTGGTAAAAGGTGCCACACAATGCCATAGAACAACCATTTTTGTTTCACAAAAGGTTCTTTAGGTTCTTAACAAAGTTAAGAAAGAAATGGTTCTTTTAAGAACCTTTACCTAAATAATGGTTCTTTGGGTTCTTCTTTGACATCACTGTGAAGAACCCTTTAAGAACGTTTGTTTTGAAGAGTTTGCATGAGCACCGCAGCTAAATGTGTCCGGCCCTTGTGAGTCCTAGCTGCTAGGTAACAGCTCCAAACTCTTCTCAGATTCAATGTACGGGTATACATCTCATTGCAGCAGAAATGATTCTGATTTACAGATGATTAATCATCATCGTGTTATCATCATGTATTCGAAACTTCAACTGGAAAACATGGAATTATTATATTAATGTGCCATCCAACACAGAAGTATGTGTGGAGGCATGTCATTTACACAACTGTCTTCACAAAACAAGCCTGAAACAGATCTGCATGTTGATGCCGGACCCCAGGTGCAGCACACACACTCCGAAAACGCTGCAGCATTACATAAAACACGCAATCTGCCAGAAGACAAACAAAAACACTGGCCGGCAAGATTACACAGTTAGGAAGGCCAACAAAAACAAGAGCTACGCAATCAGACGACACATAGTGCAAGTAAAACACAAAACTGACGCAAATCTGCAAGATCAGACACAGAGGCCCATCTCTGCCAAGTATAAAACACCAACACTCACACTGGCTCTGTTCCAATATCTATGAGCTGTCTATGTAGGCAGCATTTTAAGGTATCAGAGGCTTAAAATGCATTAAAATGTTCTACTAAAGTTACTGCAAGAACTTTATGATAACATTGAGAGAACTATTAGAGAGCGTTAGCCAATGTTCCACGTTGGGTTGGTTAGGACTGTTTTCTGACAGGAATGTTGTTCCAGGACCAACAAAAGATGTATATTGTAGTCTGGCAAAAACCGCAGTGACCTGAGTAATCCGGTTCATGGTATGCCAGTTAAACAGACCATTAAACACCAACGCACATTAAACAGTTTTAGCGTTTACAGTATAAAAATCTTCAAAATGACGCATTGAACATGGATATTAATATTAAGGTCAAGCACTTAGTTATGTGACTTGCTCAGTTGGAAGGGCTCGAATCAAATCAGACATGCATTTCAATTCTCCATTTAGATGCTCCTGTTGTTATTGTGAATGCGGAATGAGCACTTTTGAATTGGAAATGAACGGCGAGTCGTTGCAGCGTCCTGCGGAGGTGATGCGGGATGTTTTAACCAGCTAGCACGATGGCGCTCCACCATTCCTTCATCATCACCGCAGCCTTATCTATTATTCACAGCTCGAGAGAGAGAGAAAGAGAGAAGGAGAGAGATTGAGAGAGGGCTGGCCAGCTTCCAGCCTCCGTAACAGCAGCTGTAAACAAAAGCACCGGTTTCCTACGGAACAATAACAACCGGAGCCGGCACGCCACATGAGTTCTGCTCTGATTAGAAAACACATCCACACTGAACCTGTGTTTTACCCATCAGCCCGGCCGTCGCTGTTCAAGTGTTTATGTAAACAACTTTCTCCTTCATTTAAGGGTATGATTATGCGATTGTGAGATGAATCGGTACAGAACATCTGTCGTACAAACACTGCTTACCGCTGGAGCTACAACAGAACATTTGTTTTCGGAGAAAGTCATATAATCGGGTCCACTGCCTGTTTCTCCTAAGCTGCTGGGTGGAAGTATGAGGTCATGTAAGGTCACCCAAGACAGATGTCATGGTACTGGGGTAAATATCACCAGAATCTAATAATTCTTCTATTTCATTCCCAAATTCTGTTTTGCATAAAGAAAATGAAAATTAAACATGCCTGGAGAGTAACAAGAGGCACTATTCATTTTCCTTAGTGTAAAACCTTTAAGCGGCAAAGTGAGTGATCCTTCAAATATTTTTTGTGGGTAATTTTAGAGAGGCTAGCAATAGCAAGCCAGCTTTAAAAGCACAAGATCCCCCCTCCCTTCAGAGCTCTCCAAAGCCACACATGAACACACACATAGTTTGACAGGCACGTAGGACATCCTATCATTGCATTTGGACTAAATACAATGATTGGACAAACATTTTTTTGGTCCTGCGCCTTCCACTGAAGATTTATATTTATATAAAAAATATTTAGACCGCTTTGCTTTTAATGATTGTAATCCGGATGTGAAGACACTTTCAACCAGTATAACAAAACATGTTTCTGGAGAAAAAACCTACCCTGCCTTTAAAAACAGTAATGAGAATAATGGGGTTAAATGCACGTAATGATGAATGAATAAAAAACGTTACAATATATAGTAACAGATTTTTGCTCTCTCTCTCTGTATCTTGTTGTAATAGCCTCATCCTCACCTCACAGGATGTAGGGCCAATCGGCAGAAAAACAGGGTGCTGCTATCTGCCTGGAGATGAAATGCTTTGGCAGGCAGTGGATGGTGTCTGTAAGTGCGGCTGCTCTTTATCGTGGCCAGCAGAGTACAACAGGGACACGGTGGGGGATCTGTGTGTGGGTGTATGTGTGCGCCATGACAAATTCTTATCTTTAAGGGGAGAGAAGAAGAGCATTATGTCCGCCTCCTTCCCTCGCTGCATGCAGAGAAAAGCGTTTTGCCACTCGTTGGGAGGTTTAGCGACATGGTCACGTGATTTGGCGAACAAAACGTAAACAACATTGTGTGCAAAGCTACAGCAAATTTACAATAGTCAGTAAAACTCAAGTTTTTACATTATACATTTGAAGCAACTATAAATGCATTCAAGCTATACAATTTACAAGTATATACATTCTCTGGGAATCAAACCCACGACCCTGGTGTTGCTAGCGCAACACACACTACCTGTTGAGTTCTGTTGAGCTTAAAATGCTCAATCTGTCAACCTCATTAGCAAATAGCTCTTCGAGTTTTAAGAATTAGGAGTCAAAACATTACAGCAGGTTGTGCAGAAAACCGAATGACTCTCTGACAAACGTTTGAAAGCGACGTCGAGTTAAAACAGACTTGCATTTTGAAATGAAAATTTGCTGCATAAAGCACACAAAGGTGGTGATAAATCCTACAGCTTACCATGGTGTCGTGAAATAAACAGCGTCTGTGCTCGAATAAACAGCTCCAGGCTGAAACAAACATTTGGTCACATCCAAATTTACACTGCTGAAGTTTCATACCACAGGCTAGAGGGTGTTATTTTAATTTATATTCGTTTTCTTAATTAAAAGTCACTGTGCTCAACCTCAGGAAAACGAAAAAATGTTATTTTTGTAAACAGCATCATATGACAGGAAGTGACCTCATGTGACTTCCTGCATGTGTTCCTAAGGTCATTAAATACTGAACCCTGTCCATCAAACTAGGGCTGTACAGTAATTAAAGCCCACATGACTGAGGACTGAAGCAAACTGAGAAATATCTGTGATTTCCAAACTGAATACAGTCAGCTTGTCAATTTACTTTCATCAAAGTGAACATGTTGCAGTCTGTTTAACTACAACCTCGCAGTATGATACAGTGTTGTCAGCAATCTCATCACGTCTTGCAATTTATGCAGCTCTGTATAAACTCAATCTCATGGTTTATCTGCTGCATAACTTTTCAATATATGCATCTGTTCACCGTCACTATATCAATAAAAGCAGATACGAGGGAAGTCATATACATCTGTATGTCATATACACTGTCATCTATAGGGTAAATATGAGAACTGGAGCTCATATGAATGATGCAGGTCACATGAGGTTACAGTCAGAATCTTCATGAGGACAAGCGCCCCTCACAACCCATCTGTTACATAACAGAAGAACCCACGTCTCCATAAGTAACTAAACAGTCTGCGCTCTCTCTCTCTCTCTCTCTCTCTCTCTCTCTCTCTCCACAGAGCAACACTCGTTCCTGCCCAAGATTTCTGATGAGACATCGTTTTCTGGTCTTAATTGTGTCTCTTCTCTCTCTGCATCAGTTCTTGATGATGTTTGTGAGTGTGTGTTTGGGGAGAAGTGTGATACCACAGAACAACAGAGGAAAGGTATGTAAAACATAAACCCAGTTTACAATTTTTGGTTGCATGAACGTTTCCCTAACATTGATAAGTTAGGTAACAAAAACATTAAAAGTGTTATTCTGAAAGTTATAGGAACATCCAAAAAACAGTTTTATTACATATAATGTTAAAAAACATGCTACTAACATTACTGATAACTTTTAAAGAACATTAGCCAACGTTCTGAGAACATTAGCTGGGACTTGACTGAGCAGCAAAATAAATTTATATTACATAATAGCTACATCTCTCCTGATAGCACCTTTGTGTTTCTAACTGGATCAGCTATAAAACACAAAAGACTTGATGTGATTCTGGCGAGGATTTAATGGGTCGTCTCATTTAACAGCATGTGCTGCTGGAACGGGACAGTTTAGCTTTTATCAGAGCACGTCAGTAAATCAACAAGCAGAGGTGCTGCTATTTATTTAGCAAAATATATCAATATTACTGAAGCACAGCCTGCAGACAAGAGCTGATAACAGAGGAGTTATGAAGAGACCAGAAAATCTGTCTGTTTTATTACCACACTCAATGTGACACTTGGGCATATTTCTCTCTTGCTGAATCAGTCTCTCTCTCTCTCTCTCTCTCTCTCATACACACACACACACACACACATTTCCTGAGGCCTCGGGTTAACTGCAGTCTTTCAGTAAACCTCCAGTTGCTAGCCACATCTCTTCTCTCCGTCTCTCTCATTGGTGAAGACGAAGGGCAGAGAGCAAATATGATTGGAGGAGAGGACTGATGATTTCAGCATAAAGCTGAGCAGGGAGCTGCTGAGGGGAGAGAGAAGAGGAGTCAGATCCAGGAAGGTCTGGAGCAGCAGCAGCAGATACAGGTCAGGCTCATTTGTTTTAATGCACACTATAATGAGTGCAGGGTCACGGGCCCAGCTCTCGTCTCAGACCAGTGACCTTGAGACATATAGTTATAGTTACATCAACAATCCCTACACACACACACATACATACACACTCACACACACACACAACTCACACACACATGCACACACTCACACACACACATGCACACACTCACACACACACACGCACACACTCACACACTCGAGGCCATCAGCATGGGAGAAACAGGAATATTGCTGAAATGAATTTCGACTTATCCTTTAGATTCCCAAATGAGCAAAAATCTCATTCAGATGACAGACAGAGAAATAGATAAGTAGAAAAACAGACAAAAAGTCAGATAGACCAACGGATGGACAGACAGAAAGACAGAGAGGTAGTATGTATGAGTCTAGATGCTATAGTTTATCTCTTCGCTCTGGCCAGTTCTGCCCTCACAAGATATCTGCTTCTGCTGGCAGGGACACTGAACAGACACATGACACATCTGTGCTGCCTCAGACCACTGGCACTGGAGAAAGAGTTACACACATCAACACCTAAATAGCCAGTGATGTATTCAGAAAGGATTCATGGCCTTTAATGGTTCATATGGGCAGAGATCTGGATCAGATGGTGGTCTGGACTCATGCTGGTCTTCTCCAGGCTGACCTGTGGATTTTCACACACCACATTCCAACAGCTCCCGTCCACCAGTCGGTCCGTGCTGGCACAGGGCAGCTGGCGTGAAAACGTCACCCTCACATCTCATCTGCTGCATGCATACCGAGCGGACATCATGTTGGCATGACTGCGCACAATCTGGACTGGAAGCGCTCATGATGAGAGAGAGAGGATGGAGAAAACTGGACCAGTCTGTACTTGATCTAACATTCAGTATAACAATTCAATTCAAAGAATGTTCTTGGGTCATCACAAGTTAATCCAGCTAACAGGGAATGTTCTCAGAACGTTGGCTAATTCTCTAGCTGTCAAAAGTTCTTGCTGTAACATTCGTACATTTTTTAACGTTTAAATAATGTTCCTATAACAGAGCAATAACGTTAATAAATTAAAACGTTTTAGGCCTCGTATTTAAGCACGTTTTGTAACTGTAGTAGATCATCAGAACGAATGTACACAGAAAATATGCATGTTACAACATTAGTATAAGGAGTATAGTAAAGCATGCTATTTCATTCAGATAAAGTCTAAAGCTAAAATGTGTTGTTTTTGCCTCACTGTCGCCATATGTTTTCGAAACATAAATTTGCAGGTTACGTCATGTATGACAACTAAAACCAAACTGACATTTTTTTGGAAATCTGACCCAACAGCTGAAATTAAAAATCATTATTATAAACTTACCGTTGAGTAAAGTCAGAAGATAGTGTTGAAAACTAATCTGTCATGTACATGCTTATGCTTTTGTTCATTTTTAACCATAAAAAGTTACGGATTGCAGATTTAAGAAAACAGAGAGAAATGTAGCTAGCTCATACACATAGCTAACCAGCTGTCTCCATCCATTCTGAAAACCCTCAACTTCATTCCAGTGATGAGCATAATAGTGTTCATCTTTACAACACTTTCAAATACTCACAATTGTGAGTATTTGTTTTGCAGAGACAAAGAAACTGTGTGAGTTTCATATGATGGAATTGTGTTTGATGGACTTTGTGGCGGCGCGTTGCACCATCTTTAAATTGCTCTTGCTTGAATGCGCCACGCTGTATGACAGCTGCAATCATGCACTGCTGCTGAAATGACTGAATGAAGAACATTGTTCTGCTGTGAAACTTGTGATAATCAGAAATAACAGGCCACTGAATGAGAGAGAGATTGAGCAGCACTCAGGTAGAATGAATGACTTTCTGAATCAGTCTATTATTTATGGCCTGTTGTCTGCATTTTTGACAATGTACGATGTGCACAATGTGTACAAATAAAAGCTATACGTTTCATCAGTGTGTTTTTCCTGGGAATTCATTTATCCATGCAAACATGCAGTACATACGTACAGTACGTACAGTACACACACACACAGTACATACAGTATGTACAATACACATACAGCATATACACACACACACACACAGTTTCTACAATACATACATACAGTACACACAGTACACACAAGTACCATATAATACAGTACATACAGTATTTACAGTACACACATACAGTACATCCATAAATTAGGTAGTCCAAAAAAATTAGATGCTCTTCTCTCAAGTGTATCTCTAAGTGGATCTTCAACCTTTCAGCCAATCCTGTCCTCAGTGTCTTCCTCCATCTGGACACAGCAGATGGTGGCAGAACATGAGCTGAGGCCATCATCAAGTGGTCATCTTCTCAACTTCTCGTCCAAAGCCTTAATATCACCCAAATTTCAAACCAAAAAGAATGTCCTCATCTAATGTCTGCAACACAATTCAGCCATTTTATGGTACAATGTCACAAGCAAAGCACCACTGGTTGAATACCACACTGTAAGATATTCCACAGATCAGCTGATGTGTCCCCGCTCTCACCTGCTTTAACCAGGGGCTTTTTTGGGCAAGATCCTATCCTGACTTTCTTTAAGTCACTGGTAAATGCAGAACCACGTGGCTATCCAGCTGAAGCTGTAATAGGTTTATATCATTAGACTACGTACTTACTCTTGCAAGCTCGAGCTGCAAAGTATAAGATAAAGACAGTAGATACAGTAGCAGTGGTAAGGCATGGTCACACTACACGTTTCGTTCCACTGACTTCCATTCAAACACAAGAACGCTGGAGAACGTAAGCTCAGAAAAGTTTCACATTTTAGCAGGTTTCAGAGTTCAAGTTTGGTGAACTCTGATCTGGAAATACGTACCACATAAAGACGTGTGACCAACAGAGAACTGATACATCATGGTGTGACCTTTTCTGCTAATAGTATCGAACAATCCCCATTTTGTTACAATACAGCTTTAAAACTACAATAACAGTACAAGAAGGTCAAAATTCCTGATGTGTGGGTAACTCAACGCTTCGGCGTGTAACATCATACCGACTCGTGTCTGTAGATGTTTAGCTTGAGCTATAGAGGCACTGAAAGGAGAAGACACAGAGATAAACGGATAGATGGATGGATGATTTGAAAGTTAATGCCGGTAGAGAAGGGGAGGTTAGTCTTTCATCATGCAGGCTAACTGGGACACACTCCCTTTAAAACTCTCAAGGCCAAATCCACTTTTTCTGATCAAGGGGGATTATCATGGCCACCACACAGCTTAAAGTGTCCTGAAGCATTTACTTCAAACACAGACAGACAGACAGACAGACAGACAGACAGGGCCTAGAAACACACACACCAATTAGAAAACAACACATTTGCTTTTCTGCTTTCACCACTAATTTGTCCTCAAAACATTTGTTAACGTGTTAACTTGCGAGGGTGCTATGGTTGGTTGCCATGGTGTTGCTATGGAAAAACTGATGTATGAAAACAAGAATCAGAGATTTGACAACACAACTAGAAAATTGTTTACCATTTAACACCAAACAAGCAAACGTTTCTCTGCATTAAAAAGGTTATTTTGAAAGTTCTAGGAATGTTTAAAGCGTTCCGTTTTTTCAGACATTGTATTAATTTTATTGCTTGGTTTTAAGAACAGTATACAAACATTTTTCAACGTTCATACAACATTTAATGTTTCTTAAATGTTACCCTAACTACTAAGAACAACACTTTTTGATATATGATATAACATTACAAAAAGTTCTAATAACAAAACTGCAAAAACCTTTTTGATAATGTGGAGACATTTGTCAATGTTGTGAGAACGTTTTACTAACGTTTACTTACTAACATTTAATTACCTCAATGTCAATGTTGGATCTAATTTGGTTACTTGATATTGCTGTTAGATAACTGAAGAACATCAAGCACTGTTTAATTCATTTGAATCTGTGTTCTTCTTATGACAATTTTCTTCTTCTCATTTTTTGTTCTCTGCTCTACTGCTTGTTTACATAAAAAATGATTTGGAGAGTCATGTTAACACATTTATCTTTAAACTCGCAGCACACACTGAAGACCAGAAGAGCTTTTGAGATGAAGAACAGAGGCCTGAGGCTGATTCTGTGGGTGACTGGGGGTTGTACAGTACGAGGACAAGTACAGTAAGAGGGCAGAGGTTTTGACAGGTGACCTGACGTCTTAACAGCACTAAATATCAGCTCTTATCCTGCAGACAGAAGAGGCTCTGGAGACACACAGCTGTGACACAATCTGTCCACACTACACAAGAAGTAGTGATATTAGATTAAATAAGCTTCGCTGAGCACCTGGCCCTGAAAAGCAATAGAAGAAATATCGACTTCTGATGCTCAACTATTAAAGGCAGGGTTGGTGATTTTTTTACAGTTTTTGTTATGCTGGTTGAAAGTCTCTTCACATCCAGACAGCAATCACAGCGAGTGTTTGTGATTGGCTAAATAAAACAATGGCCACTCCCCTGCTTTCTTTTTCTTTTCATTTTTCTGTCTAGGGTTTATATATATATATATATATACACATATAGATAGATAGAGATAGATAGATAGATAGATAGATATAGATAGATAGAGATATATAGAGATATAGAGATATATTGATATATATAGATAGATATTAGATAGATAGAGATATATATAGATATAGAGATATATTGATATATAGATAGATAGATAGACACACACCAGCTGATTTTGTGCAGCTGTTTGTCTATATGAAGCATACCATTCTGCAGATAAACTTTAATAATAAATAGGCCGTTTGGTCACATCTGTATTCTGTCCTGTTTTCAGTGGGTGGTGCAGGATGATATTTCTGGGCTGGGGCTGAAAAATAGACCTGCTCTGAGACAGCTTACCAACCGTGCTGCAGAATACAAATGAAGCTGCCTTATATTTACGGCAGGATGCTGTCTATTACTGGAGCCAAAAATAAACAGCACATTCCCACAATTCACAATGCACTCACAACCAGGGCTTGGAGGCTGTCCACAACTAAATCGAATCTTTGATTGTAAGACTTTGTGAATCGAGAGTCGACCCCTAAGCTTGGAATCAAAAGAATCAGTGACTGTATTCATTACCTCAGTTAACACACTGTTATATTTAAGCTTGTAGTGGGGATTTTGAGTCGTGATCTTCAAACCTTTCGGTTCCATTCACCGAAAACAAATTGACTCTTTCTGTAGGTTACAGAATTATGACAATCTTTTTGCTGTATTATATACAAATGAATCATTCCCTTAACACAGTGGTTCACTAACTGCAGTATGTGAGGTAATGATGGGGGGTATGCAAGCTTTTCTATCAATTAAACACTAAACAATGTTCAAATCTTTTTGAGTAGTCCTCACACTCACAAAATGAATATGTGCACCCAATAGAACACAAACAGCACAATGCTATTTTCAATAAAAAATAAACAGGGCAATCAATATATCTCCACTCCAGAGTGCCGTGTCAATCCCACAATCCACCACTAGACATGACGCGAGGCTTCCATAGAACTCAATGGAAAACCTTCTCTCACCTTCGCTCAAAACGCACCAATAGAAATGTATGGTTATTGAAATCTCTACAACCTACTCTTGATTACTGCCTTAATTTCATGATATTGCATGTTTGTGAAAGTGTGAAAGTGAAATAGTCTGTTTGATTTAAAGGTGTTGGGGTCTTTTTTACAAGGTTAAATAGTTAATACAACAGGTAGTCTGTGTGTGTCAGAGAGAGCCACATAAGGTTGCTCATTGTTTGTCAGGGTGTGCCATTGTAAATGTTTGGAAAACATTGCAGATTCATTACAACACAACTGAAATACCATAACATGCATAATTCAAAATATAGATTTTAACATGGCACAGACGTAAACGTGAAACAAATGGGCTGTTTCTTATTATAAGACCTGCTCTGTGTTTCGCCCTGAATCTGACATCACCCTGGCAGAACTCCTCACTCTTTATAAGATCACAGCACGAGTAAATTACATTTTCACAGGTGATAAATTGAAATCTGGTCTGTTCTTGTCCTCACCATGAGGCAAATATCTGGGTGTTACGGTCAGAAGCGTCACTCTCTGTCCTGACTCTGGGTGAAGTATTGACTAAAGCTAGAACTGAACGGATCTTTTCATTAAAGAACCGACAGGAACCGACCGACCAGCAGGAGGGTAGAACGGGTCATGACAAAAACAAGAACATGAAAAGTGGAGGGATAAAAGAGTACAAATGGCTCAAAAGAAAGAAAGAAAGAAAGAAAGAAAGAGAGAAAGAAAGAAAGAACTTCAAAAAACGGTGGATATGAATAAAATACAGTAGGGTACAGAAGTCTTACACTAAATAAAAATGTTGAATACAAAATCTAATTAAAACCTATTGAAAGTAGTGCATGCAAAATCATAACTTCATTATTTTTGTTGTATCGTTGTTGTATATATTGTATGGTTTTGGTTTTTTGGGGAAGACAGAAGTTGTCAGTATTTCTATTTTTCAGGTTACAGACAGAAATGAGAAGACTAACACGGTGACTTTATTGGGCCAGTCTTGTAATATGCATTATTAGCAACTGGCTATCAGGGGAAAAGCACTGGGCAAAAATATATCACACGTTTTTTTTCTCCACATTTTTCTGAACGCTTCATATATGAGGCTGGAGAGAAGCGGGTGCAATGCAGGTGATAAATTATTTCTCACACACTGAAAATCATCTCGGCCACTGCAAGTCACACAGATGGAGAGAATGGAAGATTGTAGCCTTGGGGGAAAAGAAAGAGCTAGCATTAAAGGACAGATCTCTCTCTCTCTCTCTCTCTCTGAACAACAGTCTGCTAAAACACAAATCAACAAGAAACTGATTTCAGAATTGCTTCCCACAGCTGACAGTAAACACAGCTCAGGCCCAAAGGCGTTTGGTCGAACATGGGTCACACCGTAGTTCACAACTATGGAAAATGTGCGTCTGTATACATCGAGGAAACGGCCTGCGCGGACTCCCATGATGCTCTCTGGTTCAATGCAGAAATGTCATGGATTTCCTCTCTGTTTCAGACTGAGACATCGTGACTTCACACTGTTCCTGATTGTGGCAGAGTGAAGAGAAAGCCGTAGATCTTCATTAGCAGGAATCAGTGAACTGTCAACAGCTAATTACGAGCTTGAAGAGACCAGAGGCTGTTTGATATGCAGGTAACACCAGGGTTTCAGAAAGACACACCGGGGAAGAGAGAGCAGGAATGTTTGTTTTTACAAGAACATATGGGAGATGTTTATTGTAATGAGTGTGAGCTCATGAGACCATGTAGGATCGGTAACACACAAAAAACATAAAAATAGGACACAACGTACTCTATTAATATGAAGGAATTCTCTGCATTGTTTTTTACAGTGGTTTTACCTGTATTTTTAATTTTGCGCTGCATTAAAGACGAAACGTAAAAGCAATACCAGGCTAAAGTACTCTTCCTTCTCTTTCTGCAGTGTAGCATACGGTACGCAGACATTTTTCATATTCATAAAATATTTGGATAACCCGGTGCATTTGCAACATACAATAAACATTTGTGCAATATACAATAAGCATTTAAGCTGAAATAATGCATGCTCGTGTCACTTCCTATTTAAAATAAAATAGCACGCAGTATACAGTGTATACTTTGGAGTGTTCAATAAGCGGTAGACTAGTAGTCTATTTTCCCAGCTAACAATAAGTTTAAAAAAATGTTTCCCTAACATCTTCATTAAGTAACAAAAACGATTAAATGTTGTTTTGAAAGCTCCAGGAATTTTTTGGTATTTTTTTTTAGATGTGGTTATAAGAACATTATTCAAACTGTTTTAAATGCTGTAACATTTTTTAAACGTTCTGCTAACTACTAAAGAATAACACATTTGATATATATATGATATTTAACGTTAAAAAAACGTGTTAATGTTACTGAACGAACTTTTGATAACGTTGAGAGAATATTATGGTAACATTTCCTTTTAGCGGGGTAGAACATTTTGGCAATTGCTTGATGATCTCCAGTGACAGAGAATGGCTGCCGGGGTAACTGCAGCTTTTTTTGAGCTCTGCCTGGTGACTTCTATCTCTGGAGATGTTCTGCAGCTCTGAACGACCTTTCTGGATAATTACAGTTCCTCAGCTGCCCTTGAGCTCCTCAGTCTAAGAGTAGCTGTTAAGTCTTATGTAACTTAGTAGTGAGAATAGTGTTTGATTTAAAATATTATATGAAAAAAGGTTCATGTAAATCAGCATACACCATTTCTCTATAACGGGGCATTTACATGTTAATGGTTTCATCACCGGGTCGCTATAGGAAGAGGTAGGCTGAAAATCTGAACTCAAATGGGATGTATAGGTGTATAAATAAGATGTTATGGAGGGGAAGTGTTTGCATGGTAAATCTGTTCTGATGCATCAAACACATCATTTGTTGCCATCAAATTCCTGACACATGGAACATGGAAATGATACATGGAAAATGTTTTTCTGTGCATCACCTTTTATTATATCCCTACACGTGGAAACAAATTATACAGAAAATTGCCAACAAATATCTGTGTGTTGCGGTCAGAAGCTTCACTCTGGGTTCTGACTCTGGGTGAATTATTGACTGGAGGCGGAACTGAAGGCAGGTCTTTTCATTACAGAACCGACAAGAACCGACCGACCAGCAGGAGAGTGAAGAACAGACTGGAGTGCATGACAAACACAAGAACATAAGAAGTGGGATGAAAGAATCGATTGGCTCTAGAAAAGTGGGCATTTTGAAGCTTGCAGCAGATTAACTGTTGGAGGAGAGTGGTTAAGAGCTCTGGCTCCGTCCAAACTGACCTCAGTTCTCAGACTGACGTCATCAGAGAAGGTCTGCTGATCCAGAGGGGTACGCTTACAGATTATGATTAAAGTTTACGAGGGCACGTGAATACACAGATAAATCATTTATAAGAAAATAAGAAAAGTGTTTTTTAATTTCACAGTGACTTTAAATGTTGTTGCATAATCGTGCCCTCTTACTGTATCTACTTAGGAAGACAGCGGTTTGCTTGGCTAAAAATAAATAATGCAGCCAGCGGGTGAGTCTCTCTGAGGCCCTGTAATGAGTTCTGTCACATCAGCCCGGCCCCAGCAGCGTCTCTGGTTTTCTCATGTCACTTTCCATTGGCTACAGCATCCACTGAGACCTCCAGTGAACCAGCAGGAAGTTAGAGCAGCTCTGCTGTGTCTCATGTTCCGGGTTCAGCGATTCCACGGGCCCCTGAAGCCCTGCATGCCTTCCTGGGCTGAAGGTGAAACGGGAACAACATTTCTCAAGCATGTGCAGCAGTGAAGAATGCGGAATAATCTATATAATCAAATCAATCTGTCCAAATCACTCTGCTTATCAACAATGGATTTCTGCATCAGCTTTACTTACATAATATGTATTGAAGCTGTGTGAGGAAGTGGCAGCACATTTATAAATAAAAGTTTATCAAACCAAATTAAAATGATTTTGAAATTAAACACTTAAAAGTCTGTGCAACACATCAAGACATGGGCCCAACTTTCCACCAAGATTCTTAAAGAGAGGGTCACCCAGAAAATGACGACTGAAATCATTCTCTAAAAGTTCTCTTAAAGTAATTAAAAAACGTTCTTACGTAACATTAGTAAAACTTTCATGCCATATATAATATATACGTTTTTAGTGGAAATTTAATAAACATTTGAATAACACTCTTAAAACGAAACAATAACATTAATACAACATCTAAAAATGTTTTGTGTGTGTGTGTGTGTGTGTAAGTGTGTGTGTAAGAAGCGTGTCCAGAGAGAAAACAACTAACATACATGTTTTATTGTGAGAGGAGCTGTCAGAAGTGTCAGGATTCATTTCCAGCTGCTTCACTGCAGCTGAAGGACACCGTGAGTTCACAAGGACAGTTTGATCCTGATGTGACATTGACGTGCTACGGACACGGGAGACATCTCAGTGTGACACGAGGACATTCAGAAAGTATGAAAATAACCATACGTGACACGATCTTGATTTTTAAAGAGGCCACGTCATGAGAAATCTGATTTCCCTTGAGCTTTTGAGATCAGTGTGTTTACTGCGCTACGACAACATACTGTAACTTTCAATTTCGTCATTAAAAGCCGCAAAATTCACGTCCGTGTTGAGCCCCAAGGCATGAGTTCAGGCGCACCGCAAGCTGATGGAAAAGTGAACCAGACATGCAGTTCTCCAGTGGAGGATTCTGGGACTGCATGAAACAACCTCTTGCACGGATGTCCCTGTTGCCTGTGACACATCTCTGCAGTCTAACTAACATTCCTCAGCTTCTGACCGCAGCTGGAGTTACAGGTGGAGAGAGAGAAAACTGTGGTTTGAGGAGCATTATGACAGAATTAGTTTCTCTAACCGCTAAACAGCTATGAAAGAAGTTGCTGATTCCAGCAAGAAATAAGACAGTAAATTGCTTTGTGTTTTAATATGAGGACACCGGGTTGTCTTGGCAGCTCTGTGAATGAAAGTGTGAGCTTTGTGGCACAGCCTGAACCGACACCCGCTAACATACAGACACATCCAGCGATGGAACTCAAGCACCAGAGCTGACCAGAGCTGACCAGAGCTCACCAGAGCTGACCAGAGCTCACCAGAGCTGACCAGAGCTGACCAGAGCTCACCAGAGCTCACCAGAGCTCACCAGAGCTCACCAGAGCTCACCAGATAGCATCGTGTTCTCACAAAACACATCAATTAAAAAGCCAAAAGGAAGATGTCATTTGACATAAGTTGAGAGAACGTTTAAAATAATAATTTGCATGTTTTTAAAACAATGCTTTGCTTGTTTGAGCATTCTGTACCGGCCAGCCTGACACTGCAACATCAGCTCAACATCAACATCAGGTTTGGGGCGGGACTATCTTTTGTCCAACCAATGGAAGACAAGGGGATGGTTTGAAAAATCTGTTTGAAAACATTAGCTTGCTAAAATAAGGCACTGCTGACCTGCTAAATGTTCATATTACTAACAAACACGACAGACAGCATTGGCCATCATGTCTCTGATGAGTCTTATTGTGTTCATATTACTCACAACCAGAAGAATCCTTAAACCTGTCGGTCAGATTCAAGCAAAACGACGCGTGTATCTGTTTTTCTCTCGATTTTTCCTGCATTACCGCAGAAGTCATTCTAACGGTTTAATTTTCAACAGCTATTAAAACTGATCACAAATGTAAATATTTAGTTGGCACTTGACATTTGATTTCCATGGAGGTATTTTCAATCCTACATGAAATCTTTAATTTTTTTTTTACTTCATTTAAATAATTGGACTGTTAATACGTTCACCTATTACACGGTTCTCTGTAATGCTGGATTCTGATTGGTCAGTCATGGCGCTTTATGCTGACAGCTAAACTGAATAACTGACTATTGTTTCTGACTTTTTATACCACTATAAAAATACATACAGGAAGATACCTCCTGAAGTCCGTGATTAACAGGAGACACAAACATCTCCAGGACTTGATCTCTGAAAGTTAAAGTCAACATCACACAGAACATCTGAACTCAAGGTTGTTTAGCCATAATTAAATCACGGTGCCTTTGAGAAAGGTTGAATGAGTGTTGAGTGTTTTATGGCTTGTGTTCTCCAAAGGATAAAATATCTTCTGCATCCTTAACTAGTGAAGTATAGACCCGACTAACAATTTTAGGTTGTAAGACCGTTTTCCTAATGCTTCTATAAAGTTACGAAAACGTTTACAATGTTATTTTGAATGTTCTAAGAAACATTCATGTTATTGCTTGGTTATAAGAACATTATTTAAACATTTTTTAATGTAACATTTTTAAACTAATACCTTAAGAATAATGTTTTTTGATAGATATGATGCTAAAAAACATTTCACTAATGTTACTGAAAGAACGTTTTTGATAACTTTCAGAGAATGTCAGCCAACGTTCTGAGAACATCCCCTGTTAGCTGGGTTGGTTTTTGGAGTTACTTCTTTAAATTAAACTGTACTGCATCTCCCGCTTCCTGCGCATCTCAGTACTGATAACATTACTGCCTTTACCAATTACAGCCCTGCATGTGACAGCCTAGTCTCTCACAAACAGGGCTGGCGACTTCCTGTTTCAGTCACCACTCTTTTCATCAGTCACCTTTGAGATGCCATTTTGAGCGGTACACAGAAAGCGCACAAGGTTAAAATGCAAACTAAATCAAGTCATAATGTGATTTGTCTCAGAATGGACCAGGAAGGTGAAATAACTCAAGGTTGTTGCACATTTGCTGGATGTGAAGTGATGCTGCAGATCTGGAGCGGTCAGGATGATTTCGGGGAGAGTGTAATGAGTTCTGTGCTCAGGGCATCAGTGGGGGGGTTTAGCTCTTTTTGCCCGAGTGGATTTTGGCTCATAAACATGGGTGGGTCTAATTAGAGAGAGTCTTATCTCCCGGCCAGAGCTCAGGCGCAATACTGCAGCCTCAAAGAGACATGCAGCTCATGACAATGGATTTAATTTCACACTGTTGCTGTTACATTTTAACAAGCATGTGTAAATATAAACCAATAAACCTCTGATGTAGACACACACCCAAACAATAACAGCATTATATTCCAGTGGTTCATTACTGGAGGGTCACAACCCAAAAATAGCGGGTTCTGACATCAGAGAGAGAAAAAAACAATGCAAAAATGCAAATAATAGCATGCTAAAATGCCACTGACTATATAATTGTGCATAATCAGTAAACAGTACATTTATATTTTCAAAATAACCTTTTGAAAAAGAGTAGAAAATGCATCTCATATTTTTGGCTGCTGACATCAAAGGTCAAACGTCAAATCAAATTCAACATGTTTGGCTTGCCAACATCTTTTGCCAACTGCCAACTAAACTTGCACAAATGAGAAGATGCCAAAATAGACAGGTTACTGACACACCCTGATCCTCAAGCAATCTATAAAGTGTACACTAGAGAGTATAGCTTGGGTCAACACCACGTATTTCTATCCACAAACAGAGGTCAGCACAATCTGTAATATAAGAAAGTTAAATATGAGCTTGGGTTCAACATGTATTGTTGCTGGTGGCCACAAAATGAAATATTTCAAGAAAATATTTGTGTGCAAGACAAATAGCAGAATACAGTGAGGCTTTATAATGTAAACTTGTATTAGAGTGTGTCTATGTAGACTATTATTCAACAGAAATAAAACTTTGAAGCTTACTATAGATAGAATAGATTTTTACATACATTTTAAAAGACAATTTCAAGTTTAGGATCTCCATTATGTTTCGAACCACAGCCATGACACTTTCCGCTTGGATATTTAAACATAATTTAAAGCGCCTCAGTTGGCTTGGTTTCTTCTGCGAGTTCCCCATGACATTTGTTTGTGGCGTCAAACTCTCGGTGTGTCTGTGCGATGATCCACTTGAGGCGAATTCATATTCGGTGAGATCTGTCAGCGTTTGTTTCTGAGCATCAGTTTACTGCGGCTCTGCTAAGACAAGCTTTTCAGAGAGAATTTATGTTCTGCTCTTACGAAATACATCAAAACAGCCAAATCTGGATACTGAGTGTTCTGTTTATCAGATCCCACAAACAAGCAGTTTAGGAAAATGACACGTAAAACTTACAGACAAATAACAAACAGACAAACAAAAACAGACGAAAAACCAAAAAAACGTGGTGTTGTTCTGACCTTTTACTGCTGAACATGTTGGCCAAGCTTTCGTCTGTGACTCAAAGGTCTTCTTGAGGGACAAACCTGAGAAAACAACCAGAGAGACAGAAAGGACATTAAAAGCAGAAACGTCAAAGTGACGTTACAAGAACATTTCAAACCAACAGTAAACATCTAATCGAACCCCGACAATAACACTCACAAACAGTTACAACTTTGAAAACAACCCCCGCAGCCACAAAATTACACAAATAGATAGATAGACATTTACAAATGTTTAATGTAATTGACATGTAAATGGTTCAATGTAAAAGGTAACCGGGGATAAAGAGCAAACTGGTTAGTTACTGGTTAACTGAAGCACAGTGAGCGTAATGATCTCTAATAATCCAAACGCTTTACTAGTTTAATGGTTTCTCTGTGTTGACTATAAAGTTATTTAAGTTTCTCAAGAGCCGGCTGTATGTTATCTAGAAAACAGATCTGTGTTTGCTAATGGAGTTCAATTAAAGGCTGAACACTGTGTTTAGAGTAGAAACTAACTTACATACCATACACTACAGAATTAGTATGCTAGTATGCTACTCTTAAGTCTCTCAGCAGTACTTCTTGTCACCTCAAGGTGGCGTATGACATAGAACAACAAATAGTTCAGAATCCCTGAAACTTTCTTTAGAAGTGAATTTTCTTTAGAAAGTGTTTTACACATTCAGAGCGAGTGAGGAACTGAATCTGTTTACATCTGCACACAGAACGGGTTCAGCATGCATTAGTGATGCAGGTTGCAGGCTACAGCTGCTCTTTAACACAAAGGTTGCAGCAGCGGCAGTGAAGGCTGCATCATTAATGCGCAGGACCTTTACACCGCAAAGCTTAACACGTGTCATAATGAGACACAGCCATTGTCCTGCTGCGGCGTGACTCTTAACAACCGCAGCTTTTCTAAGAACACAGCTGCGTCTGTGACAGACAGAAATGCAGGGAAAAAGAGGGAGAAAATAATGTAGGATGACGGGATAAAACAGCAGTCACACAGGGTACGCGTCTTTTCAGGAGCCGCGGCCCTGCAGAATTCTGGGAATTCATGGTGCGCTTATTGACGAACAGCAATGAATCACTGAACTTCCCCTCTGTATTCCACTGTGACTTTCACGCTCTGGTCTTCACTTGCTGGCTTAATCTGGGATATTTTAACCCCACACATTTGAGACACGTGTGGGACATGATGAGTAAAGAAAGCAGAGCATGCTGAAGAAAGAGAAGACTGGTAATCATCAGAGAGACACCTGCGGAGTCTTCATTCTGTCTTTAATATCATAAACCCAAAGCACAAGACAAACAGGGCACGCTGGAAAGGATATTTCATTTTATCTTCTCCATTCTGTAGTGAGTCATCCCTCCGGTCTGAGAGTTCCACACATTCAGAGCGATTTCATCAAAAGCCTTTCATCGCTCCAAAATAAAGTCACACAGACTGTGTGTGTTTCTGTGTTTACTTTATTCACCCGAATTTGTACCCAAAAGTGACCAAAACCTGACAAATCGGGGCAAAATCTTATGTTATATTAACCTGCTGTATATAAAAAAGACTATGAAATGTCCTCATTTAGATAGATAAGTAAATGTGTGTGTGATTTTCTGGAGAGTTTCTTTAGCAAATCTAAATGCTGATGAGTTGAAATACAAGGCCAAGCACACTACAGAGGCACCCTCACTGTTTTCTGTTGTGTTGTTGACTTGATGGTGTGCACTTTGCAGTAGTCATTTTCTCGACTAAAGCTACGATTACAAACTTCAGTTATTCACAAACAGCTACACAAAACCAACAAACAACGTAGAGAGAATTAAAAAGCCCAAAAATATGGCGCAAATACATTTTTACAGCATCTATAGGAAGTCATTTTGATTCATCCTCTCAAAATAGCAGAGATGAAAATAAAAATATCGGATGTGTGCGTGGCTGCTTTGGTCTTAATCAGTGACTCTCTGCAGTAAAGTGATTCATTCTCACCATCAGCTGAGCTGTCTCACCATCTCTCTCGCTCTCTCTCTCTAGTATTTACCTGAATCTCATAGGATTTCTTTACACCTGGCAACATCTCCGGGGATCAGAGGTCAAATGAAGCCTGCAGAAAACATGCTGTGATTATGGAAACTCCCTCGCAAATTTGCCAGCCGTGTAAACAGCCCTGCTGATTCTACTGCGTTATGTTTGCGATTACAGAACGACGTTCTTCTCAGTTCACTGCCTGCCGTCCAATCAATAAATCAAAGCATAGTTTGTGCATGCAGATTAAGAGACCTTCATACCAAACAGATAAACAGTGTGTTCATCAGACCGGTTTAATTCGGTATGTAAACCTGATTTCACCAGGTTACTTTCAAACTGGTAACAAATAGTCAGCGCTCACACTGGTGCTGCAAAACCAGAACATGAAGCTCAATAATTTGACTTTGGAGCCAAATGTTTTATTCAATTTATACAATTTTTTCATGTCATGTTTTAGATTCTTACAAAAATGTAAAATGTAAATATAACGAGAAAACCTTCTCTGTTTATAAGGTAAAAATGCAAATGCTTTGTTTCCTAAAATCAGGTTGAATTGCACACGACTGTGCAGCAAAAGCATCCAAAAGAGTTTGCTGGGATTCTCCGAGACCTGCTCAGGATATTCATTACAAGATCTTACCATTCTTAAGCAGATACACTTGTGTAATTCATTATTAAACTGTTTGAGAGTTACGGGGACCTGTGAGATTTCTTCTAAGAAATCCTTACATGTGGTTGAGTTCTGTTCTAGATCTGCCATTGTGGTAAAGGGTATTTTTAGCACATATGGGTTTGAATGTCACGCTAGCAGATTCAAACCTTCATTCCCATCAAAGCACCATGAGGCTCTTGTGTGTTTTCTGACAAATACATTAATACGTTAAATACTTTAAAATACATTAAACTTTAAATATGCTTGTGCTGCTGAACACCCAGCTAACAGGGAATGAGAATGAATAATTACAAAATTAAACACTTTAAACATTTTTGTCACACTCACCCTAAACTTAAAAGTGTAAAAACCGGGCCACAGGTGCTAAATCCAGAGTGTTTAAGCTATTTCTTCATTCAGATAAAGAGAAGTGAAGTCACAATTTAAAAAGCAAGTTCTATTGAAATTTAACATCAAATATAAATGCATTTTTACAATTTACAAACAAAACAACGTACATTGTTTTTACAAATGAGGACGTCCCCAAAAGGGGGTTTTGCTTAGTTTTGTGAGGTTTTGCTGATTTTTGGGTACAAATTTGTCCCCAGTATATAATTAAGTACACACACACAATGCAACCAAACAAGTCAGAAGCACAATAACATTGTACATCTGCTCACCATGTTAGTTAGCAGGTTGTGACTTTAAAGCTTAAACAGTCTCAGCTCACGAAAAAGAAACATCAAATAATTGTGCATTTAATCCCACACAAACTCTTATTAAAGTCTTGATCCATCAGTTTATTCCATCTGCCCATAAATCATTGATTAGTTTGCATAAGCACACGATTAATTCATCAATGAAGTGAGAAAGAGCGATATATCACTGATATACATATATCATATATGAATGATATATGCAGCCTGAACTTGTAGCGCTACTCAACCACCTGGAAAACTCACACTGACCTCACAGGATTAGGTACTTACACTGTTACATAAGACCATGAGCTTGTTTTAATGCCGGAGACTGATAAATCGAAACACCATTAAACCAATGCAATCCCCACAACAAAAACAACACAAATACAGCGGCTGTTTCAAAACCTTGTGAGTTGCCTACGTAGGCAGCATTTTAAAGCACCATAGGCTGTTTTAAGACAGACTTGCAAATTTTAAGACCGCATGGCATGTATTGTTAGAAAGCAAAGCAGTTTACGGAGTTATTTTATGTGTGCTGTAAATGAGTGGACTGACAACGCGGACCATAACAGAAGAACAGAAGAGCTAGATTTTAAAGAGATGAAAACAGCTTTCTATATGCAGTTTTTGTATGCTAGTTGAAAGTCTCTCCTTATTGCAATCACTAAGTGGCCTAAATATATTTACATAAGTATATGTTTCTTTGGTCCAAATGCAATAATAGCATGTCCTACTTGCCTGAAATGTGCATGTGGGTTTGAACATGATTTTATTTCCTGTTAATTTAACTGAGTCTTTATTTGACAAGAAAATGTTGCAGTAAATATTGACAAAATGAGTCACTATGGCGCCATTTGTTGCCATTTAATGTTGGATAAAATAAAATCAAAACTGCTGTTTACTCCAGGCGGCTGCGTATCCTTATTTTGCAGAGCGAGGCATGTTCCTGGGTGACATCTTTTGCCGGTCCTGGAATAACAATGTCTTGTCAAAGACATCCATTTCTAACGCGATCCCTTCATCCACCCTTTAAAACAGAGGGTTTACGAATGCTGTTCACACGCCTAATCACCATTAAACCTGATCTACAATCTGACTGGCTGTCAGAAATGTTGTGCAAGGATGTTGATCCAGCAACACAAAGAACTCCCCAACAGGGAATGTTCTCAGAATATTGGCTAACGCCTCCAAATGTTCTTTCAAAGTTATCAAAAACATTCTTGCAGTAACATTAGTGGAAATTTTTTAACATTATATAGCAAATATATCAAAAAACGTTATTCTTAAGTAGACAGTGGAACGTTTTACAAATGTTACAGATTTAAATAGCATTAATACGACGACTAAAAAACTGGACGTTTTGAACGTTACTAGAACTTGCAAAATAACATTTTTAAAGCTTTTGTTGCCCAATGAAATGTTAGGGAAACGTCCTTACAACCTAACATTGCTAGCTGGGTTGGCCAGTAGTTGTATTGAATAAATGTGACCTGAAGTGTCTGTCGATATTAAGACACGATTTAAGACAAAGATTTATACCGTTTCATTTTACAGTAAAAGGGCCGTCTATAATTGTTGGCCTCTTATTAAGAGTGAAATGTACTATCCGAGGATAAATCTCTATACAGGAATTAAACTGTCATATCTGGCTGCTGTAAAAAATGACTTTCTTAAAAGCTCACTTTAATAAAGGAAAAATCCAAGCACACAAATGGAGTGAAGTGCATTTATGTTGTGAAATGTGTCACAATACAAACAAGCTGCAACCTCAGCATTTCTGCATGGGCGCATAAACAGTCTCCTATTGCCAGCTTGAAAAGATCTTGCTGAACAATGTTTACGCATGTTCAACATTGCAACGTGCATTGCAACGCGCCAGCCATGCAGTTTTGTCTGTATCTGAGTACTGAATTCACGTAGTTTATGTTTCTGACCTGAAACACCTTCAACAATTAACCCTTCATAACACGCGGCTTACTGCTTTCACAAAATCCTGTTATAAACATGCTTTTTAATATAGGATAAAAGATGGAAATGTGCAATAAATAGTTCTCATTATCACCAGTAAAGTTCACAAACACAAGAAACAGATTTTGCAATCTTTTGACTATAGAGGAATCCAGGTTTGCTGGAAGCGAGTCTGTGATGAAGAGCGCCCCCTAGAGTCTCAGATCAACTGCGCAGTCCCCATCGAGAACGACCACCTCAAAACAACAGCATGCATGAAATATTTCATCAAACAGTGACATAAATAAAAATAAAACTTCAGCTTCAAACCTGAGAAGTTTGGTGACAACCTGTACTGAGAGAAATTGCTGCTCATTTGGTCAGGCGATAAACAAGCAGCATCTGAAGGGCTCTGGACTGAAGTGCGCCTCTTATTCAAGGCATGCAAAACATTTTCTGAATTTGAAAGCACGAATGCAAGAAAAACTTGCATTGAAACACAATCAAACAAACTTATTTGAAAGGCATCGTCCTTCAGTTTTGTTTATTTCCTTATGTGTTATTGCGCTGTGCACTAAAGTGAGATTATTAAAAAGGGCACAAATCATCCATAAACAAGAAAACAGAAAATGCATTGAATGAATGAATGAACGAAAATACTGAAGGTAAAATGCAGCAGAAGTTGTCTTGTTTAGCGCTTTTAACTAAATGCAAAGTAAACTTGAATTGTGTTTGCACGATGTGCATTAAAAGTTGTGAAGCACGCGCGTGCACGACTCGAACCTCAAACTAATGCATGCGTGTCCACACATCAGTCTGATCACTGATCGTAATTCAGCTTCCAGGTGATCAGACGCACATCAGACACATGCAGGTAACGCTGCAGCCTTCACTGAACATGCATGAGAGAGAGAGAAGAGAAAGCTGATGCGACTCACTCAGTGTGAGGATCTCTCCATGCCCCGCGTCTCCTGTGCGCTGATGGCCGTGTGAGGAGGCGCTGCAGCCGGTCACTGTAACGCGCATCTGTGCGCAGGATGAGCCCGTAATCCGACCTTGTGAATACAGACCCAACCATGCCACTGAAAGCGGGGGAGCGGGTCAAACCAACTCATGCATTTGTCTGTATGCATGCATTTTCACATCATAACAGTGATGTGCAATGATTGCAAAGCAGGTCAGCTTTATTGTGCATGCTCACGATTTAATGAATACAACAATGAATGTGAATTAAAAAAAACAATGATGTGCACGGATAAATCATTGATAATAAACATTAAAATGTTCCATAATATCAAGAACTGCATGTTTTGATTTCATGGTGACTTTGAATACTGTTGAATGTTGAATTATAGTCTTTGGTCTGTCAGTATGATGGTGGACACTCACTGCTGAAATGCATGATGGGATTGTCTTCTCCACAAAGGATACGTGGAACATCAGCAGGGTGCTCATGATGTCTCTGTAGGCTGCTTACTAACATTTGAAACACACAAAATGTCTTTCCGTTTTCTTTGTTGTTGCATTTGTTTCGTGTTTACAGTACAGGAATTGTTGTGCGGTGGGTTCTGACCTTTAGCAGTAATAAAGCTTAAATGCCCGAGTCATTTTTTGAAGAGTTTTTCCTTGACACAAAGCAATAACAATCTATTTTTAATGTACGCCCATATAATACAATTTAATATATTACAATTTAATTTATGCACATCATTTATCACTGTAGTTAAACAAATCTTTAAGACAACTCCACTTTGATAGCTGCAATCGGAGTCTTCTGTGCTCGTTTTAAAGTTCTGCTTGCACCTTTTCTGTTATTAAGAGCTGTGGCTGTGGCGTCTGAGTTTTCCCAGAAGAAATGAAGACTTGTTACCTTATTGACTGATGGAGAGTGTCCGCTGCAGGACATGGAAATCAATGGGCGCTGTGTGGAGACCAGCAGACGTGAAAAATGCCTCTAAAGTCAAGTCCCATCCACACCCTGGTGTTCACTCATAAATAAGTCAGAGAGAGATTTAAACCAGCCATGAATCTGTTAGCAGCCTCCACACACTGCATCTTCACATGGGCAGGTAACGTTTGAACACGAGGCTGCAGGTACAACCGCACAAGAACTGTTTCAGATCTTTTGAGCTGATCACCTAGACAGCAGTTTTAGGAATCAAAAAGTCAGTTTTAGGAATCTCTTCTGACACTCTTCTATCCATCACTTCCCCTGAAAAAATTAATCTGTCAATTTCCTAAGAAAATTTAAATAGCTTCAAACTCCTGAAGCTGATTTGCTAGTTTTAGATGGTTAAACCTCATATCCCAGCTTTGCTTAGCATTCTCTAAATCCACCAGATCAAACTGAGCTAAACCAGTGGATTACAGCCGTTTTGACTCCAGTTCCTACCCAATAAAATATTCTAGAGCTTGGCATAACCAGAATGATGAATGCTCATCATATTCAATCATAAAAATAATGAAATACTTAGAATTGATGTTCAGTTGTTTAACTTTATCTTAATGCTTTTAAGTAATGAATAATGATTTTAGGTCATCTTGAGGCCCCTTACCCAGCTAACAGTTTTAGGTTGTAAGAACATTACCCTAACATTTCCATTAAGTAACATTACAAGTGTTATTTTAAACATTCTAGGAACGTCCAAAACATCCAGTTATCCAACGTTATTCAAATATCTGATATATATGTGATATAAAACGTTAAAATAATTATACCAATATTACTGCAAGAACACTTTTGATAACTTTAAGAGAACGTTATTCAGCGTTCTAAGAATGTTCCCTATTATCTAGTTAATAGCCTCTTACCCCGTTTAAGAAGAAATGAGCAAACTCATCCGTCTTCTTGTCCCTAATCTAATATCTGAGAGGTCATCTTTATCTGCATGGAGATGCTGAGGGCGGAGCAGCGGGCAGCCGCAGGAGCCGATGACCTTCAGAGATTCTGTATAAGATGCTGTTGATTTTTCACATGTCTGTCAGATACTGTTAGTCACATCTCTCTCTCGCGCTCTCTCAGCTTATATCTACACATTAGGTAGGAAGGAAAACAAAGGTCAGTATCTGCATGTGAAAGGGTGACATATTCACATATGTCAGGCTGATCATAAATATGATAATTGTTTTACGAGGAGAGACTGTACCTTTTCAAGCGTCTGCTAACAGCCATAACAGAGCACAACAAAACGAGATGTTTTTTTACGATGCAGACACAACACCTTACACCCTGTGAGGTGAATTGTGATGAGATTTTTACACCCACATGTAAAAATGTGTTAAAAGATGTGTTAATAGATGGATGGATGGACAGCAGATGGGCAGTCAGGCAGACAGGCAGTCAGACAAACAGACAGATAGATATAAAACATATGTAACTGTACTAGAATGGCCCACCAAAGTGTTGATCACTGTCAACAACATTAACTCAATAACAAATCTTTCATGGATGAATTTTGCAACTTGGAGAGTTAAAAGCTGCTGTTGCAAAATTCAGGCAGTGAACAAAACCTGATAGACGATATAAATGAGAAATGGCTTTGAAGTTTTTCATCACATTTGAGATGTGATGAACAGCCATCTGCCTGAGCCCACACTGAAACCAACTCCCTGATGCAGTGGACAGATGTGTCCAGTGCAGAATAAATATCTGCAGCACCTCAGTTTACTCTGAAGAGTACACCGCCCCGATATAACTCCCGACACCGCAATACCGTTTGCTGTAAGTCCGGGATATGTGATAAACAGAGAGCGCAGATGGGAAATGGGTTTTCGTGAGCATGTTATCTCAATTACAGCTACATGTCACACTGATACCAAGAAGTCCATTTCTTTCTCTTCTGTGTGTTATTCCCCAGACTTTCAAATGAATGCGTGGAAGTTTTTAGGATATATGTACTACTGGATTGTGCAAAACACTACACAGGGTTAGGGCATAAAAGGTTCTTCACAGTGATGCCACAGAGGAACCCACAACTTTCTGCTGTGCTATAACGCAATGCTCTACCAGATACCATGCTGTTGACAGCTGCAGCAGCTTGCTGCATTAATATATAAATTGTGCGTTTATTTGCTTTTAACAACTGCTCATCCAAACATATATAAAGAGATGCAACTTCTGTTTTATAGCACATTGAAACCAACTCTAGATGCATGGAGATACTCACAGATGTACAGTCTGTGTTCATGAGTTATGCAGATCAGTCTGACAGCAGTACAGGATGTTGTTCAATATCTGTTTATCACAGCAGAGCTGCAGAAAGAAGCTTCCAGCCGGAGAAACAGTAGGGGAGATATATCACAGGAGAACATGGCTGACGGGTTAAGACACAGTGTCAAAGAAGAAGCTACACTGCTGAAGTTTTACAAAGGAGCCGTCAGCAGTCAAAGGTCACAGACAGTGTGAATCAATCAGGCATCTTCATAAAAAATGACACAGATTTGTGGATTTTTTGTGTGCACTTAATTCTGCTTGCAGAATAAGCAGCTGATACATTTTCCCGGGTGAATAAATATGCTTTTCATTACAACCACCCAATCGCAACAAACGCCATAATTGAACTGAGAGAGAAGTACAGACTGTTCCCTAAAAGAAATGCACTTAAAATGCATGATAGTTACTTTTACGTTGTTTTAGAACTTTAGTAATTCAGCGAACATGCAAATAAGATATGAATATGCAATACATTAACATAAATATGCCATAAGTAATTTGAATTAAATATGCAAATGTAACCCTCTTCGCCGGTGTGCTTCCCCAAATGGCTGTGTTATGTTGAGGTGAGGGGTCAATGAGGAGGACACCAGAATCACTGTGACAAACAGAGCAGCTTTGTTTCATTAGGCTCCTTTCTGCACCCATCCACTCTCACAGCAGAACAGGATGGTGACAGCCTTTCACAAAGTAAATAGAACCTAATGAGAAACAACACACAGCTCCCCCCAAAGGGCAGGAGAATACATTACATCTTCCCTACACAAATAAGACTGTTCGCAAACAAACCTCACAAAATCGGTGCTAAACACATTTTACACAACACAAAGTGTAACACAGAACCATTTCTAAAATGTGTGAGAAAAGATGAACAAATATATCATTCAGCCCAATGTTTTAATTTTCCCCTGGTGGTGTTTCAGAATCCGATGTACTGCTTTAGTGGCACACACGTTGTGGTGGAAAGGTTATGGATTATTTCATCATATCTCTTGTTAATTAAAGGGAAAACAGTTATTCATGGAACGCTGTATCCGAAGCCTGGGATCAGTCCTGCCACTGAAAGCATGCAGGATTTGACACTTCAGCCAATTTCTCATGAGTCTGATCCACAATCTGTAGTGTGCCGATTTTTAATTCCCACACAAACACACAGACATTAAAACCAGAAGCCAAGGACACAGAAGAGTTGTGAGCTACATTGAACCAGCTTCCTGACAAAGCAATGAGTCTTCATTCACTAATATTTTATTGGTCAAATATTACCAAATACCGATTGAGTATATGTGGCCATAGTTAAAGAAAAGAGAGGGAATTTTTTCCAGAAACATTTTTTTGTAATGCTGGTTGAAAGTTTGTTCACACCCTGATAGCAATCACTAAGTGAAGTGGTCTAAATATATTTATATACATATATATCCTCTGTGAAAGGCACAGGACCATATAATGTTGGTCCAATCATTGCATTCAGCCCGAATGCTATGATAAGATGTGCTACTTGCATGTCAAAATATGTTTATGTTCATCTGTTGTAGGAGGTGTGGCTTTGGAGAGCACTCTGAAGGGAAAGCAGGATCTTATGCTTTCAAAGCCAGCTTGCTATCGCTAGCCTTTCTGAAATTGTCTACCATCCCTTAATCTCAGTTGTCTGAACCAAAATCTATCGTGTCAAAACCTCCCATAATGTTGGCAGGTTCATACAGTAGCCCTACGGCACTTAGCAGAGGTCAAAATGATTTTTAAAATAATATTTCAGCCAATTCCTCCATGTAAACTTGGAGGTGACAGATGTTTGTGCAAAAAACAGACAATTTGCAACTGACCATGGGCTGAGTTTCTCTCAAATACTTTATTTATGAGTAAATACTATATGTAAACGTGTCTGCCTGCAGACTGGCTCTTCATACCCACATGTTGTGAGTCTAGTCTGAGGTTATGCCCTTTAAACAGTTTATTAAAAATACATCGTCCAGCTCGAGAGCACAGAAATCCTGTTCAGCAGAAAAGACCGGAATCAGATTGGATCTTTGGGATGAGTGACAGGTGAACTGCCGATCTCTGATTTCTGACTGTTAAATCATAAAGGTTGTTTAGACTAAATCCCAGATAACAATTTTCGGTTGTAAGAACGTTTCCCTTATGTTTCCATTACGTAACAAAGACATTAAAAATGTTACTTAGAACGTTCTAGGGATGTTTACATTTTATAATCATTTGAAATTTGCTGTGCAGTATCATCATGGTTTAATTTCTGCATAAGGATGTTTGAATAGATTGACAGTGTGAGATAAATAAATAAAAAGTTTCTGACATGTTGTGGTGGGATCGTTCAGTGATGAATGACAGAGAGATCCGCGCTTGTGCTCACATGACGGGACACCTGCTGTCTGCAGCACAGCGTGAAGTCTTACATTTCCTGTCACTTTTGTTGGTTTATTTTGCTCACAGGGTTTCCTGAAAGAGCCATGAAAGCATGTTTTGTTCAGTTCAACGTGGTGTAACTTATGTAAAAAGAAAAACTGGGACAGCAAATAAAGACTGAAGGACAAGAGGCTTTCTCATTTTTCTACTGCAAAACACAAAACAGCACTGCGGTGAGATACAGACAACATAAAATAATAATGATAACACATACCCAGCTAACAGTTTTAGCTTGCAAGAATGTTTCCTTAATGTTTCCATCAAGTAACAATAACTTAAAGGATATAAAAAATCTATAAATTCTATATCTCTAAAAATAAGGTTTTGATATATATGATCTATAACGTCAGAAAAAATGTTTTACCAATGTTACTGCAAGAATGTTTTTTATAACTTTGAGAGAACTTTTAAAGAACGTTTAAAGAACGCCAACTTCCACACAGATAAAGGAAACCTCAGTCAGGGGTTACTGACAAGTTGAACAGCATGGTTACTTTTGGAAAAATCAAAAATATATCTCAGGATGTGAAAAGCTTAAATCACTGTTTATAATGAAGATAACAGCTTGTTTTAATAACAGAATGTACCTGACTGTGTTGATATTTTAAAGCAAGGTTAATTCTTCCTCTGTCTTACAGTGAAGGACAAGTTTAATATGGATGCTTACCTCTGTCATAAATCAGCAAGCATGGATGAATAAATACATAATTCATAAGCTACAATGAGTCTAACATTGCTTTGTTTATATAATTACTCTCATAAGTACTCTGAAGTGGACCTACAGAATTCACACACACTCACGAATAACCTTGTGTGTTATAATTGACCTTTATAACTAAATATACTTACATCTCTTCTTTAATCCCGTTTGTTCTTCTGATATGACATTGAACAGACATGGGAGAACCACGTTAATAAAACGCGTTCTGAACCCCACGGGCCCTGTACATTATCTCATTCACACTGATCTCATGTCATGTATGATATGTCATGTGTGTTAACAGTTGAAAACCATAAGGAAATGCAACACAAGAAGACCAGCGGATGAGAAGATGTCGACAGTCTCAAATCCTAAAGAAAGTGAAACACAAAGAGCTCAGGGCTGTATGTGTGCAGTACCTGTGTTTCTCTACCTGAAAAACATAGTATTATTTAAAGCACGTCTCTGCGACGTTAATTTTCTCACCATTTGCAGGTTATTTAAACGGTGGTCACTGTTTGACATGTCATGTCAACTCTCCATCCACTGATATCCCAGGACTCTGGTGCTTCTGCTGTGGCTGTCTCTCAGAGTAGCTGCTGGTCTGTCTGGGTGAAGGCTCTGCTCTTCCGATGGTATCAGATGCCATTATCACGTTAGAAAAAATAACTCCTGCAATTTTATGTTACAAACAGAGGTGGTGATAGAGAGGCATTGGTCGAGTGTGCTGTCCTTCACGTTCACCTGCTCTGATTTTCAGTCACCGCTGGTCAAACTTTCAGCCTTTTCATCGTGCATGTGAAGTCACGCATTATCTTGTTGCTGTTGACATGGTAACGTATCTTTATGCATTACACTGATGTTTAGGGGGTAGAGGGGAGTCTGTTATCGGTGGTCTTCTTTTGTACCTTTGGAAAACGGACAAAAAGGCCTGAAGACAATATATCAGTTTTTCTAGAAATCTCCAAGAGAGGGAATGTTTTGATGGTCTTTTCTTTTTGTGCTGCTTTGTCTCCTTTCTTTTCACATTCACAATGTGTACTACCCCACTGCTCTCACCATTCCTGCAGTATATAATATGTATAATTAACACATTATGTCTTTTTTGCACTGTATTCATGAAACAACCAGGAGATACATTTTTTTAAAAAAGGGCCATATACAACAGAGCTACAACAGAGATTTCCCACAATGCACTTTGCTTAAGCTAACCTTCATTTATCTGTGACAAATGAAATGCAACAATATCACTTATATTTCACTTACTGTTTTTAAAATAGTAGGCTTTTAAAAATAGTTGGCAGTACAGATTGTATACTGTGTACAGTACTCAGTATTCAGTAATGTACTATTACATTCTGAATATCTTGGAGTTTTTTGTAACTAACCTTAGCATATCTTAAAGATGCATGGCAGTAAATCACACAGCGCTTGCTGAATCTTCACCCAAAAATGGGTAAATCTTCACCCTAAAAGGGATAGTTCACCCAAAAATTCTCCCATCATTTACTCATGCTCACGTCATTTCAAACCTGTATGACCTCTCTTCTTTTTCTGTGAAACACAAAAGAAGATATTTTTTCAGGTCTCAGTGGTCTTGTGTCCATACAATGGAAGTCAGTGGGTGCCACTGTTGTTTGGTTATCAACAAACTTCAAAATATCTTCTTTAGTGTTTCTTAAAAGCAAAAAAAGTGATACAGGTTTGGAATGACATGAGGGTGAGTAAATGATGGAAGAATTGTCATTTTTGGGTGAACTGTCCCTTTAATGAGGATGTCAGAAATCAGACATGTTGGTCTCCCGTGGTGCACACACAGTGTTCATTAATTTTGCGTGTCATCCTTTGGTTTGGGGTCAATTTGTCCTCCATGCAACAGGCTGACAATTTATGAGCAGGAGTCTGGGCCAGTGGGCGTCCCGTCTGGAGGCGAGTGAACGTGTGTCATACTGTGTCCTGGTGATAAATGAACTGTCAGTTGAGTCATGCCTAGACTTCAATAATTTGATCCTGTACTCTCTGTTGTACTCTCATCCCTTCGCAGGATGGTGGATGACCTCCACTGATTGGTCAAGGCTGCAGATCTGGCCAGCTCTGCATGAACTGAGCATGCTCAGTGATGCTTTCTGTTTCAATGATGCTTTCTGTCTGTTTTTTTATATTTTGGCCAAGTATTTAGATCTGTGTTTGTGTGTGTAGTGTAATGGGGTACATTGTCCTCTAGTCACATAATGCCACTATGTGAAATAGTCATTTCAATATGAAAATAAATGTCATAGGGCCATAGAAATATAGAGCATTTTTCTGGTCTCAAATTGTAACAGTGTTTTCTGTCATTTAAACCTGCTATAACCAGAAAAACCAATCGGTACTCTCTCACCCCCCCACAAGAGATTTATTGTTTTTATCTGCTCTGATGTGCAGCTTTAACAACCATAAATTTAGCTCTGTAGCCCTGAAAATATTGTCCCCATTGTAGCTCTGACCCCATCCATCTCACTCGATAAACACACTGGAGGTGCTGTTCATCTCTCTGTTGATACTGGAAGAGCTGTGTGAGAGAGCGAGAGAGCGAGAGAGGTCTTATCTGAGCTCTTCAAACATCCTCTGTGTGGTCTTTTGACTGTCTCTCTCTGGTGTCTGACTCGGTGTTGATCGATCCGATGCCAAAGGATGTCTTTGTGAAGTGACAGCAATACTGGTGAGAGAGAGAGAGAGAGAGAGAAGGCACAAATGTGTGAGAGAGAGAGGGGCGCAAAAGCAACTATTATTTTTGCATTTTCATTGGGGGACACTAGTGTTACAGAAAGTAAATCCTTCATATTAAATACACTGATTCATCTATATGAGTGTTTGTCAGGGGCCGCTGACTGAGAAGTCAATTAAACTGAAAATAATTTATTAAAGAATCAAACGTGACAATCAAACGTTGAGAGCAAACATTTACTGTGTACCTCAACAACGTCTCCCATCAGCACTAATGTGACATGGCCAGTCAGTTTCCACTTTCTATCGTTCGTCTTTAAAAAACTGCATCTCATGTATACACTTATTAAATATTAAACCTCCACATACAGTTTCAATTACACGAGTATTTACAGCTACAGTACATGCCGTTTATATCCATAGTTAAGATATTCAATATTATAAGATATTGCTGGAGATATTCAATTTCTGTGGCAGTAAGCAGGAAATCGAGCTGTTTCCGGTCCTCTCTGTCGCCTATTGGAATGATTTAGCAGTGACTTGATCAAATTCCTAATAAATGTCTTTAGAGAGACTAGCCCAGCTGACAGGGAATGTTCTGAGAACATTGGCTGATGTTCTCTAAACGTTCTTTCAAGGTTATCAAAAACGTTGGTGCAATAATGTTTATGCATGGGGGCCTAAAATGTGATCAGGGCTCTTGTAATACTAAAACGTGCAATTAAAAATGTATGTTTAAATGTTTCTCATTGCATCTACTGAACGGCCTTCAGTGATAAAGACCCATGACCCTAACCTAGATCTAGACCAGATCTAACTTGGATCTGACCTAACTACATTTTTGTTTATGTCTCCATTTTTATGTTTTCCTGTAGCTCTGTTGGTGGAGCATTGCGTTCCCAGCTAACAATTTTTGGACGTTTCCCTAACATTTTCATTAAGAAACTAAAACGTTGTTTGGCACCCTTTGCTGGACCAGACTGGACTTAGTTGGTTCAGGTGGTCAACCAGCTGGATTTACCAGCTGTCTGGGCCCTGGCTGAATTGGAAGACCATCTTGGACCATCATCACCAGTTACTATGTTCCAAAAGGCAAAAGTTTTAGCTTGTTTTTCGGTCCTCTCAGATATGGCTTCTTAACAACAGATTGTTGTCTTCTATCTGTGGTAGATGTTTTGCTGAGATAGCACAAAAACAGCTGATTTCAGGCCCTGTGAGGTTTAAATGGTGCAGACTGTTTTTTTTTTTGCCTCTGAAAGAACAGAAGCATCTGTCAGAAAAAAAGAAGAATAGCCTGCTGGCATTTACAAACAAACATGAAATTTACAAAGTCTCCCTGGAGAGGGATTTCCTCAAGATCTGCCAAACTGCAAAATGAAGCGTAACATTAATATCTGCAGGTGAGTTTGGATATGCTGTATGTAAACTCCACTGATGGAATCAGCAGTTAACTTCTGTCAGTCCTCACTAATGATGTAAGGGCACATAATTCATACTGTACAGTATACAGACTTCCAACCTTGAGTATTGACTCTGACACTGAGACACGACTGCCCCCCAGTGACAGCACACAGAAGTGCACCCAGTGTGTGAGTGTGTGTTAGTTTCTGTACGTTTAGGGCTGTATGTAGCTGTAGTTAAAGCTGGATTAAAGGCGATTTACATGAATACATACACATACACATGCATATATAAATAAATATATATATATATATATATAAATGCTTTTGTAAACTAAGTTTATTATTAAATTGTCTTATCCATTAGTAGTTTGTATGAGGCAGAAGGAGTAGTCGTGGTCTATTTGGTTTCATATCTGTGTAAATCCACCTCATATCTACCTCCTCAAGTGTGTCGTATCTACCTCAAGTGTGTCATATCTACCTCAAGTGTGTTGTATCTACCTCAAGTGTGTCATATCTACCTCAAGTGTGTCATATCTACCTCAAGTGTGTCGTATCTACCTCAAGTGTGTCATATCTACCTCAAGTGTGTCATATCTACCTCAAGTGTGTCATATCTACCTCAAGTGTGTCATATCTACCTCAAGTGTGTCGTATCTACCTCAAGTGTGTCGTATCTACCTCAAGTGTGTCGTATCTACCTCAAGGACAGAGTTGTTAAATCTGTTCATAACCTTCTCTCACCTTCGTGTTGACCAGTCAGTCTAGGTATTTCTCAGAAGCTGTAGAGGACACAATTCATCAGGACCCTGCAAATTCAGACAGACTCTTATCAACAGACAAAATGTGTGTGTGTGTAATAGAGAGAGAGAAATATTCAGACAGTCGTGTGTTGGTTTTTACAAAAGAAACATTCTCCATTCAGCCTGCACTAATCCAGATGGGAAGTCAAAAAGCAGAAAGTCCACAGCGCCAAAGTAATTTCATCATTTTTTTATTCATTTAGATAGTTTTCTGTCACGCTTAAGAAAGAGAGAGAGAGAGAGAGAGAACAGAAAATGACCAGCATCACTGAGGTTTTTTGCCTGACAGGACGCCGGCACCCTGACTGCCTCCCATTATCTGTTTAATTCATCCACGTATCGCCGCTGTCTTTACCCTCCTAAAATTTCCCTTTAACGCCTGCTTTCCCGCACATAATCCAGACCTGCCGCAGAATTAGCACCAGAGGAACAGAGAGAATGAGGAGATGGAGGGAGGAGGACAGCTGAAAATAAAGTGTCAGAGAGAACGAACCGATTTGACTCCGAATCAAATTGCTGGTGCAGATAGGGGCTGTTTTGCCTGGAAATGGTGACAGATGAAAAGGTCTGAGGCAAGAGAATGTCTTTGGGGAAAAGGTGTTTGAAAAGATCAGTTCAGACTCTGGCTTTAACTTTATATGTTCAACTTTTGATGAAAGGAAGTGAGGTGTGATTTCAGTTTGTCAGAGCAACTGTGAGCAGTTTTGGTCTGTTTCATATTGTTATTTGTCATTTAAAATGTTTTTTTGTACTACAAATCAAATTGCAGTACATTAATTACACTGTCACTCATGCTAGTCAGGGTCTAAAAGTACTCGAGCAATTCTTTCAAGTGCTTCTTTAAAGGACCAGTTCACTCAAGTCAAGTTGAGCTTTATTGTCATTCTGCTATATGTGGGGACATACAGTGGGACGAAATGTCGTGCCTCACAGGACCACGGTGCTACATAAATACAGACATACAACAATGACGTGAAACAGCATAAATCTAAACACAAATGCTAACAGAATTAGATTATAAATATACTATATATAAAGTTGCCTATACATAAACTATTAAATACAAACTATACAAATGTTTCACATAAATATTGCACGAGGAAAAAGAAAGTCAAGCACTGTTCCTGGCTGGAGAACAGTACAAGATGATCTGTAGTGCATGGGCTTGTAAACATACATATGTTATGAGTCTTTTTTGTGGGATTATGTACCCTCGGGTTGTAAAAAGTGTCTAGTGCACATAGAGGAGGTGGTCTGTGCGGCCTACTCACCTGTGTGTAGCACACTCAGAATTGCACAAGGGAGAAATAAAAAAAAAAAAAAATATATATATATATATATATATATATATATATATATATATATATTATATATTTATTTAAGAGGTATGAGGTTTTTCAGAGGGGGGCTGTGCTTGAGTTCAGGGCTCTCACAGCCTGGGGGTAAAAGCTGTTGAGCAGTCTGGCAGTGCGGGCTCTGATGCTCCGGTACCGTTTTCCTGATGGCAGGAGCTGGAAGAGACTGTGTGAGGGATGGGTGGGGTCCTTTACGATGCTGGTGGCTTTGTTGGAGCATTGTGAAAGGAAAATGTCCAGGATGGAGGGGAGAGGGGCACCGATGATCTTTGCAGCTGTGTTCACTGTCCGCTGGAGGGTCTTGCGGTCTGCGGCGCTGCAGTTCCCATACCAGACAGTGATGCAGCTGGTCAGCACACTCTCAATGGTTCCCCTGTAGAACATGGTGAGGATTGGTGGAGGGAGACTTGCTCTTTTCAGCCGGCGGAGAAAGTGTAGGCGCTGTTGTGCCTTTTTGGAGAGTGACGTGGTGTTGGTGGTCCAGGTGAGAACCTCTGTGATGTGCACCCCCAGGAAATCAACTCAGAAATGACAATTCTGTTAATAACACATCTCCTGCTGTATCAATTCTTTATTATCTTTATTTATTTTATTGTTATTAAAGCTGCAAGCCATAACTTTCGCCTTTCAATCACCATCTTTGTTTGAAACATAAATTTGCAGGTTATTGTTTGTACTTTTCTTTCTGTATGTTGAAGTCAAATGAAGCCAAACGAACATTTCCCGGGAAATCAGACCCGATAACTCAATTTATAAATGGTTATTAGAAACTTACAGTTGTAAATCGGGGTAGTGTAAAAGAGAGTTATGAACACTGATCTGTGTGATTCTGGTCTGGTACACCCGGGTTTAATGTGTTTGGTTTCTATCTGGCTATTTTACACCCTGTTTCTGACCCTCTTTAGACATAAGTGGATCATTTTTCGATAGTGTACCTTTAAGATACACTAATCTAAATAAGATTTGCAAATAGCCCAACTGGGTCAGCTGGAACCACACTGGCTGAACTAAAGTGACATGTCACAAAGTCTATGTCTAAACAAGCTGTTGTTTCAGTTTCATTAGACTGTGAAAAGGGGGCGACATTAAAAGGGGCGACATTCTAAGATCTGAAAGTCACAGTATGTGTACGTCAAACTTTTATTAAATAAATTTATAGAAAATCAGGCCTTTTTAAATCTTCTGGGTTGTGTGTTTACAGGTAATCTCACCTGAACCGTCTCTGCAGAGGTTGCAGTTCTCTGCAGCTGCAGGTCTGAGTCGTCTGCTCATCTGGGTGTGTTGAAACCCTTCATTCATGGAGAAAACATCTCAGAGGAGCATTCACAGCGTCAGGTCGGTCTGCGTTCCTGTCCCAAAGGACATGACTCAAATCTCTGAAAGCCTGCTATCTTTTATGCTAAAATACAGTATAATACATTGTGTGCAAGCATTTAACATGCAAAAGAGTGCAGGACCTTATTTATAGTGGAGAGTTGATAACTTTCTTGCTTTGGCTTAGTTATTATGTCCTCTCTTACAGAATAAAATGTAATAAAATTTGTATTTCTCATCACACGACTGTGCAAATTTTGTTGCCGTAATCTCCAACAGGTAGAGCATTGGATTAGCAGCGCAAAGGTCCAGGGTTCGATCCTCAGAAGACACACATACTGATAAAGCGTATAGGTTGAATGCACTGTAAGTCACTTTTGACAAAAGCATCTACCAAATGCATAAAAGAAAAAAATGCTGTTTTGCTGGGTTGAAACCTAAATCTTTTAGGCTCCACCACCTGTGATTTCTAACCACCACTTTCCCCCCTAACCACGTTTTTAATGCATGATGGCCACTGTCTCTTTTCATGAGATCTCCAGAAAAATGTTTCGACGTTTTTCACATCTCGATCACCTGGTGGTGCTGTTGCACAAATCGTTTCAGAAACACAAGGGGACGTTTGCATGGTCGGATGTCTGAAACTTTCCGGGTGGCTGTGGGAGAAGCGCCGGGAGAAGCGCAGGGTTGGTCGGGTCACACAGGCGAGATGCGCGGCCGCTCGCCTCGCTCCAGTTCCGCCCAATTTCATGCCAGTAAAACATGCAAAACATGCATTAAAATTTGCAATGGCTCCCTTTCCCCCCCAAAAAAGCGACAGATTCCCATTTGCGACATGAATGGGAAGCTGACCCGATGATTGAGGGGAGGGAGCGATGCTTTTATAGAGACGCATGAGAGGGATGCGCACAGGTGAATGTATTTCTTATGAAGGATGGGATGCATGCCCATCCTTCCCCCTATCTGCAGAAAAACACACACGGTTTGTCTGAGAAAGATTAAAAGCATAAGACGAAACAAAGACCAAATAAACAAGCTTTAAAATATGTCTGTGTTTGCTGTTTTTTTGGATTATGCTGTTATGTGAACCCTGCTAGAATAAACAAAGCAGCATAAACTGTCCTAAATATTCAGCTGTAGTTTTCTAGCCTGGCCCAGCAGGTCTGTTTTAATGGTTTTTGAAGGGAATTAGTCAACTGATCAGATCAGATCAGATCAATGAAACTAGCCGAGGCAACTTTATTTATTAATTGTATTTATTAAAGTCTTTGCATTGCATGTTAATATATCAGAGGATGTGCTTTGCATTCACACAAGAGAAAAGCAAGCAATCAAAGAACAAGGCATGCTCATGTGAGCTTTAATGTTTAAGAGAACAGTGACATTTCATGTGATGCTCTGTCTCTCAGGATGAGGGATTGGTTTGAACCGTTCATGTCTGCCGGAGGTCATTTATAAGCAGAAAACAACCTGTTCATTTCTTCTTGTCAGAAGTAACCCACCCACCGGAGTGCAGCTCAAGTCAGGTAAACGTGTTTACAAACCTTAGGTTGATGAAAAGATACATGTACATGGCCCCAAATCTATTTTTTAAAAAACATTCAAACTTAAGAGTTTATGCATTTGTTGCATTCGATATAAATTTGATGGGGGTGTATTCATTTATATTTTTGCATTCGCATTTGTAGGTGCCATAATTTATTTCTCTGTTTAAATGTATTCAACCTTTCAGGGTGATCCTGTAATACAAGTCTCTTTATAGCAAGACATCTGTGTACATGATCACTGAAGAGTCTTTTGATGAGCATCTTACACCTTCCCATGTTCTGCCCTCATGTTTGAACTTATTTCAGTCTTATCTAAGGTGAGAGTCTTATCTAAGAGTCTAATCTAAGATGAGACCCTTGCTGAACATCTCACTGTCTTCTCTCAACGTGCCAATCTCATTCATGTTCCTGGAGTGGATCATCACGTGATCTCTAAAAATCCAGCCTCTGTTATCAAACATTTACACAAGCTTGTGTCACAAAAGCAGTATAACCAAGAAGCAGTGAGATGCAAGAGGACTGTTTCATTCAATAACAGCTTTCCACAGATTTTCCTAAAATTAGGAAAATCCTATTATTTACTACAACCTTTATGACATTTTTTTTGCTTCTGAGGAGCACAAAAGAAGATATTTTGAAGTAAGTTGGTAACCAAACAACAGTGCCACCCATTGACTTCAATTGTATGGACACAAAACCACTGACATTTCTCAAAATATCTTCTGTTTTAAGAAAAGTCATGTTTATTATTGTAGTTTGTTGTTGTTGATATATTTGTACAGTTGTGCAGAAAACATGCACCTCAGTTTTGTGTGTTTTTTATGTCTGACTAAATAAAAAGTCTGTCTTATGTAAAGGCATGATGTTTCACTGTGTTTAAAGGGATCGCAAGGTCATATATGTAAAGGTCATAGTGCACTCACATTGCATTACATAATGGTCTAAACGGTCCTAAATACATCTAGTTCTCTTAATGCAAAGAATTTGTTGTTTTGCCTTTTAAATGAAATGTGACCTGAATGTGTTTATGAAACTCACTCCAAAAGAAGATGACAATAAAGTGGTCAGTATATCCTGAGGATTGAAGTTTAATCGACACCACATCAAAATAAAAATTTCCAACAGATCTGGAATTTTATTCCATCCATATACATGCATAGCAACAACATTTTTAAGAAATATTTTTCTTACATAAGGACATTGGAATGATCATTTTTACAGTATCCCCTTTCAACCCACCCATCAGGAATCATCATCAATAAACCTTGCTTTTGTACAATTCATCTTTTTCATGAGTAAGAAATAGCTGCTGTCTTCCCCCTTTATAATACTGTTTTCTATAATGTTCCCGCCCACCTTTATTTCCAAACAATTTAATAAAAAGTATTGCGCTGAGAGCGAATTCTAAAAAGGGAGAACAAAATGTATAGGCAAACAGAAATACAAGTAATATACAGCAATGCTGCCATCCTCAATGAAACATCCACTTCTGATCGAAGAAAAGACACGGAGACAAAGAGCAACATATATATGCAAAAGCCATGTGTACATGCCAAAACATACATCGCAGAACTGTGCCTGTTTTTCCCTCCAAACTGTTTTAAGGCTGAAGTCAAGTCAAATCAAACTGCAAGTGATATTTTGGCATGAACATAAACTGTACCAGCAAATAAGAATACACAAGTGCTCCAGTAGCTATTGTTGGGTCTAAACCGCATTTCAGTTTTGTATTCTGTGCCTATGGTCTCCTCGAAACCTAACGTACATTGTAAACAATATGTCGGCTACACAAGAATGACTATACATTAACATTACAAACGACTCTGATATAAACTTTCTTTGAATTTAAATTAAGAACACTACTTCTAATTAATACTGATTGTAAAATAAATAAAAGGGTGAAAGTGGCACCAACATTACACTTGGATTTTTTTCAGCATTTTGCATTAAAAGTCTTCAAATAATGAAAAAAGAAGCTTCTCTTGATTGTCCACGAGCAGCATGTAAAACTGCATGATGCACTATTTCAGACACGACCTTGTACCCAAAAAAGAGAGAAAGGGATCAGGGAGAGAAGAGCGTCATTTCATTTCACATGCTCGGCGGCATGTGACGAGCAGTAAAACTTCTTGTGAGTGATAAAGTTTGATAAGTTATTGAACTGGATGTCACACAGGCGGCAGTACTTCCCGCTGCCTGCGGGCTGCGCTGACCCGTTTATGCCTTTGATGACAGGTGTGCATTCCTCAATGGGCGATTTAGAAGTGGGTGATACATTCTCGTTAGAGTCGGGGGGGTTCTCGGAGCTCCACGTGGGGGACGTTTGCTCCTCTGGTGAGGAGGTGTTGTGAGGCTGGTTCTCCTGCTGGGCTGTTGCTGGTGTTTGACGCTCCTCTTTATGTCCACCGTTGATGATGACCATGCCCCGGTTTTTGGGCAGCAGTGGCAATGGCTCCTTGTTGGGATGGGGGCAGCCGTTGGCTGTGGGTTGTTCTGTGCCCGTCTCACCTGCTCCATTGCTGCTTTGCTCCTGTTCGGCCGCCTCACCTTGCATTATGAGACTCCCTGCCATGTAGTCACCGGTCTTTATCCCAAAATATGGTGATATTTGTTCGGTACCTTTCATCTTCTTTATTGCTCCAGGATAAAGACAATGGGGTATAAACATGTTTTTGTTCTCATCCTTTGATGACATGATCTGTGGGTCACCAAAAGCTTTCAGCTCTGGCGCCGCAGGACCGAGGTGTGGTGGAAACATGCCTCCATTTTGCACTATCATCTTGTTTCCATTTTTCTCACATTTTATAGAACTCTTATCAAAGATGTCATCGTTATTATTGCCTTCGGTTTTCATGCCTGGGAACATCTGCTGCTCCAGACTGCCAATCTCACCATGCTGAGCAACTGTGACAGGGCAGAAGTTCTGTTTGTGGGCCAGGTAATTCTCCACTTTGTTGAAACTTATCTTACACACTGTGCATTCATGATAGTCCAACAGTCTTTTGGGGGAGTTGCATGACTTGTCAGGAACAGGCGAGCATTTTTTGCTGAGATCAATTGGTGCATCTAGTTCCTGTGGGTCTGCAATAGTGTTACTTTTGGGGACGAGGATGGGTTTGGAGATCGTGAGAGAAGCATCTAAGTGTTTTGGGACAAGGCCTGAAAAGATGTCACATCGTGGATGAAAGCGGTCAGCCAGACTTTCTACAGTCTCCTGGGACGTACAAGGATTTCCTAAGGTGGGCATACCAGGAAATCCAGGCTGTGACCCCATGGGCTGCCTTTGTTCTTGGTCAGGAAGACACATCTCGTACATCTTCCTTCGCTTGCGTGTTCTCATGGTCCGCTGCATGGCAGGCACCTTAGGGGACATACGTTTCATGGGAGGGTCATGTCGAGTGGCACAGTAGTACTGCTTGTGAACCATGTATGTCTCATGGCGGCTAAAGGTGATGTTGCATGCTTCACATGTGGTCTTGTTTGGGTCATTGTCACCTTCCACCAAAGATGTGCTGGGACTCTTCACCTCTGGCTGTTTCCCACCAAGCCTTTCCTCAACACCTGTTGGTGTTGTAACCTTTTTGACCTGCCCGGTGAGGTCTTTATCAGGCACTTTTCCACCAGCATTCATAATATCCAACACAGAAGAATTCAAGCATGCTGTTGTCACAAGATGACTGTCAGTGTCTGATGGAAGGCATCCTGGTAGCATACCGACAGAACTGAGGCTGCTGTTTGGACTTATGGTGTCAGAAACCTTGTCTGGGACACTTGAGAAATCTGGGGACTTTGTCATGTGCTGCCAGCGACTGTTGCAGTAGTGCTTCTTGTGAACTAAGTAGTTATCCAGATTATTGAAGGTGATGTTGCATTCAAAGCAGGTTGCCCCTTTGGGCATTAGAGGACTGTAGATGACAGGTGGGTAGCTGTTTCCTCCGTGCCGTAGCCTGCGATGCACCAGCTCTGACATTTTTGCTAAAATCTCAGACGCTTGCGGTACCACTGCAATGTCCTGTGAAAATGCAAACTGGGACAAAAACGGACCCATGGGAAAGGTCGGGCCCATGTTATGCTGAACAGGAGAGGAGGCTAGCCTTGGACTTGAGGGTTCTGACTTGATTCTGGTGTAAGAGAAGCTAGCCTTATTGCCTAGATGACCTTCCCCCTTCTGCTGTCCAGGAGCATGTTTCTTCTCCGGTCTTTCCAGCTCTCCATCAGGACTGTTGGCCTTGTTAGGTGTGGTCTTGGGACTCTGCATGACCACGTCCTTCCTGGATGAAAGTTCCGCTCGTGATGTCTGCAGGCCTTCCTCTCCTCCTCTGGGGGAGTTCTCACTGTCACTCTCCCTGTGGAGTTTTCCAGAGTGGCCATGTAAGTCTTGATGTTGCAGAAGTTCCCGATGATTCTGGAAGCTGATGTGGCAGTGATTGCACCTGAAAGCTGCCTGTGACAGGTGTGATAGGATGTGATGCTGGAACGTAAGAAGCGAATCTGCTGTGAAGTTACAGATTGTGCATTTTAAGCTGGTGCCGGGGGGAAGAGACTCCTCCATTTTGATACCTGTGAGAAAGATGAAAAGCAGTTTTTAATCTTGTTTCTTGATGCAACTCCAATCACCTACTTCCATTAATACTGTATTTACACAACACAATAAACTGTGACCTGGTTTGCATTTACAACCAGATGGGTACATTTGTGAAACACTACAAGATATGGGGACAAATTACCCAAATCCTCCAAATCCAAAGTTAAACAGGTACTTATTTTGACAAACTGCCTGATGCGCCATGTTTGTGAAAGATTTTCTCTTTCAACATGTATAAAACTTTTCAATCATGATACGTGTATACTCACTGCTGTGTGAGCTCAGGTGCATCTCCAGAGCACGAGAGCTGCTGAAGCTCTTGTTGCATTGTGGGAAAGGGCAGATACTGGGCGTTTGGTGAGAACTGGTGTCAGTCTCTTCTGGGATGTTTTCGGGTTCTCTCTGCCGCCCACTGCAATAATACATCAGATGAGCCTGAAGGTTTCTCTCACTCCTGTACCATATCCCACATGCCTTACAGGGGAAGATGTCCTCTGAAAGACAGAAACAGAAATGACATGGATTTAAAAAAAAACCCAGACAAAAGTCCAAGGTCAAGTGTGTAGGTTTTGATGTCAAAAACATTATCCTATGTTTGTTTTATATGCAGAGACAACTATTACTGCACACGATGTAAACTTTTTGTCCTTTACCATTGCTGCCTGTCATATTGTATGACATAAAGCTGGTGAGATGCACAAGAGCCAAGGCAAACTTTATATGTCAGACTGTATATATATATATATATATATATATATATCTTCATCAAGTTGCATATCACTACATATAGACAAGCCAATGTACAACTGAGTATTTGGAAAAAGCAAGATCTGATTATTCCACCATACAATGAAAGAAATCTTGTCATGAAAATCATACATTTGGAATGACTGTATGGACTGTGTAGGAAATGTCTCAAATATTCCAATAAAACAAGATTAAATAATTATACTCTGTGTTAATTCTGGTGCTGCATGACAAGAAGAAGATTCCAGCAGGTCTATGCCCTTTCCTCAAAGGCAACTACACACACTACACCATCTGCTAACAGGAAACGTTCTCAGAACGTTGCTAACATTCTCAAAAAATTATCAAAAATGTTCCTGCAATAACATTAGTAGAATGTTTATATCATATATTATACGTATCAAAAATGTCTTAAGTTATTGGTGAAATGTTTTAAACATGTTACAGAATTCAAAAAAAATGTTTGAATAATGTTCCTATAATCAAACAAATGTTACAATCAAAATGTTTATACAAAGTGTAAAAAACTGACATTTTGAACATTGCTAGAACATTCAAAATAACATTTTTAACATTTTTGTTACTTAATGAAATGTTCTTACAACCTAAAATTGTTAGCTGGGATCGTCTGTGTCAAATTAAACTCCAGACCGCCCTGATAAAGTCAACAAACAAGGTATTTGCAAATGGTTTGAATTTTGCAATGACAAGGTTGGTCAAAGTCCAGGTGTGTTTACTGTCCCCTTGAACTGACGGCAGAGGTTCATCTGTGAATAACTGATGCATACTCTGATTTCACTGTTATAGGTATGTGTAATTTGTTCTGAACGGACTCAAATGATTGGTTGGAGTGCTCAACAGTAAAGCCGCAGGAAACCGGTGAGACCCCATATGCAGCAACACTGCAGCCAAGTTTCACAGAAAAAATGCAATGTGCTGTTTCATTGCAGAAGTGTATGATACTCGTATTAATCTTCATACACTGCATACGTGTTTGTGGTAACCATGGACAGTTACTAAGTTTGTGTTACAAAAGAAATGACTCTTACTGTTGACTATGGCTGTGGGTAATATAGAGGCCATTGCTGCTTGCTGGGGCAGGAGCTGGATGGTGTCCAGAAGACGTGCTGGGTACATGCCCTCACCAAGAGACATGTGATTGACCGCCTGCAACCGAGAGTCAAAGTCCACGGCGAATGCCAGCAGCTCCTCGCCCTCCATCATGCTCTTGGTTGTGGTGCACCACAGCTGACCACCTGAGTGAGAGAGAACAAACAAAACATCATGACATTTTTCCTGGGAAATGCAGTTATAAATCGTCATTATAAACTTTTCATTGCGAATCAGGGTATAGATATAAATATATATCACAAAAATCTGCTCATTTACTGCACAGTAATTCTTCTCACTTACTGCATAGAAGCAGTATGATAAAATCAGATCAGATATAAAAGCATAATAAGGTGGAGTATAAAACAGGTTGCTAATACAGGCTGCGACTGCGAGGGCTTCCGTGTGTGTTAGAAACGCTCCACTGCTGCCTGAAAAAGCGGCTTATCAAGATGTAACTCTGCAGCGAGGAGACACTTCAGATGTCCTCTTCATCAGCAGGATCCTGTCATATACCACACACTGCCTGAAGAGCCCCTCTCCTTCCTTATCTGCTCATTAAAATAACAAAACTCCTGTGGCCATCAGCGCAGATCAAACCTGTCACCTGCAACAGCAGGGGGCGCAGGTCACCTCTGTGTGCTCGCTGCAACACTGCAAGTTTCACCAAGAGCTCATTACTTACATAAGAAAAGGAGACCGAAGTGTGCAGGGGACACAAAAGCACTTCTGCACTGCAAGACGACCGGAGCTGCTCCATCAGTGAGATGTTTAAGACCGGTGCAAATCACCTTTACAAAACAACGTTTAAACTGCTAAGAAATCAATGAAGACACTGTGGTGACACTTTACAATAAGGTTTAATTCATTACCATCAGTTAATGCTTTGGCTAACATAAACAATAAACAATGTTTCATAGCCTTTTTAAAAATTTGTTAATGCAAATACAAATTGCATTGTTTGTTCACGTTAGCTCGTGGTACATTAACTACTGTTCATAAACATTTTATTTTAACTTTTTATTTTTGAAAATGTATGAGGAAATGTTGAAATTATTGTTAACTAACTTAAGTTTTATTATTTCTGTCTCATGCCATGTTTGTGTTATACACCAGACTGTCTCAGCGGTATGTAGGCGTGCGGTATAACAGGAACTGGCTTTTGTTTTTAAACACCTATCTAAACCTATCAGTTATTTCACTGTAAGTAGCTCTTGTTCATTAACATCTGCTAAATGATCAAGAGATGAACTGACACGCCGATGAACGGAAGGGTGACTGGGTTTTGAAACTGTTGTATCACTTCCTTTGCAATCGTGTCGTCAGACCAGGTTCTATCCTAAATGAAATGTTACAAAACGGTTACAGAAAATTTGAAACGATTTCACCCCTCAACGCAAGATGGTCACAGGTTCAAAAAGTCAAACTTCATAACTTCCACACCTCAGTGAGATGGAAGTTTTCTGTCTGGGGCATGATGAGTTCACGCACTGAAAATCACAGGTCAATCGACGGCCACGGCGTGAGAGCGGCGCAGGAGTCGCAGAACCCTGAGGTGAATCGTGCAGCCGGCACAGTTCTGGGTTTCTCCTGTGAGCTGTCTCCTGCAAAAAGGCCTTTGTGTTGCGGCCAATGCAGACTCATTGAAAGCTATTGTGTGTTTCCTCCTGCAGCCCACCTGATAAAAGAATAAAGAACTCTGACATATTCCAAAAACAATGGAGGAATTAAGGACACACAATACGCCAGCTGCTTCATTAAAACAATCAAACCCCAGTATCCTGTACACACAGCAGATAACTTGTAAAAAGCTTCTTTTCATGCAATCTCGCACTATAGAATCCACCAGCACCGGCTCGTCCTCGTACCTCAAACTCCCCTTAATTCACACTAATGATGCTTTTAAACACTTATTTAAAGATGTTTGCATGAAAGCATTACAGGGGCTTCTGCATTTTGCTGTTACATGTGTAAGTCTGTTGATTTTCTAATCATACACACCAGGAGGAGCTGCAGACTGGACGCCACAGTGTCACTTCAAGCCCAACCCAGCTAACAAATTTAGGTTGTAAGAACGTTTCCATTAAATAACAAAAGCGTTGTTACTTTGAATGTTCTAGGAATGTTTGAAGAGTCCAGTTTTTTTAGACATTGTATTAATGTTATTGCTTGGTTATAATAACAATATTCAAACTTTTTTTAAACAAACAATATGCAAACATTTTTTAAATGTTCCACTAACAATTTATGCAATGTTAAAAACGTTCTACTAACGTTACTGCAAGAATGTTTTCCATAACTTTTGAGAGAACCAAACATTATGAGGACATTATCCAACATTCTGAGGACATTCCCTGTTAGCTGGGGAGGTTTTAAAGGTGCCTAACACGGGGCATGTTCGCATTTATCTCATTTTGTTGTAAAATGACCACATGAAAAACAAAACTCTCTCTTTTGTTAGGGCGCTGACAGAAGGGACTGGATAATGAACTGGCCTGAGGACAGCTACTCAAATGTTTGCATGTATAAACAGCGCAAGACTTTAATAGTTGGTGTAAAATGCCCTGTTAAACACACCCCTGTTTGTTTCTTCCATCTGTCCAGACAAATGGCTGTTACATCAGCACAAACCCGAAGCCTGCGGCATCAACAGCCAAAAATTAATCTGGGCCATGGACAGGCAGAACCTGTGTATATTTGATCAAATATGTGTTTTTGATGTGCAAAATGAACATCATCTTTCCAAAAAATGAGAGCAGTTCATCACATTTTCAGATTATTGTTGGAGGGGAGTGGTTAACAGCTCTGGCTCCGCCCAAACCGCCTGACTGACATCATCAGAGAAGGTCTACTGTTCTTGAATAATAGACACAGATCCTCTAATACAAACAAGTGACCGAATGGCTCATTTTGTAGTTCACACTGAGAAAAAGAGAAACCAGAGTGACTTCTTGATTCTGATTTATCCACATCCTGGTCTTACTGTGCATGATTAAACTGTTATTCCAGATAACAGATATTTTTTCATAATCTTTAATCAACATACATGAACTTGCCCTGCCCCTGCAGCAATTTTCATGTTCAGATGACATCACAAATACGCCCCTCCTCTCCAATCGCCTGGCTACATTTTAGCATGTAACCTACACCTTTCACGACCCCATCAATTCACGATCACGTCCATTGTTTTCAACTAAAGAAAGGATTGCTTCAAACTGACAAAGAGCTTCCCAAACAAACAGATTTTGCATGTTATATTAAGTGCTTGTTGCTTGTATGTAAACACATAAATCGACATTACCAGTGTGACACTTATTTTTAAGTAATTGTAAGATAAAGAAAACGGACCAATTGCAAACAGAGAAAGCTGTTAAACCATCCCAATGATGAACAGCATTCTCTTACTACTGTTATGCACTGTATGGCCATAAGGGGGCACTCATCCCATACAATAACACAGACTGTCCTATCAGCTCTGTCCTATCAGGACTCTTCTGCTCACCCCAAAACCACATGAGGAAACAGTCTCATCTCTCTCTCAAGGCCCGAAAAAGACAGTTTACTCATTTTGTAAGCAGTTCAAGCATTTCATTGTCTTGTAGTGATTGTTTTACTACATTTTCTGAGGCATAAATAGCCCAGATCATTAAATTATTTTGACTCATGCTTATATGGGCATATCGAGATGGTAAATATTCCTGCTCAAATACTGATACATTTCAAACACTGATTTATTATAGTCGCAATGAGATGCTTCTCTAAAAAAAGTATCTGCATCCCACTGACAGAGTCTTTCATTTACTGTTTACAGTAACAGCTGGGAGGAGAATTTGCATAAAAACACATGCACTCATCAGTTTACCATCAAATCTGAACTTTGTTTACACATCACACAAATGTTAAAAAAGCATTTATCTTAGACGCTGGATGAAACTCATTCTGCCGTGAAAAATAAACAGCTCTGCTTTGAAACAATGAGTACGTTTTTAGCACAAGCTTTAATTGCAAATATAATAAATTCAGTTTTGGTAAAATCTGATCTTGTCATTAAAAGCAACATGTGCGAGTACATTTCTGTTCCTCAAGTATCAGTGCTTTGATATTTCTGTAAACGTCTCCTCCTGTGTCATATAATACAATGTCTCTATGGTTACTGAAACACTCTCACCGAGACCAATGCACACTTTGTCATTTCGGATGCTCATTGCATTAGTTGTGGCTAGACGACATTTGTTTACTGCGGCCCCTGCTGGTAGGCACACCCTCGTGCCGCCCGTCCTGACCATCAGCGTTAATGGGACGTCACGCCACCATGGCAATGGCAAGCAGCAGTGTTGAGCTGTGCGGCAGACCCCCAGCTGTGGTCGGTGGCCCACGTCCCCTTCCCAGCATGCCCCATGCTGGGGAGCAGGTGAACGGCCGGGCTCCAGCGGGACCGCTCACTTCCAACATGGCTCCGTCCCCCGTGCCACATGGTCACATGGACGCTTGCCCTCATGCAAATGCACAGCCTGAAAAAATGGCTCTGTCTCATCTCTGGAAGGTGTCTGGCAGTGGCGTTTCTCATGGGAGACTGAGCCAGAGTGAGGCACCTGTCAACCATTTTGGAAGATGACGGATAGCTGCAACATGTACAAATCGCAGGAGGAGAGCTGACAAAGATGTCTGCTTGGTTAGCTGTCACTATCAGCTCGCTCGGGAAGTGCGTTTAGGAAAAAGAGGATAAAAATACTGGTTAAGCATCAGTCACAGAGTGAAATAATAAATCAGTTTCACATTTCTGAAGCACATTTTGAGTTTGACCTAAACTCACAACTTAAAACGTTTATATTGCCATACATGAAACACTGACAGTACAACACTAGCTAACAGGAAACGTTCTCAGAACTTTGACTAATGTTCTCTAAAAGTGGAATGTTTTAAGAATGTTATGGAATAATGCGTTTGAATAATCTTATAACCAAGCAATAATGTTAATACAGCGTCCAACAAAAAAAATCGAATGTTTCTAGAACATTTAAAATGACATTTTCTGCATTCTATTACTTTATAGAAACGTTGTTTTTCAACCTATTGTTAGGCTTTTTCACAATCCATGCTGAGAAATCCTGAATGTTTGCACCATAACTCTGCCGTATTTCCACATATTGCGTAAAGCATGAGCTAATTATGTCCTCCATCGCTTCGAGCAACTGAAATAAACAGTCAGAGGCTAAAGGACCTAATTGCAATTGTCGGCTGCTGCGGAGGGAGGGAACACATTCTGTCGGCCTGGCACGGCCCGTCCACTGCCCCAGGTACTGCCACACGGCCATCTGGAGCTGACATCTGTCTCTCTATTGATCATGAGAGTTTAGCACTTGATCAAACAGACTGCGACAGGAAATTGCTCTTTTCCCCACAGTAAAGGTGGGCGGCAGGCACAAGGGTAATAGAGTGGAACAGATTCGCTGGGGCTTGCCACGGCACACACCAGCTCTGGCACCTACAGCAAACGTGGGACGGGCACCAGTGGACATGCTGTGCCAGTGTGTGTCCGCATCAACTGCTGTGTGTGCCGGAGTGTGTGGCATTTGGGAAAACACGGTATTCTCTTTTATTTGCCCCACCACAATCATCCCAGAAATGAAATGGTAAAAAGTTTTGGAAAGAAAATGGCTGATGGTTACATAGCACCAAAACTTTTTTTGGTATTAAGTGTTGAAGAAACACAAACACAAACTCACAAAAGCGAGAAAGAGTGTCAAAAATGAGCCCAAATGTATCTGGAAAATATTCTGTGAGATAAATGCACCAGATGGAGAACGCTGTGTTTCTGAAACACAGATTCTGCACCTCAGAAAACTGCTGAATACCAGAAACATTTTAATGAGCACAAAACATCTGCTAAACTTCTCATGCTAGACCAATGAAATACTTCTAATAAGAACCAGAATATGTATAGCTATAGCATCTTTTAATTGCATACAATGCAGATAAATAAGAGCGTTTTTACAAACCACACATTTACAAGTGTGGATTAAGTATGCAAACATTTTGGGGCATTATACACATTATACAGTTCTAAACATGGTTTTACATGAAAGCGAAACAAAAAACATGCATGTGAGAATTTCAAATACAATACATGCACCTGCAGTTCTAGTTAAAATACATTTCAACCCCTTTGTGCATGTGCTGAGGTCGCATTTTTAGCAGACACCCTAAAGCATCAGACACTTCGCATGTGTAATCCTGCTCATGTTAACTTCAAGATTCAAATTTAAACTGCACTTGCAGTTTGAATTGTTAAAATACAATTTAACCCCCAGTGCATGTGCTGAGGTCGCATTTTTTGTAGACACGTTGCTGCAACATTTTGCACACGCAGTTTTGCTCATCATGCGTCACCGGTCCTCTTCTTGCCCCTTATTTCTCTTTCCTGCAGCTGATTAAAACCTGTGACCACTCACCATCTCACATTTCCATTCAATCTCAGGGCACTAAAGCCAGATACTTTAGCAAGGAGAGAGAGAGAAAGGAGAGTCCTCTAGCCCAAGGAAGAACTAGCTGAAAGTAGGAAGGAGGAGAAAAAAATATGACCAGGGGACGTGATAAAAAATTATCAGCGAGTGTGTTTTCCTGTTTGGTTTTAATCTACATTTAATTAAATTCTTATCTGCTGTGTGCTTATGGCTGCATTTGAATGGCACAGCTGCATTCATTATGAATGGCAAAATTGAACTTGGCGCATTGTGTGTGGCCCAATAAAGCAACAAGGCTCACTGCGGTGCATGCAGGAGAAAATCAAGTCAATTAAGACGCTCTTTAAATTACCACTGTATAAAAACGCAGAGCGTTGCATGCGCCATAATGAAATCCTGACAGACAGAATGCAAACAGTCAGCATGTTTAATATACAGCATACTTGAGCAGCCCGTCGCACGAGTCCGCCCCATCCTGACCCAGCTAACAGTTTTAGGTTTTAACAACATTTCCCTGCTGTTTCCATTAAGTAACAAAGATATTAAAGTTGTTATTTTAAAAGTTAACATCCAGTTTTTGTAATGTTGTATTTACATAATTGCTTGGTTGTAAGAATGTTATTCAAACATTTTTAATTCTGTAACTTTTTAAGATGTTTTATTAACCTATACTTTAATAGCGCTTTTTGATATATGATATACAACAATAAAAAAAATGTTCTACTAACATTACTGCAAGAACATTTTTAATAGCTTTGAGAAAACTTTCAGACAATGTTAGCCAATGTTCTGAGAACATTCCCTGTGATGGGCCCAAATCTACTGAGCAAATTATCTGATCTATGCTTTGTGTATTATTATTCCTCCTAAGGATTTTTTAAAGAATCTTAATAAAAAAGACACAATGACATCTTTGCAATTTCATAAAAGGGTTCATATAAGGCTCAATAACCACAGACCTGAAGTATATTTAAATACACACATCTCAGATCAGAAAGCAAGCAGATGCGCATGCACTGCATCAGAAAAGGTGCAGTGATACACAATAACGTTTGTGATGAAAAGCAGGATTTGTGGGATGCAAGCAGAAGGCAATTCAACAGAGAAACCCCAAACAGAAAAAAGTCACAACAGAGTCAGACCTGCCAAAATCCTCGATTTCAGATCAGACCTGTGCATGTGTGTGTGATACATGACTGTGGTGCATTACAGAAGTATCACAAAAGATAATCGCTTCTCACTCTAGCAGTGCTGGACTGACTGTCAGATCTGCTTTTTAAAATAATGTTGAGGGAGTTAAGCATTTTCAAAAGTCCCCGTGTGCAGGTTATCTTAGGCATTCTGTGTTTGCCATTCAAATCTTAAAGGGACATGAGGAAACACATCTGTAGTGGAGAGGAACTGAAATGTTGTTGCAGAGGGAAAGATTATCTGTCGCATGGCCTTCGGAGATGAAAATATTTTCTGCATGCTTTAATTGCCGCCACAAGAACAGGAGAAGAAATATGAACTGTTGCAGCGAATCAACTCAGTTTTAAGCTGTTCGTTACGTCACATTTACTGTCGTATCCCTGTGTAAACATGCGTCACTGCTCACATGCTGTTTGTGTAAGAGCAATGGAGCTCAAGATACAGAGATATCAATAGAGAGAGAAAACAGCACTTACATATAAATGTATAGCAGTGTAGCCACAATGAGATATATACAAAACAATAATGCTAACCTTGTTTCTCATATTTGTGTAATTTTCCATTATTTGTTTTTTATTAGTATTTTTTGTACTAGAAATCTGTATTTGCTTGATAACTGATTTGATAACTGATAACTGATGTAAATTTCTTACATTTAAATAAAAAACGATTAATATATATATACACACACTGCACTGATACTGTAGCTGGTCTGTACATCCATTAACTGCTGATAGACTACCATAATCCAACCACAGTCCAGCAGGACTATATTTATGCTGCCCTTTAAATGACGAGGGTCAAATGCATAAATCTTTTTGGCTCTTTAATGACGGTGGATTGTAGATTAAAGCTTCTTTGGTTATCTTTTAACAAACACACACAACATGGCGTTTGGGTTTTGATATGCTGTCTGACTGATTCATTTGCCGCATGGTCTCAATTGTCTTTGTAATTGACCGGCGATATGGAGACACATGACACGGTTGAGCAGCAGGTCTGTGAACTGCTCGCGGCTGAAACAAACCCAACGTCTAATTATCATCATAAAGCATTTCTTTAGTGACAGTGTGACACCTGTAACCTTCATTTGCACATGCTGAAACAATACAAAGTGTTTATTTTGTGGCTAATGTATGCATTTGCTAATGAGTTGATTTTGAGTTGAAAGCGTTGAAAGCCTGTTGATTTTAGCTACACTTGCGGAAGAAAACAATCTTATAAATGACACGCTTACTTTCTGATTTGTTACAATGAAACTTGATATACAGCATATATCTAGCTTTTAAATATGCACATGGATTCTGTCTTATAATGTGCACTAGGCCTCGTAACATGCCCGACTACTGCCAAATCTGAAACTTGGAATACATTCGGTTATTCTAATTTTAATTTAAAAATGGATATTTGCGGACAGCCACTGGTGCGAGTAACCCACTGCTGTCAATCTCTGAGTCTCCGGCTGGCTGAGCTAAGCAGGTTTAGAGCAAAACTCTTCAGTGAGATGAACTGGAGACTTTTGGCAGGACTCTGGCGGTAGTTTGGTTATTATCTGAGAAACACCCTAAACCGCGACACATCAGGCCTGATGTTAATGTGTTTCTCTGAGGATCACCAAACTGCTGCCACATGGGTCACGGTGGTACTGCAGCTCCAAATCACTTGAGATGTCAAGCTCGAGCTGGCGACCTCTGCCTCGGCACACCAAGCACTTAGAAACTTAATTTTTGAAAAATGTTATTTAAAATGTCCCAGGAACGTTTCCGTTTTAGATGTAGTATTAATGCTAATGCTTGCTAATAAGAACGTTATGCAAACTTAATTCTGTAATGTTTTAAAC
>JAZGTH010000015.1:3052500-3150000 GCA_036877525.1 Chromobotia macracanthus | reverse complement strand
GGCCATTTAGAGAACATTAGCCAATGATCTGAGTATGTTCCCTGTTAGCTGGGGAGAGAGAGAGAAGCACAAAGTAATTTACAGTTCAGGTTAGAAAGTTTACGCCTGTTTTTTCTTTATTTATCCCCACAGACCTACAACATCTGTCAAGGCGAGTCTTTTCTCGGCTCCTGTCATTGTGTGGAGCTCCATGCAGCAATTACAGAAGAAAGAAAGCTGATTGTGTGAGACTACACTGCATGACAAATACAGTGACGAGGGTGGAGGGACGCCGCCGCGTCCTCGTCGACGCACTAGCTTAGCCGCTCTCATTAACGTGAAGCTCGGCACTGTGACGACACTAATACAGTTGGATAGGTGTGAATAATACCTAATGCCACCTAATTACTCAGACACTAATATGCGGTACGTTTCGCAACAGCGACGGCTCTGTGGTAACGGCAGTATCTGGGGAACAATCGAGCGGCTTTAAGTCACCCAAGGGTGAGCGTTATAATTAACTGAGTAAAGAGATTTTCGTTCTTTATTTTACGAGAAAGAAAGAGAGAAACAATTGTTTGAGATAAACAAACCAAATATCTTCGCATTGTAGTTGAAATTTACCAGAATATGATATGCTGTCAGTTTACCTCAGCTGTGAAAGGGTAGCTAATACCTTACTGTCGAACAGTTTCACTGTATGCAAATGTTTCCCACAAATATTTCTTGTCGACTACAGTCAGTCATCACTAATGTTTGTGCTTATTTACTGACGTCAAACTTGATGTATCATATTTAAGTGATATTGAAGCAGAAGGGAAATATTGAAGTCAAATTTGCATTTATTTTTAGCAAATAATGACTTAATTTTCAGACAAAGCTATCATACAACTTCAGAATAATACGGAAACAGATTATTTTTCCTTTATTTTCTGTTACAAGTAAGAAGCAATTACTTGAGATAAACACCAAATATCTTTGCCCTGTAGTTGAGATTTACCTGCATACTAAAAGCTGTTGTTTACCTATCAGCTTTGTGTTTTTTTCTCAGGGAGCTGTGGAAGGGAAGATAGTGCCGTCGCTGAAGGATATCACCCAACATTGACATTATATGCAAATCTTGTTTATGATCCAGCAGGCGGTACAGTTTCTGTCTTGGTCGAGGCCGGGCAGCCCACGGCAGCTTCCCAGACCCACAGCACTGAATCGGGCCTCTAATGAGATCTCATGGGCCGCGGTTAGAGAGTCACTTTGTACCGTAGCGATGGAGAGGTACCGCTGCGTCTCCGAGGCCTCCATATGTTGCCCAGGAGGCTGAGAGTCTAACCCAGTGTTTCAGACACTCAGTGTTTCTAATTCACTTTCTCTCCGCTCACACTCACAGTAAAGAAGGTGATGGAACTTCCAGAACTGTGCCAGTCGAGTGCAACTTTATTTATGCCCCCTCAGGCATTTACTGCAGTTTCCTGTCTGGTTGTGTTGAAAGACCAATCGAAACTTATAGTTATCACTTTCACTTATGCAGAATGTGGAATGTTAAAGCTGCAATTCATATCTTTTCTGGTTAAAAATGAACAAAAATCAATTATTGAGCAAGTACATGACAGATCTCCTAACTTTACCCCCATTCGCAACAGTAAGGTTATGACGATGATTTATAATTTGAGCTGTCGATCCAATTTCCTGTTAGTTTGGCTTCATTTGACGTCAACAAACGTAATGAAAAGCACGTAAATAACCTGCAATTTTATGTTTTAAACAGAAATGATGATAGAGAGACAAAAGGTCTGGATTGCAGCTTTAAGTTAGGCACAACAAAATGTAAAAATACGCCATATATATATATATACGCCATGCACAAACCTGACATTCACAGCCACAAAAAATTATATTTCATGTGTGATTGTATGTATTTCATAATATGATCTGTTTTTCAATATACATTTATTTACCTGCTTGTTAATACACAAGCTGGCAACTGTTCACTGGCTACAGTTAGTTAGCATGAGAATTTTTTCTTTTAATGATTAATATTAATAAATGTAACTATTTATTCATAATTTATGCCTATCAACTTGTGCCTAGGAACAGCCCTAACACGGTAAAATCAAAGTAATGCCTTTAAAGCAATAATGCTTATTACTTTATTTTATTCATTTTCTGGCCTTTTCACACTTATATTAACAGACGCTTAAAGCAGATTGGAATTGTTGAGGAAATACAGAAAGAAAAGGAGTGGGTACCAAACCAGATTCAAACTCATGTCCCTCATATGAGCACTGTGGCTTAATGCATGCTAACTGCTAAGCCACAGGTTGTCACTGATTTCAGATGACGTGGGGCCGCTCAAACAAACAGAGCTAAGTTAAAGCTAGGAACGTTAAAGGCAATCTCTGAAAGGTTAGCAATAGCAAGCTATCTTTAAAAGCATTAGATCCCGCCCTCCCTTCAGAGCCTCTCCAAAGCCACGCCTCCTCCAACACATGAATGTATACATAGTTTGACAGGCATGTAGGACTGAGTGCAATGATTGGACAAACATTTTATGGTCCTGCACCTTTTACAGAGGATATATATTTATATTAATATACTTAGACCACTTAGTGATTGCTATCAGGTTGTGAAGAGACTTTCAACCAGCATAACAAAAAACGTTTCTGGAAAAAAAAACAGTCTATCCTGCCTTAACAATAAGCAACTAGAGTCATCTTCCCAGAAAGTCAGATCTAACCTCCCATAACTCCTTACTTTCAGTTCTTATCATCAAATATCTAATCCAGACAAGCCACTCATTCCTCTTTAATCTCACGCATCCTCTTAAAATTGTCGTCTCTGTTTCTTCCTCGACTCGATTTACTGTTGACCCTCAAAAGCACAGAAGTCATCTGCACGGCTCATTAATGAGCCTTTTTCACTATATTGTCTCATCCAGCCGATGAAGATCTCCATCTTCCATTGGAGGAATGAATGGAGGAGATTAGGATCAGGCGTATGCCATTAGCCTCAAATGAAGTGCTTCACGCCGAGCAGATAACAAGCAGATGTGGCGAGATAGTGCAGCAGAGCGGGGAAATGGCAAAGAAAGTGTGCAAATTGGGCTTACACATCATGAAACACTATTATTACCAAATTAGCCCCAGGTTTTCCCGCCCATCGCGATAAAAAGGAGAAAAAAACAACAACGCGTGACAGTTAAAGCCACAATGACCCCAAAACGTAATTTTTTCTGTCGTCATTTAATCACTCCAGTAAAAAATGTTCACTGCTTTTATGCTCCACAGAAGAAGCTAAGCATTATGGGACTTGTGCGACACAAAAAATGAACAATAAAATACAAGCATTAGTTTAGTTCAAAAAAGTTTCTTTCAGGCACTGAAGTTATTCTGCGACTGAAGGAATAACATAGAATATTGTTTAACTTCAGCCATCATTGATTTACAAACTGAGGTGAACGTATGCGACCTGGTTTGGCCGTGAGCAGATGAATTGAATTGTACTGCGACAAGAATTCTTTTGCGTGAAAATGAACGTATGGGCCATTCATATGTATATTGAACTTTTCGTCTCGTGATTACACTGGTTTAGCTCTTGTAAAATGGGGCACAAAATGTGTAAGGCACAGCCGTGAGGGAATAAGTTTGGCATGGGGAGAGAGAGAGAGGGAGAGAGAGAGAGAAAGATGAAGGGAGAGAGAGGGAGAGAAAAGCTGGCAGGCAGGTTGAGGCAACGCCAGCGCTGCCCGCGCCATGCGGTGAGGCTGGACAGTGGATGCCAGCAAACGTGGCGTGAAGAGGAAAGATCAAACAACAAGGGCTGCAGATCTTCACCAATCTGCTCTGTATTACTTCATCAGCCAGAGAGCAGTCGAACCCGTAGCCAGGAACCAGCCGCCTCCCAAAACCACATAAATAGTGCGGTGTATGAAACAAGGAGGGGAAACAACAAAGACCTAATATAAAGAATTTTATGTTAGTATCTGGCTCATGATACAACAACAATGTTTAATGTACAGCTACTCAGTTTAACTCAAAATATTGATTATTGGTTACTGGCAGGTTAATCATCACAATACTTTATTGTTATTCTTTAATGAAAGATGAAAAATATGATTTTTCATTTTTTTTTAAATGTGAGCAACCTGCTTCACCACCAGGCTTCTATGTGTGCTCAGTGACGCCCCTACCAGACTCCATGATGATACACCGAATCTGCGTCAGCTGAAAGCAGCAGACGGTAAACAGGCTCGGCCATCTCCTACACCAGGACAGATGGTCAAATGATACAATATGCTTTCCAAAAAACCACAGCACACTCCGAGCACGGCAGTGATGGTGCTGAGGGTGGAGCGGTCTGGTGTGTTTTGAGGCTGATGAGTAAGATCGGAGCCAACCCCTATTGCTGGTGATTGATTTCACAGATCTATGTGTGTGTGTGTGTGGTGAACATCAGTGATATTTTGGCTCAGCACCTTAAACTGCTGCTGATCTAGAGACTACAACAGCGAACAAAGATGGAAGGACAAAGAGAAAGACTTAATTCTAATTCACAGAAAGGACAAATCACAAATGAGATCTCACTTCTCATTAATGTCTCAACTGTTTCTCTGATGAGATTTAATGAAAGCAAAGAGAGACTTACTAAAGTCTCCTGTGTATTCAGATGTTTCCTGAAAAAATGATCTAGTATCGTCATACATCCGAGACAACAAAATGAACGTTTCTCATCAAATTCGTCCAAGACCAAATCCTCAGAGCAATTTAACGTAACTCTATGCCAAGAATTAACCAATTTTTGTGTCTATTTTTGTTTCTCCTCAGAAATTTCAGACGAAACACCTGAGAAGATGAGATGATTTTTTTCATGATGTAATTCCCCTGTTCAAGACACTAATATTAAACTGTAATGAATGAATGAATTAATATTAAAACATCTTGCTTTTTATGTCTAACAAAGACAATTAAAATGTAAAAACCACTGTCACAGAAGAAATCCCTGAAAAAAAGGCAGCCAATAAGATTTTAAGGGGGTTTTCAGAGGGTTGATGGGATAGTCATATCCTGTGAAATAATATCTCACTAGAATGCCCAGCACCAATGAGGAGCCGGGCAGCTTTACTTGCCCCGCCCCCTGTGTCCCTCAGGAAGGGGCCTGGACCCCGTCTTCTGTGGCCCTGTTCAAGCAATTAAGCCCAGCTCTGTGTTTTCTGAGGGGTACGTCAAGTGAGAAAAGTCATTTTGTGGCGCTGCACTCTTCAGTTACGGTCATGCTCAGTACCGGTGCAAATTAAAACTCTCACGCCAGCCCTATGTAAATAGAGCGGCGGACCTCGCTGCGCTTTAATGAGCCATAATATGAAAGAGCAGAATAAAACTACCGGACGCTTGACAGGTGACGTGCTGCAAACTTTCTTAAGAGAGAGAGAGGGAGGGAGAGAGAGATGGGAACAATGAGATATTCCAGAATATTCCAGCAAAGTTCAGGTCTCCAGAGACGGAGACTGCTGGAGGCACTTCTGAAGGAGGAGAGAGAGAGAGGTACAAAACCTGTACAAAGCTATTTTTCTGCATTCGACAGTGGAACAGTAAACCAAAATTTCTGAAAAATATGATTTTGCTCTTCAATGGCAATTAATAGTGACTGCTCCAAATGGTTGAAAAATGATTTATATATATATATTACACAATGATTGTTTTCATTGTGTACGAGCTCTTTCTTTAAAACATACATCATTTCTCTTCAATCCCCTGAAAAGCTGCCATCTGAAAATCTCACATGGATTACCCATCACCAAATCTGCTCTGCAGGCAGAACGGGGGCGAGCGAGTGGAACTGAAGCCTCTTTGCTTAAGATGGAGTCAAGCTACAGAATCTGCATCCATGTTTGCCGTTTAATTCCAAACATCTCATCCCATCTTCCTGTCACTTACAATGTCATAGAATCCATATCAAGATTAACAGGAGTCAGGGCTCAAACAATGAAAGAGAGAGGAGTTGGAGGACCCAGCTAACAGGGAACATTTCATTAAAGTGCTCAAACAGTTCGAAACATTCTTGCAATAACATTAGTAAAACTTTTTTTAACATATGTCAAAAATGCTATTCTGAAGTTGTTAGTGGATGGTTTTAAAAATGTTACAGAATCATCACTGAACAGTGTTTTTGCAATAACATTAATACAATGTCAAAAAACTGGACAATTTGAACGCTCTTAGAACATTCCAAGTACATTTTTTTAACGATTTTGTTACTTAATGGAAACATTACAGAAAGCTTCTGACAACCTAAAATTGTTAGCTGGACTCAAAGTTCATTGTTTAAAGTATATAAGTTTAAACCACCACGCATTAAACCACCAATGCATGTGTTGCACACATCATGATGAGCAATCTATCTCTGCATGCGTCCTCTGCTGTAGCAGATCACAGAAATGCTGTTTTACAAGGGACAAATCTCATCTTAACAACTTTGTCTGACCTTGAGCATGTCTGAATAACACTGTAAAATGAATACAGCTCGCTGCATAAAAAGAGCTGTCGCATTATCTGCATTCCACCTCTAATTAATATGAACAGCGGCGGGTGAGCCGTTATTTATGACTGAAGCTGTATGGGGTGACCAACACAATAATAATCTGCTCTATATTTTTATTGGTGTTGATGAATGGCTTTATTTCACACCAAACAGCCATGGAACATCGCAGCTTGCAGATCACACACGCGTTGATTACTGCGAGGGGGCTGTTATAGATGCAGCGTTGCTTTCCTGAGCTCTATGTGTGTGTGTTTACTTTACCTTCAGTGGAAGGACGTTCTCATTACACAGCTATGGTCAGTTGATAAAGCACTACACCCCCACTCGCCTGCACTGTATTAAATTGTAAACCCTGGAACTAATTTCTAGATACAACCCAGCTAACAGGGAGCGTTCTCATAATGTTGACTAACATGCTTTTAAAGTTCTCTCAATGTTATCAAATAACATTCTTGCAGAACATCTTTAATGTTATATATCATATATATATATATAATAAAGTTATTTTGAAGTGGTTTGTGAGCATTTTAAAATGCTACAAAATAATATTCTTATTTTTAACCAAGCAATAACATTAATACAACATCAAAAAAACTGGACGTTTTGAACGTTCCTAGAACTTCCAATGTAACATTTTTAACATTACTGTTAATGTTATGGAAACATTCTTGGGAAACCTGTGTCGGAAGCAACATTATGCTTCTGTAACGACTCGAGAGTTCACACTGAGATGTTTCTCCTGTTATTTTTTAGCAGAAATGAAACAGACACATTACACAATTGTTGACATACAGTAAGAGCATAAAGCTATACATTTAAGCATAGTTCAGATTTTTTGGTCTTGAATAGACAAAAACTGTGAGTTTGTATTGAAATCTCTGACTTTGGTGAATTTTAGACGTTCATCTGTTCTTAACTTCAGAGGCGCTTAGTGTTTTCTCACAGGAAAGCGTTCAGAATGTACCAGCTGAGGAGCACAAGTCTCTGAGTGACAGTCTTTTACAAAACATCAGCGAGAGAATGAGGCTCCAGAGTTATCGTTTATAATTAGCAGGACATGTCGCTAAACGCATTTTCCTGCGTTAGATAACGGTGATCCATCCTTCCCAATTTTGTAAAGGCAGGAATTTGGCAGGATTATTTGTCTTTTTATTAATTCAGCGAACAAATCCTCAATTATTTTCCAATCCTTCTTGTGATAGGAGCACCTCTGTTTGCTGCCGCGCTCTCCTCTTCGACTGGCCGGCCTGCCTTCTCAATCGTGTGTTTTGTTTCTGTCTTTAATGAACAGTTGGATTCTTTTATTTCCCTACAAGTGCTGGATTTGTCTTATCAACCTCGTTCCCTTTGAGGGTAGCCAATAGGTTTTATCCACAGATGTATCATTTTCTGTGCTTCCTCTTTTTTCCCCGTATAAAGAGAACGAACCACCTCGTCAACAAACCTCTACGGAGAGACAGATTAAGAACCTCAACATCACCTAGCTTCCCGACACGCTCGCGACCGGTTTGTGTAAAACTCAATTAAACCGGTCCCCGCTGAATTCCACATTACACTACATTAAACAGAAATTCCTCAAGCGTGATGACAAAGCCGCGCTACGGAGGCTTTCCCGCCTTCGTCTTTGGGGTTTTGGCCTCTCTTCCGTTCTAAAGCGGCTCAAAGACAAAGTCGCAAAACAAACTTTGTGCCGTATTTATCTGTGAAGTGGTAAACGGCAGCCAGTGCCCTTGATTGTTATATAAACAGCTTTAAACGTTAGCTGATGTTCACTCAGGGATAATGCGAGTCCTTTGCCGATTATAAACACATATTATCGGACGGGAGATGTTTCTGGAGAGAGCTGCCAAAACTTCACCGTGCAAATAACCCAGCTCACAACATTTCCATAACATTTCCATTAAGTAACAAAAACGCTGTAATTGTTGTTTTGATTGTTCTAGGAACAGTTTTTCAGATGTTGTATTAGTTATTGCTTGGTATAGAACGTTTTTTAAATGTTCCACTTACAGCTTAAAAATAACGCTTTTGATATATAATATTAAACACAACTGGGAACACCATTAAGTGTCCTGAGCTATATAAGAGCAAACTCAGAGCAATACGATTATCCTCCAGGATAACGTGTGTGTGTGTCCCTCCCTGCCCATCTGCCCTGGAACACTAGAGCTGTGCGAACCGTCTGTACTGCACCAGTAGGCGTTTTATGATGCTGTCCATAAGATCTGAAACACACATACACACATTTACGTGTGCCGGGTCGGGGGTTCTCTGCTGCTTATGCCCCGGACAGACACCACCTTCATGTCTGCTGTGTTTCCTCTTTAGTGTGGCTTCAGATGTGCCCTCCCTAATACTGCCTGCGTAAAGGTCAGACCACAGCCCAAGCCATAAAACACACACCCGCACGAACTTAAACACACACACACAAACTCACACACACACACAAACTCACACACACACACAAACTCAAACACACACTCACACACAGACACAAACACACACAGACACAAACTCAAACACACACAAACTCAAACACACACACACACAAACTCAAACACACACAAACTCAAACACACACAAACTCAAACACACACAAACTCAAACACACACACACACAAACTCAAACACACACACACACAAACACAAACACAAAATCAAACACACACACAAAATCAAACACACACACAAAATCAAACACACACACAAAATCAAACACACACACATACACACAAACTCAAACACACACAAACTCAAACACACACACAAACTCAAACACACACAAACTCGAACAAACACACACACACACACACAAACAAACTCAAACACACACACAAACTCAAACACACACACAAACTCAAACACACACACAAACTCAAACACACACACAAACTCAAACACACACACACACACACACACAAACTCAAACAAACTCAAACACACACAAACACACACAAACACACACACAAACTCAAAAACCCACAAACTCAAACACACACACACACACAAACTCAAACACACACAAACTCAAACAAACTCAAACACACACACACAAACTCAAACACACACAAACACACACAAACACACACACAAACTCAAAAACCCACAAACTCAAACACACACACACACACACACACAAACTCAAACACACACACACTTCTATTGTTTTATACACAGCTAGTTATAAACAATATAACCTAACCATAACCCACAGTCTAACCCTAACAGAAAACTGTCAGCATTTTTACAATTTAACAGGAGGTTAAATTGGTTAAAGGTTAAATTTCAATAGGAGGTTTTGTTCAGATCGGTTTTGCTGACTTTTGGGTACAAATTTTTGCCCCTCCCACACACACGTTTACTTATCTATCTACATGGGGACATTTCATAGATTTCTATTGTTTTTTAAAACACACACACACACACACACACACACACACAACTCAGCATTTAATGACCCTGCAATAAACTGAATAACTAGCAGCACAAAGCCTCCACTCAAAGAAGCAAACGTTTCTGTATTTTCCCAGATGATGATCAATTTCTCTTCGCCACCCACTGGAAAACGCAGAGTCTCACCTGCTTCATTCCTGACATGAAATATTACCAGCAGCACTTCAGAGAGCCTGGCCGCTGGATAGCATCCATCCCTTTGCTATAAGAAACAAACAAACCAACAAAAACCTCTTTGACCTTTCACCCAACACGGGACGTACAACTGATAAGTGAGCGCCAATTTTGTCTCTCTTTTGCGTTTTTGCAAACTGCGTATTTTTTGCCTTTGGCCCAAGTTTCACCTTGCTGAGCCCGTGCCCTTTATTAAAGGTAGTAATGGCTGCCAAGTCGCCTCTGGCTCTCTTAGATTTGTCAGTCGTGAAAGAGGGTGAAAAGGAAGATAAATCTTATTTCGCCAGCTAAGAGCTTCTATCTCACCAACAGAATGAGAACCTGGGCCCTGAAACACTCGCTTTGTTGCCTTAGGAGGCTCTGAATCGAAGCCTTGTCCTCGCTGATCAAACCAGGATTTATGGAAGCATCATAACTTCCGACAACATCCACCGGCTTATTAATTTTATATGTTTCTGGCCATTCCCTGATATTTTCAGTCTTGACAGTCACTCAAGATAAGCCAACAGCCCCTGACAGGATAGAGTGTGGGTATATTTTTCTCTGTTGATCTGCTGAATAGGTTTCGGCTGGAACCTTGAGAGCCCCCGCCGCGAGTTGATTTGTCGACCACCTTTTTTTGTCTTCTTTTATTCGCTGCCATTGCTAACGGCCTTTAAATCAACCCAAAGCCTGGCTCGAGTGAAAAGAAGGCCACCTCGTGGCGACCAGAAATCACCTGCACATGCTGACGCGCACTGAGAGTGAATCAAAACGTAAGTAATCAGGAGGTTGTGGAACAACAAGCTGGTGTGAGAGTCACAAAGCATATAGTGGTTTCTTAAAGCTGCAATCCGTAACGTTTTTGGTTAAAAATGAACAAAAACAGTTAATGAGCATGACAATACAATACATGACGGATGAGTGTCTAACACAATCTCCTTTATTCGAGTTATTTACTCTATTTAAAGGTATACGTTTATTATAATGAGTTATAATTTGAGTTGTCAGGTTAGATTTTGTTTGGAAATGTCAATTTGGCTTCTGTCATGTACTTGCTTAATAACCACATTTGCTCCATTTTTAACCCCAAAAAAAGTTATGGACTGCAGCTTTAAACAGAATGTGGTTTAATAACATCGTTTACACTGTGATCTGTGAATGTTCATCATCCGGCTTTTGTTAAGTACATGTTTCATTGATTTTCACATCATGGCAGCATAAGACCATCAACCATAAATTTTTATGTGTGTCTATAAACGCTAATGACCTCTGCAATGTAAGGATTATTACAACATTATGCTCTATATGACATCACCCACAGAGACCAGACAGATGGTGGTACCTACTGTATCACCCCCCCACCTGCAGTGCACAGGAAGAGAGGAGACTGGACTTGGTAAAGGCAGGGTAGGCAAGATGTGGAGAGGCTATTTTTGATCAAAAATATTGCACATGTGCATATCACATTGATTTGCAATAACTGAATGATTTTAATAGTTCATAAAGTTATGTATAGTCAGTTTTAGATCAATGCAGAGAGAACAGAGAAGCTATCAGAAGGTTTCTTTTCCAAGATTGTGAAACATTTATGTTGATTATGTAATTTTTTTTAATACATTTTAATGTAATTTAATTGATTTTACAAATTTAAAGCATAATCGTATTGCAACGAACTATTGCATTATCGTATTGCATTATCAAGTTATCGCATTTTTCTTCAGGATTGTGCACCTCTAGTTGGTGAGTTCGACTCAGCAGCTGTGATTTTAATGAATCAAATCGTAATTCTGACTTCATTATTTGTTTGTCATCATTTAGATTTTTTTGCTTAACACTTCTTTAAACAACACAGATTAAACAACATAAGAAATATACTGCATTATAATATTTTAAATCTTTAGAATAAATGCATGTATTATAAAAAAATGAATAAAATATCTTCCAAAAATGTTGCCTTATCTATCTAAAAAAATGTTTAAAACTTATCGAAACAAGTCTGAGAAACCGACAGATTTCATTGTCAGACACAGCGTGGGATAAAGGTGTAAAGATGGTTTCGTGAAGACAGACAGAAATGATTTAACGGCAAAACTCTTCTCATCTTAGGTGACGTGATCTTTCTGCAGGTTTGGGAGAAGATGGAGAGAGTAAATGGATATCAGACCATCATGCAGGTCACCTGACGCCCACAGAGGGAAGACGGATGGTGGTCCAGTCATGTCGCCTCCTCAGCTGTACCTGCGGCCGCAGGGCTGCACTCTTTCAGCAGCATGCATTACTGTCTGCCGGTGTGTTTACCTCCTCCAGCAGGTCACTAATACCAAATGCATGTTACATACACATTTACATACCTACATTATGTACCATCACTGGTGGCTGGATAAACAAACTCTGCTGTCAGAGATCAGATAACCTGATCCACATCAGATACTTTATCACCTGAAGTCCACTTTCCTGCACCAAAACAGTCATAATTTACTCTTGGATGACTATTTTTCACTCCTCTCTGTGTTTACAGGCTATTTCTGCTACTGTACTTTACTGTACATGCAGTACATTCCAAATCCCAAGTTTGACTTTTGAAGATCTGTTTGCTGGTGAATTTGTTTTAGGAGTTTCTAAACTCTAGCTTTCAAGATCTCAAAAGGCAAATTATATACAGACTTTTACAGTCATTTTTAATTCAGTATTTTCATAGTTAAACATGCCAACCACTGTTTTGTCCTGAGTGCTCCTTGTTGAGTAAGCTGTAACAAACCACAACAAAGCTTCAGGATTCACTTGTGCCGATGTCCAAAAGCAGGAGATCGAATCACAATAATGTGCTTAAACCTGGTGAAAAATATAGCAGATGGAAAAATAGCTCACACGTGGGCAGACTGTACTGATTTAGAAACGGGAAATGAGCGTCACGGTATGTATAGATCAAGAGTAAATAACCACGGCACACAAAACAGGACTTTTCCATACTAAAAACACACATGAAAAACATCTGTTTAGCCCATAAAATACAGCTGTTTCCCCACTGCAGGCATCTGTGAGCTTCGTAACCCCATCATCCGTAATTCTGACAGATATCACTGAAATAGACCATTCACAAAAATCAGCCAATCAGAGAGAACGCTCTGTCTGTAAATAAATCTGGAGGGTGTGGTTGAAAGCATGGAGGCGTGGTCTAATTTAGTGACCGTCAAGAAGACAGTGCAGGTCAGGTTTTACCCCTGAACTGATATTTTGATATGAAAATAAAAATTATGATCATTATGAACATAAATATTTATTAATATTAAAATTACCACAAACTTAAAGCAGAATAATCAACACTACCATGATGTAAAATTACTAAAAAAATATTTTAATTAAAAAAAACTTTTAAATAAATGGAAAATAGGCATTGCAGAATTGTGTTTAAAACAGGTCAAAAATAGACCTTAAGCAAATGATATGTTCTTATTTCTTTAATTTGATTATTGTGGTGAAATATAACCAGGACACGCTCACAGCAATTATCAGTTGTCAATAACCTCACAGAATCTTGCAATGCGTCGTGGGATACATGAAATGAGAGCGTTTCTGAACTCCACATTCTCACTGAAATCTGTGTGCTGTCTGCAAATCAATGCAGAGGCATTTCTCAACATCGATTATACAATTATACAGGTTAAATCATCAAGCCCACAAGAGAACACACACACACACACACACACACAGGTGCAGGTACTTCATGAGCTGATTAGAAATGCCACGGGGGAGTTGAACATCACTCTTAAATGCTTCAGCTCTACACAATGGAATCATAATTAATAGAAGCGGCAGGAGGCAGCGACACACACACACACACACACACACACACACACACACACACACACACACACACACACACACACACACACACACACACACACACACACACACACACAACACACAGCTGAAGTATGCAGTATGAGAGACAGGAGTGTCACCAAACCCTTCTGCCTAAAGCACTTACAAATAAAGTACCATGGTGCTACCATGGTTTTCTAACATGGTACCTTGTAGTTCCTTTTTTTATTTGGATCTCTATGGTCTCCACTTGGTAGTACCATTTAAATACAACGATACAGCAATTTTAGCATCACTCCATCTGATACTGGGATTATAATATGGTATTGCCACAAGGTCTTTTTCCCTCACTTTTTTCCTGGTCTTGTAAACTGTACAACACTGTACTGTAATTCACACTGTACTGTAATTCACACTGTACTGTAATTTACACTGTACTGTAATTCACACTGTACTGTAATTCACACTGTACTGTAATTCACACTGTACTGTGATGTACACTTTATTTCTTATAAACGGACGTGCTCTCAGCTGTGTGTTTAACTTAAAGTTATGCTATTCCCTCTCGCTCTCTCTCTCTCGCTCTCTCGCTCTCTCTCTCTCGCTCTCTCTCTCTCTCTCTCTCTCTCGCTCTCTCTCTCTCGCTCTCTCTCTCTCTCGCTCTCTCGCTCTCTCGCTCTCTCGCTCTCTCGCTCTGACCGTCTGCTCTTGCAGCCTGGCTCACTGCAATCAATTATTGTTACGGAAGCATCATTAATAATTTCCTAATGAAAATGATTCTGTTGATCTCTGTTGTGTTTTAATTAAACATAATTACGCTGGCGCTCTGAGCTGCGGTTGGGATCCCTTTAGGGTGCGACCCAGTTTTAACACTCTGATAATGAAATTTTACATTGTGTGCAGTTGCTTGGTTATTATGTGTTGCAGTATTTTCAGCTGTTCAAAGATAAGAGATAATGACGCAGGCAGCTCCGCATGCTTTGCTCTGTGCTTTTTATATGGAAGATGAAAGGAAAAAATGTAATGGCCTTAACAGTTTAAAAACGTGACAGCGTTTGTCTTTTGTGTTGTTCTAAACTCAGCTGGCATGTGTCTGTCTTTTAACGCTTTAATGACAGTGTGAAAGCCCTCACCCAGGAATGCGCTTTCACTAAGACACACTGAAACAGAGATAAATATACGTTTGAAGATTCAGTGTGTACAGCGCTGAAACTGTTTTGTGTCTACTAGTGTTGGGAACTGAAAACTGGTTGCATTAAAAAAAAAATACTGGAGCCAAATGATTTTATGATGTGCATTTTCATAACTGTTAACTCACGAGCAGGGATTTTTGAGCATTCAATTTTTATTATATTTTTTTTAATCACTGTTTCATAAAATAGTTTTGTGTGTGTGTGTGTGAAATAAATGGTGTTTCTTAATGGTGTTTAATTAAGTTGGTAGAGCATTGTGTCGGCAGCACAAAGGTTGTGGGTTCGATTCCTAGGGGAGTAGACGTACCTACAAAATATATAACTTGAATGTCGTGTAAAAGTGCCTGCCAAATGCGTAAATGTCTAATGCTATCATACCAATTTGCTACTGTATATCATGTGTTATTGCCCTCTAAAAAGCATGTATTGGTCACCCACTTCTCACGATTTTTCAATTTAAATTGAACAAAATAATTGGAATCTGAACTACAGTCCTGAAATTCACATCCTTAATGCCCACATACACAGAGAGAAGATGAGGAAGAGAGATAATGAAAGAAAAAAACGGAAGGTCAAGACAGCGATGGAGGTCAAGGTTACATTTGTGGGAAACACAGAATAAAGATATGTCGAGAAGAATCAGATGGAAAGAAAATGAGCTACAAAAAGACACAGTGAATTAGTCCAGTCCTGCTCTGCATGAGCTTATGCAGAGCGCTCTTGTTACACTGGTCAATTTCCACATGCACAATGGCCAAATTTCCCCCTCGACTCCTCTGACACGCTCTATCTGTCTGTTCCTGCTTCTAAGAGGCTTAGAGGAAAAAATTTAGGTGACCTTTAAATAATCAGGCACACTAGAGCAGAATATCTGCTGTCCAAACGCATAAGAGCTCGCTGCCTGGCGCCTGTATTTGAAGAGAATAAATTTTATTTTGCTGAGCGAGAATTTAAGTCAATTTAATGACAAGCCATGTTAACAACTGCTAATACATAATCCGGCAGACTTCTCATAAACACCAACATATTTAAGTTACATAATGACTAACTTTAGCTTTATGAATCAATAACTGTCAGATTTCTGAAACAACTGAAAACATTTCAACCAGAATCCTGACAGGAAGTTAATTGTGCAAAACCATGAGAAACAAACACCCACAACCACACAAAAACATTCTCACACAAGCATTGTCACCTTAGAAAGCGCATTAAATGCGTTTAAAGCTGCAATCTGTAAATTCTCTACTGCCCTCTCTGTTACAAACATAAAATTGCAGGTTATAAGTATGTTGAAGTCGAATGAAGCCAAACCGTCATTTTCCAGGAAGTCGGACCCGACAACTTAAGTTATAAATCATTATTATGAACTTACCGTTGCAAACAGGGCAAAATAAAGAGATCGTGTTGAAGACCGATTTGTCATGTACTTGCTCAACCCAAAAAATTTTAACCCAATTACAACCCCAAAAACTGATGGATTGCAGCTTTAATTTAGGCAAAAACAAAGATATAGTGAACTAGACGAGACAGGTAATGATGGACAAAGTGTTTGTGTACAAGTTTGGTGTCCCTAGTTACCCTGATTATTCTTGTGGCTCTGTTTTCAGTGAGAATTTCCACAGCCGCTCAGAGACGTCCTCAGGGAATCACACACACTCAACAGGCCTGAATATAATACCTTAAAATGTACAGCATTGTGGGATGCATTTATTACCTGGGCAACCACACAATTCTCATCTTCTTGAAACAGTTTTAGTGCGGTGAGGGTGCTGTTGTGTGCAGGGACTGAACTGTGGAGGTTTAAGGTCTTGAGAGAACGCTGATGCAAGAATTTGCAATAAAACGTCAATAAGTTTGTGCTAAAAACTTACATAAAGATTTCAGTCTAGCCATTAGTAGAGTCTTGGCTACAGACTTACAGAATTTAAAACGTTTGAATTACATTCTTAAACCCAATACTGTTGACACAAAGTCTGAAAAACCGAACTGAAAGTTTCTAGAACATTCAAAATAACACTTAATGGTAATGTTAGGGAGCAGCCTAAAACTGTTCGCTGGGTCCGTGCATGCATCATACGCCAGAAGCTTCTGTTTTCGAAAACACAGTCCAATACAGCCGAACCAGTGACCTGGCAATTGAAACATTTCCTCTCGCTAATAAATATGAAGAAAGAGAAAAAATGACTTTAACGAAACACTTTCGAAATCCTGTTATTGGCCTTTTTGTTTCCAATATTCTGTCTCCTGGCAAAAAGATTAGATGATTTAAAAGAACTGTGTAATCTCCTTTAACAGCTTATCAAAACTTTAACGATTTGCTGATAAAGAGCACAAATGAAGGCGCTGGAAAGAGGATCAGTTCTCTAGTACAGTGAAGCGATTAGAAGAAAACGGGGAATGAAAAATCCCACATCTGCTTCGGCACAGAGGAGAATTATGGGTAATCGTGCACAAAACATTCAGCTAAATGAGAGCTCTCGCTGCTTTGTACTTATTAACTCACGTGTTGCAATGTAGTATGGCCATCAAAGTGTGTTTGCGTGTTCATATTCATTAACCTGCTTCCATTACAAAACCCTGACACGTGAGTGAACACACGTGCGGTCACGCCTGTCTCCGAGCTGTGTGCTGTTTACACGCATTAGCAAACATGAAAACAGTAAATGTCAGCAAATGACATTTGTCATAGCAAAACCAGACTGATCTCTGACCCTGTGACCTTACATTACAGACCGCACTGCTAATACTAAACATGACCCATCGCTCTGTGGACTCGTGCTGTGTAAACACACCTGTAATAAACAAAGTTAAAGAGATGCAGATAGCCGGAGTGTGTGTGTGTGTGTGTGTGTAGGGGGCAGATAAAGATCCTCTTACCTTTGCTATAAACCACACAGTTGTTTCTGTTGTCGTCAGAACTCTGCCAAGTCATATCCAGTAACCACTTGGGGCCGGAGTTTAGCACCAGCGGGACTGAAGACTTCGTCTTCTGCAGGAGTGGAGATAATACACACACAAATCATTAGTTTATTGTAAGATGATTTAGCAACAAGTTCATAAGAACAAATAATACAGTGATGTTCAACATGGCTGGTCTGGTCGGGTCAGTAACGCAGATTTTTAATTCAGGGCCTATATGAGAAAAAAGATTGTACTTTTTAGCTCAGGTAAGAGGTGCTCACATTCACAACACACATATGTGTGTGTGTGTGGGTTTACTAACCATATATTGGGGACAAATTCATACCCAAAAGTCATCAAAATGAATCTGAGCAAAACCTCTAATAAATAAATAGATAAAAAATATAATGAAAAAACAATTAAATGACTAATCATAATAAATACATGAATGGTACATAAATATTATTATAGTAATAATGAGAGTAAACTACCGTCAGGCCATCATGTCACTCTAAATGTTGAGTCTGTTCAAACATCCTTGTTTCCAAAAAAAATGATTTGAATGAAGAACCTTTTCAGTTTCTGCTGTGGCTAAGCAGAGGAGAATTCTGGGATTTGTTGTATGTGAGGGATGACACTGAATCTCAAGCAGTTTAATGGTGTGTTTCTGTGTTTAGTATCAGTAACTTCTGACCCTTGCAGTCCTGCGTCCTCTCATTTAATTCTACAGTGAGGAATTATCAGCGCAGATGGTCCAGTTTCTGATCGCACCGATTACAGCCTGATCACAGGTGCCTGCGAAAAAATGTGGATTGGTTTCGGCGGGAGAAAGGCGAGCGCTCAGAACTGAACTTTGGCCACATTGTGCCTCTATCACCACCATCTCGCTATTTCCTGCGACAGGCTGGGAAGAATTTAAAGAATCAGTATTCATTTCAAAGGGCGATTGAGGTTACATTTTATAATGCTCTGGAAAATTATTCTCAGTGTGTAACGTCATTTTTCTTTTCTGTCCGGGGTCGAGACCCCGCACTTTACGTTCCTTCTGTAAGGTGAGAACGGTAAGATAGAGAAACTAAAATGTGCCCACACCCTTTTGTGGAGAAAGACGGGTCAATACACCACTGTTCTCAATACCAGTTTTTCTTCTGTTTCATTTTTCAGATTGCTTTTGTAAAGGGCAATGAAAGCCTGAGAGCATCTTTGCCTCACTTCCAGGCAGGTGGAACTGGTGGAGATCTTGGACAGCTGTTACAGTAGCCCATTACTGTCAGGCAAAATGTCTGTCTTTGTAGGCCATTAGAAGAGACGCCCCGGGCTCACCTTCATTAGAGGGCTGCAGAAATACTTTAGCTAAGTGAAAATGGGCTGCAGTCGCTCTCAGGAAGCTCACACAACTTCATTTCCTGTCTGCGCATCTCCTGCGCGTGCCACATATGCGGAGCTTTTGCGATTTGTCCCTGCAGTTGAAAGTAAACAATATATTCCTGAAAGCAAGAAGTCACACTTTTCAACTTCCTCGTCAGAAATGTTGCTCACAAGTTGTTCATTCTAAAGTTCTCACTTATGTCTCATTATCAACTCTTTTGTGAAATCTCTCCTGTGATTAACACAGGCTTTATGTCTGGGAAAAATTCAAGAAGTAGGAAATTCTTAAATATATTTTTATCAAATCTCAGTGTTGTGCAGGATAAATAGTTAAGACATTAAGTCATCAAATGAGATAATAAACCATCATGAGACAGCTGAGACAAGAAGACTTAATGCACAACTGAAATCCTTCTCAGAAGTGTTACTGTCTTAAGGAGAGATCTGACCTGACAGACCGCTGGGGCACAAAAGCTGAACCACAAACACAACATGGGTGTCTTTCTCACACTGGCAGACAGACAGAAAACCCTCCGTCATTTAAGACGACTCCCGTTTCTCATCTCAAATGAAAAATTAGCCATACAATAACATCTTATATCCTGACTGACCTGAGAGCTTTACAGCTCTGTCAAACAGCATCAGAGACGGTCTGATTGTTGTCACGACTACTATCTAAAATGAGAATCGGATTAACCCTTTCTCTTATCCTCACCGTCTGGAGCTGTCTCTTATTCAGAAGCAAAGGTTTCTCTCTCTCTCTCTCTCTCTCTTCTCTCTCTGAGAAACAGTATCAAGGCCCAGATGCTCCACATCAAAATAAACTCATGATGAAATTCATGAAAATCAGCCTTAATACTGCACACAGTACACATACTGTACAGAGTATGGTAACATTTCATCTGTGGAAACCATTAATTTCAAAAACATGCAGCATAATCTGTTATCATTAATGTCAAAATGCTTCTAAAACATTTGAAAATAAAAAGCCAGAATCTAAATATGTTCAAATAAACATTCCTCAAAGTTAATATAATATTGGTCATCAAGAGGTTACAAATGCATTTACACATAATAAAACAAAACATAATGCTTTAGAATTCCAGCATAAATATACAAGCAATCTAAATTGACTCTAATTTCCTAACAGATGGTGAAGTAACAGATCTCTGTTTTCACTGCCTTGGTTTGCTCTCTCTCTCTCTCTCTCTCTCTTTCACAGTGTGTGTAAGAGATACAGTGTCTGAAACAGTGTAGTCAGCGTGCGAGCGATTACAAACTGATGCTCCAAATTCGCTATAAAATGAAAATCAATATTTTCACACGTTGCTGCAACATAAAAGATAACCTTCATTGATTTTCTCGACTCGGGTCTGTGTGATAAAATCTAATATAAATTTTCAGCTGGTGGGATTTGGATCACAGCAGGGAAGCGGTGGCTGCCGATAAGTTTCTGTCTAGCATTCCTCAGCATTGTATTTTTTCCCTTCAGTTACTTTTCCGTCCTCCCCCCACGCGCCTCTTTCCGAGCCTCGCTGTACTATAAATAATTGGTCCGGCACGAGCGAAAGCTTCTATCGGAAATCAGCTCTAATTTTTATTACGGAGCCGCTAAAGCCTGTTCCAGATAATTTGGAAATTTCAGGGGAATTGTGATAGAGCCGATGTCGCGGGTGCAAAGGCCTGCAGAACAGAGCTAACCTGTAATAGCCTGTGTGGTGACGGCTGATTAAATGTTGCCGCAGATGAAAGACCCGCCATCGTCGCAATAAATTAACCAATCACACAAATCCCAAGTCGCCGCTAATCCGGCCTTGATACCGTGATCCTCTGATCAGCTGAAGGAGGTGAAGGAAGAAAGTGGCTGATGACACTGCGAGGGAATCTGACTCCAGGTCTGCGTGTAAACAACAGTTAATAATACTGCCATTGACCGCTGCCATGCTCAAACCCGGCACGCAGCCCACGGGCACAGCAGGAGTCCGTTTCTGAGACAATGAGAAAGTGACCCGCTTTGGTTATACTTATCACAATAAGTAGGGAGATTAAAAGTATGCCATTTAATATTGTTATTATTATTATTATTAAGCAAATCATGAAAAATGCATTTATAAAGCCTTGTATAATTACACCAGGTTCAAGTACATTTACAACAGTCAGATAATTTGCTGGAAACATTTTAGCACATCTGATTATTAAATGTGAAAATGCAATATACAACTGTTAGCCTTGAATATAACATTTCATATTCATGCTTAAAAAGCTTTTTGCTTCATAAATATATATATATATATATATAATTTATTTACTTCAAAACAATCACAAATTAAAAATTTCAAATTAGGACTGAGACCAATTGCAAATGTCTACATTATAAATTACAGCAAAAAATAAACTGCAGTATAAAGTACAGTATATCCTTTACACACACACACTCTCTCTCCTGATGAGAGACCCCCCCGGCTCCCTATATGCACATATGTATGATAATATGTCAGGATGACATGTGTGCGGGTTCGAGACGGTGCAGGCTGAAGGTGAGGATAACAGGACTGGACCTGCTCTAAGACTCTGTTTACAACCTGACGCATCCTCGATACGGCAGCTTCAATTAGCTGTTCACCACGATGAGACAAATTGTATGTGGTCAACTGGAAATTTCATTAAGACAGATTTTCCTGCAGCATTCGCTATCTCTGCATATTAAAATTTCCTCGGGCACGCTGGATGGCGTCTTGCGAGGGACATTTTTTTTCTTCCATGCAGTAAATTTCCAAATCTCCTTCCCATACATCCCTACGAAATTAAGGATGCTCTAAAAATAAGCCCTGATGTTGCTTCTATTCATGTGCTGTTTGATAAACTAAATAAAGGCCCATATTTGTGAAAATCACTATCTATCCCAGAAAATATATTCCCATGCGTTCCAGCCTCCTCTTTTAAATGGCGGTGGTTTCATCGCTCTAAAATGAAAAGATACCTCCCTCCTCGCTGCCGTTTTTCTTTTTGCTTTTCTTTTTTCAAGCGAGCATCTGCTATTGGGAAGCTAAATAACGGCAATATGCAAAAAGAGAAATTGCACGCTAATTCCCTTTGGAGATAGATCTTGGCGCCTGCCCTGTCATAAATCAGAGAATTTCGATATGAAATGAGGCAAGCTGCTCTAATCATTTCTGCATTTCAAATTGGATCTCTGGCTCAATCGTTTGGCTTTTAAACTGCGTGCCTAAGAGCAAATGTGAGGTGGGAGATAATGGGGAGAAATCTCAGCCCGCGTGCCGTAGTTAGTTTACTGCTTCAGTGCAAAAGAATGCTTTCAGCCACCCGCCCCCCCCCCCTTTGCCTCCTCTCTGCGGCTTTTTCTTTTCAACTTTGTTAAATTGACTTTTTCGTTTGAAATCGATTAAATTGAGAATCACTGCGGCTCCGTCAATCTTTTAAGGAACACCCATTGAGGTTCGCTCGGGCCTATCGTTTAGCAGTGTTCATCGTTGCTATAGAAACCATGCATATTTATTCAAAATCGCCTCGGCTAAAAACATAGTTTGACTTGTTTGTGCTGATTTAATCGCAATCTTTTCTAAGCAGAAAAGATGTCCTATTTACCCCCAAAACTAAACATGAATCGACTTCACACAGATTAACACGGATTTTATTTGAGATTATGAACAACTGTCATGCGCTGTGATGACATCGTTTCTATGTCAAATGGACAGAAAGGACGGCATGTTCAGTTTTTTTGTGCAAATGTGCTGCTGTCATTTCTTATTTTTATGTCAGTGCATTTTACAGCCATTAAACAGCCATTTCCTGGTCTCGACTAGGAGACATCTCCTCTGACTGGTTATTTGTCCCCATTTGAATGCTGAAATGCTGTCACTAAAAACAGGCCCAGATAACAGGGAACGTTCTCAGAACATCAGCTAATGTTCTTTAAAAGTTCCCCCAAGTTATCAAAAAAGTTTGGAGAACATTTTTATGTTAAATATACGTATCATTTCTTATGACTTATCTTAAATTGTTATTGGAATGTTTTAAAAATGTTACAGAATTAAAAAAGCTTGAATAATGTTCTTTTAAGCAAGCAATAGCGTTAATATAATATCTAATAAAACTGGACATTTTGAATGGTCCTAGTACATTACAACCTAAAATTGCTGGATTAGCTGATGGATGAGAAGAGAAGGGGCAATGCAAGCCAGCACAGCCTCCAGGACAGAAGCTCTTTCTTCCTGTTTCTCCTCTCAGGCAAAATCAGACAGTCAGAGGGCTGGTGGGGCTTTACTAAGCACATGGACTCAGTGATGTAGATGATGGGCTATCTTTATAATGCTATGATGAAAAAACAACTGAATTTAAAAGAATAGTTCATGCACACATGAAAATTCTGTCATTTTTGACTGACCATCGTATGGGTTGCGTCCATATGTGGGTGAGTAAACAACAGAATTTTTCATTTTGGTGTAAACTATCCATTTAAATGTTGGCAATTTTGGAGAGGCAAGCAATAGCAAGCAAGCTTCAAAGCATAAGATCCCGCCCTCCCTTCTGAGCTCTCCAAAGCCACGCCTCCTTCAATACACATGATCACATACATAGTTTGACAGACAATTAGGCCATCCTATCATTGCATTCACAGGAGATATATATGTATATAAATATATTTAGACCACTTTACTTAGTGATTGCTATCAGGATGTGAAGAGACTTTCAGCCAGCATAACAAAAATGTTTCTGGAAAAAAAAAATCACCTACCCTGCCTTTAATGTTTGTCATTATCTTCCGCAGAAAGCGATTGCCATTACTGAACTTGCACAAACATTTGACTACATTACATAGAAATAAAACCACCACACAACACAACCTGAACAAATTCAAACAGACTTGAAAGCAAACAAAGGTACAGCGCTAGATCACCCGGTTCATGTGAACTTTACGCATAACGCAAATGCATTATTTGAAGAGGACAGGGGAACGAATATTTGCTTTGCATTGTAATAATGTCTAGAAGGCAGAGGAACATGCCTGGCTCTTGTGCTCAGATTTGGCTTGTGAAATGCCGTGCCTTCCCCATAGATCTGCCTATTTCAATTTAAATTTCCACTTTGAATCCAATTGCTGCCTTCTTTGATCTTTGCATGCAGCATTGCAGTCGACTCCTGCAGCAAGAAGCAGCTATAGGAGCACATAACAAGGTGTTGTCTGTACGCCCTGTACACCTGTACAGATATATATGTATGCCTGGAGGCTACAGAGGCAGGTGGCATCTGGCGGGCAACCAACTGCAATCTGGCAGGAAGCAGGAAAGAAAACCAAGTCAAATAAGCACCGCCAGTACCACCCAACTAACAATTTTAGGTTGTAAGAACATTTCTCTAATGTTTCTGTTAGTAAAATATTCAAATATCAAAATTAGTCAAAATATAAAAAAGTTCTAGGAATGTCTCTTTTTTTAGACGGTGTTTTAACATTGTTGCTTGAATATAAGGACGTTATTCTAACATTTTTTAATTCTGTAGCATTTTTTTAAATATTCCACTAACTATTTTTTGATGTATATGAGATATATCATATAACACACACACACACACACACACACACACACACACACACACACACACACACACATATATAAAACATTAAGAAGTTTGCATAGAGTTTGCACAGTCATCCATTGCATAGATTCCACATATTGTTAGACGCATTCAATATATACAAAACCAGATAAGATACAACTGTATAAAGTCAGAAACAGCCAGAATAAATATGTAAAGAAACGGATTAACAATGTTTAGTTTCCTTTGGGCTGTACAGCGGTGAAAACATTTGCATCACTTTACAGTACTGCATTGAAGTGCAATGTGTTTTTAACCCTTCCCTTAAGAGATGGGGGTCTTTGTAAACTTATTCCAGAGACCAGCGATATCGAGTCATAGGTAAAAAATATAAGAGCAAACTCAACCCCTCCAAACGCATTAGCCATGAACTCTCTTATCATCGTCTCTGCACACGGTCTGTTAAAGAGACGTTCGCAGGGCTGCGTGTGCTCTTTGTTACCCAATTAGTTTACTGACGACCCTGCGGACGAATTTTCCTGTTTTGACAGGCTTGCCTAATGTGCTAGACCACCGGGACAGACGGCCAGACGCTGTCCAGACTCCTACAGCCTCTATCAAATGTTTTAATCTCACAAAAGGCTTCTGTGATAACACACCAGATGACCGCTGCAAAAAATCTGCGATTTTCACACTGAATACTTTTATTTAGTGCTGCTCCACCATCTGGACTCATCTGATGAGCGTTTGTGTGACAAAAGAGGAAAGAAGAGGGTTTGTGAATGTCGGAAACACGCAGACCTCGGTTATGGCCTCTTGCCTGAGAGGAAGTGAGCCTGACTGAGATCTTTCAGACAACAGAATAATGACGAGCCGGAGACTCTGGGCACCAAATTTCATGTAGGAGGAATCACAAATTTAAACATAAACAGAAGCAATTCTGGTACATCGCTACATTTACAAACTTGGCTCAAAGCTCACAAGCAGACAATATATCACACGTTTATTTAGTTGAAAGACAATTTCAGAACCAATTGCCAAAAACTGGCTCACTGCAGACTTCAAACACACACGCGTACATGTAAAAGTACAGCCAACGTCTCCTGGATTTCACCACCAATTAGTCGTCTCCGCTTCACACAGCGGAATGTTGAATTCCAACAGGGGAATCAAAATTGCAAGTGAAAACTATTGTGGATTATCTCGGCTACTTTTCAAGGAAGTTGTTGCGACGTCCCACAAGTCGAGTCTTGACAGTGACAGATGGTAAAGCAGCTGGCATCTCTCAAACTCTTCTCCCTTGTGCTAGTTTTTCCCCCTCAGTGTTTGCCGTGGATTCTGCCGTGGCGTATTCCAACACCTTTGGCAAGACGTGGCGTAAACCAAGAGAGACAACACTGTGGACAAACTTATGTTATTTCTAGCAAATTCAGATCTGAATGAGGTTATGCAAAATATCAAACTTTAAGGCTCTTTATGCAGGCGTAACTTTTCATTTCTCTCCAGAAAAAACTGTGTAACTTTCAAATCTTAACCAAATTTGTTCTAAATGTTATTTCTGGTAATTGTATTTGTAACAACTGTCCAATTTAGAAACTTTATCTTCACAGAACTATCACAGTGTTGGCTCACCACACATCTATTACATATAGAATTGCTCTGAAGTGTCTTCATTAAGGACACAATATTGGTCATATTTATGGTTTTCTGTTAATGCAAATCATTTCTCTGAGTCATCTCTCTACCCTGCTGAAAACTGCTTCCACCTCTATAGATTATTTACATGATTAAAGAGCAAAGCCTTCATTTGTTAACCAACTTCAATATAAAGGTCATGCACATAACCAGAAGTAACCAAGCTTAACCGGCCCACAACACTGATGTAAGAAAATGTGTCTTTTCAGTGAATTAAACAGGACTTTTAATACAGAGTTATCTTACAGTACACTCTTAAAAATAAAGATGAAATACGATGCCATAGAAGAACCATTTTTGGCTGCATGGTTCCATAAAGAACCCTTAACGTCTGTAGAACCTTTCATCAGCTTGTTTATCAGATTGCTACCTTACTTACAAACCGTAAATAGCCTACAGTTATTTGTTGCTAGTACAATCCTTTACCGTGGTAAAATCACTGTAAAGCGCAGTTCATTGGTGTATTTAAATACAGCCTCTAAAATATTTCCCAGCGTGCTTATACACACATAATATAAAATACAGTCTGGTGCTAAAAGGCAAGACCCCTTGTCAAAGGACATCTGTTGATACATCATTCACAAAGCTGACACTATGAAGTATGATGCAGTTTAATGGTTTCATTGCTCTGATTGTGCTAAACTATGCAGCCGTCACTTCAGTCCCAATGTGGCGACTGCTTATCGCTCGCTGCCATATCTGGTTCCCTGTTTGGGACGTACAGTGATGAAGAGGAGAAGGAAAATGTCAGGTTCACTTGTAGATCAAGTCAAGCATGTATTATCTCAGCTCTAGTCATCTGTAACCACGGCAGCCCATGGTGATGTGAGGAGAGACACACGCCCCCCGTTTCCTGTCAGAGAGCTGAAGATGATCCTTCAGAGAGAGAGAGAGAGAGAGAGAGAGAGAGAGAGAGACAGAGAGTCCCAAAACACTCCTCCGACCGTGAGGTCATGACCTTGTGTCCCACAAAGGCAGTGTTAGGAGCTACAGCCAATTGTTAAGAGGGAATCAGATAAGGAATGACCTTTTGAAAAAAGAAAAGGTTTTTCAAATCGGTGCACTGGTTACTATTTTTCTGTGTTGATTGTGAGGGAAAATCTGCACAATTACTGGTAAGAAACTAAGAAAATTATGCAAAAATAGTTTTATTTGTGAGCAGAATTCCAGCTGAACATCTGCATTTACAGTAACATTAAGAGGATACATGTGTCTAACCTAAACACTTCAGTGTAACCTCAACAAACCTAAACACCAAAAATCAATATCATTACAAAGATCACAAGAATCGTAAAGTAATCGTAAAAAATCATATCATTACATGTTAAGGAGATCATCATGATTTATTCAGCTTTCAATGAGTTTATTTCAGTCTGCTTATCATCACTTAAAATGACAATGCCAAGACCTCACTGAACCCCGGGTGGCAGAGTCATATCTAATCGATAGTTTTCATGCACGCTTCACACAGAACAAATCATTTGTGTGTCTATTTAACATTTCATTACCCCTGGAGTTTATCTGTCATCATTTAAAAACACAAACAGCTATCAGAGACGCCACAGAGAGCATGTCACCATTTCATTCATGTGTCATTATTAACATGGCAATTTAAATTCACGAGTTTATTTTGTGTTGGGTTCCCTTAAACATCAGCAGAGTGTGTATGTGGTAAAGCTGTTGAACTACAGAAACAACGTCCTGTGTCTTTACTTGAGGGTCTTTTAACTACTTTAACTCAACATTATCCTTTTATTTATCAGCTGAACAGCTCAAATGTGTTCTGTAAAGCTGCTTTGCATACTGGAAAAAGCACTGTAGATAAAATGAAAATAAAAATGATTCAAGAGCGCCTGATAAAAGAAATTAATAAATTATGTTAAGTAAATAATGTAATATTTTAAAATGAAACAACCTAATAAATGTGACATCACAAATCCCTCTTTTAAACCCCTCCCCTCCAACACCTGTCAAAATATAGTCAATTATCATGATCAATCTATTTCTAATCTAGTCCACACTGAATCCACTAGTATTACTAGTACTCAGACTAGTTATAGACCTATATACACCTATAGGGTCACACAAAACAACAATAACAAAGCCCTTAACCTGAGTATTAAACATTTTCAGCTAACTGTGGTCATAAATCATATCTCAAACTGTGGGCTTGTTGAAAACAAGTGTGTTAACATTTTTAGTGATAAGTTTTGCCTGCTGAACTAAGAATGCAGGACACAATCTCTTTGAGACACACTGAAGGAGGGACACATGGGGGCGGGCTTTCCAGACTTAAGCACTAAGAAACCCTAGCAACTGGATAGCAACGCTCTGGCAACCACCCAGATTGTAAAGGTGAGTTTTGCACAGACAACCCAGCTAACAATTTTAGGTTATTAAAAAGTTTCTCTAACGTTCCGTCAAATAGCAGAAATGTTAAAAATTTTATTCTGAATGTTCCAGAAACGTTCAAAATGTCCAATTTTTGGAAGTTGTATTAATATTATAAGAACGTTATAATGAAAGAAAGTTTTTAAAATGTTCCACTAACAACTTAAGAGTAACATTTGATTCATATGATGTATAGTGTTAAACGTTACTGCAAAAACATTTTTTGACAACTTTGAGAGAACTTTTAGAAAACGTTTTGAGAACGCTCCCTGTTAGCTGGGTATCCATGTTTAGCCAGAAACTGAAAGCAGAACCGGTCTCATTTCAGCAGTCAGAAACATGGCTGGACTCATGACTGATTAAAGCCCAGCTCAGTAATTGATGCATGCAGTCATAAATTGGTTCCCCGCCTAAACGTTGGGCCTATTATTTGATTAGATAAAGCCACATTCCGAGTGCCAAAATCATTCCGGTGTCCAATGAGGAATTCAAATCCTGTTAAAGCTTCCTAGCAGGCAACATTACAAACAACAGGGGAGATTCAGGGATAACTACAGCCTCTGATGCAACATCTACACGTATATAACATGCCAAATTTACAGATGTGAGTTTGACTTGATTATGAGCAAAATAAACCCGCTTGCATGTATAATTAGATGTAAGTGTAAATAATTGGTTATTTGTGTGCCAATGTGAGGATGATGTTTGTGTGTGTGTGTGTGAGCGTTCCACTCTCAAGTCCCACTGATTCGTCTTTCTAACCATGTTGAATCCTCTTTTCTTATCAGAGCAGCACAGGCCTGCATCAGACTGCTTCTTGCTATGACAGAGGCTACAACAATAGGCATGCGATACTGCTGCTTAGTGCTGCGTTTCGGAGGGGAAACCTGCCACAGGCACAGATTACCAACACACACACATCCACTCTCTCTCTTTCAAACACATGCACACACTTCCACAAAACAGATTGCAGCCTCCAAAACAAAACATTTTTCCTGCAGCCGGCTCTTGATTAATGAAGTAATGACAAGAAGAAAAATATAATTTCAGTGTGGAAAAACAAAAATCCACTGCCACTAAGTTTGAGATGGGAACCATATACCTACAGAAGAAAGAAGAGAGGAAAGAGAAGGAGATTAATCAGAATGATGGCGGTATTTTTTCTGCATGCTCATTCGACACACCTGGTTCTTGCTAAATTATGGCATACCCAGCTAACAAGGAACGTTCTCAGAACGCTGGCTAATGTTCTCTCAAAGTTATCAATATCTATGAGGTTGACACTTCAACAAACCACATCCACTGAACTATGAAAGAACAACCTCTGGTCAATAAAAATATTCTTCTGGAGAACAAGCACATTATCACTGAAATCTCTCAAGCACTTACAACATTTTTCCTGAAATTTACTCCGTTCACTCAAAGCATGACAAACAGAAAACACAGATTTTACATTTCCAAAAAGGAGCTTTTCTGTTAATCAGCCAGGCTAGATCATTAACAGGCGATCATGGGCCAAAACTCCCCGAAACCTGAGATAGAGTGAAAAGATCCCGTCTGCCTGTTAATCACAGCCTGTTACCAGAGCTTTTTAATTAGAGAAATGTTCATTCATTAGAAGAATACTGAACGGAAAACCATACTTAAACCTCCCAGCCTGAAAAGGACCCCTAAATCTGTTTTTCATTATAAGGTTGTTTCCAAATCAATTATTAACACTTAAAGTGGACAGTGGGCAGTGAGAGAGACGGAGAGCAGTGCAATCCGGGTTGTGTTCAGATCCAGTAATTACTGTGTGAGAGACACCTGCTACTCAATAGCTTCGACCCAGACCGGCCGGCTGGCCCCCAGATGGCACCCATTAAATGTCTGAGTGTCGTTATTAATTTGTGTTAATTTGGTGGCGGTGGATGGCCCGTCGCTCACCTGTGCAGGGGATTCTGGGTAATTGAGCTCTAATCACCTGATTGATCAACAGCATTGAAGAAAGCGAAAATGGCGTGTCGGATATCAGACAGACTCAGGGAGCAAACGGCGTGTAGACAGTGCAGTTCAAACATGCAAACATCCATCAGAAACTGACACCACAATATATCTCCAATCAATTTTCAAGTCATTTGGAAGCGTTTCAAAGTACATTTCTGTTAAAGCAGCCTGTCTCGCTTATTATGAAGCGCTACAGAACAAGTTAGTTCGGATGAAAAGGACTGCATATCATATTTTATTCACAGCTTCAGTTATTTCAATAACGTATTTTTTAATTATTTCTGGTCTGATGTACGAAACACAAATTCTACAGTAACGTCCCTAAGCTACGGTTCTCAGAAGCATCTGGACATTTAAGCCACATTTAAAGCTGCAATTTGTAACTTTTTTGGGGTTAAAAACTGAGCAAGTACACAACAGATCAGCGTTCAAAACAGTCTTACCTTACCCCGATTCATAACAGTAAACTTATAATGATTTATAATTTGAGCTGTTGGGTCAAATTTGTGGGAAATGTTGGTTTGGCTTCAACATACGTAAGCAAAGTATGTAAAATAACCTGCAATTTTATGATTTAAACAGAGATGGCGATAGAGAGGCAAAGATTATGGATTGCAGCTTTAAAAATGTAGGAAGGTCTTTGTGTTAATAACAAAATATCTAACCAATTGGCAAGAATAAATAAAAACACACTTCTCAAGTGTTTTCCAATTCAAATGATAAAACAATACAAACATTTATACATTTTTTTTCACTTTTTTTGGTTGTCAGACTTTGTATAGTTCATGTGAAATACATCTGCTTGTACACCTGAGGAAAACTGAATTCATATCCCTGCTGATTTCATATACCTACTAAAATAACCTTGAGAACAGTTAGTTACAAGTCACTGTGTAAAATGACCAAGAAAAGTTGCTCTGAGGCAAAGTAATTTTCTTGTTCATTTGTATCTATTTCCATGCCATTCAGACCTTTTTCAAGGGTGACCAAAAGTGTCCAAACATGTTTTTTAGAGCTAAAGTATCTGTGGCATTTTCACTCTTCGCTTCGCTTTCACTCTTCGAGTGTTAAATCAATAACTGAAAATCTGAGCGAATCGACTGAATGGACTGAAGCAGACGTTGATCAGACTGTAACATTTGAGGCGTTTTGTGTGTAAACACACACAGAGAAACTCAGCCGAGCATGTCATGATGAGCTACATCAGATGTATGATAAGCTCTCATCACATGACCCTATCTCCTCCTCACAGATGCCAAGATCTTCTGACCTGAAGTTCTCTCTCTTACGCTCTTTTCACATACATGTTGCATTCATGTTTCAACGGCTATGTTTATAACGCCAAAATCAATCCACGTGGGCCTTTGCTGGAAATGGAACACAAATGTTCCTCTCAAAGTTTCAAAAAAAGTTCTTGCAGTAATGTTTGTAGAACGTTTTCTGACATATATCATAAATATCAAAAAATTTGTTAGTGGAACGTGTTAAAAACATCACAGAATTTAAAAAAATTAAATAATGTTTTTATAACCAAGCAATGTCGATAATTCACAATCTAAAAAACTGAACGTTCTGAATGTTCCTCGAACTTTCAAAAGAAATTTGTTACTTAATGGAAACCTCAAATTGTTAGCTGGGCCCACAGACACCAAAGTAGTGACTGCATTTAATCTACTAACCCGACTATAACATTCTCACTTATTAATTAAACCAATCACAATCAAAGTCTCTCAGATCAAACCCACAGCTTATGCAGTGAAGGTAATAACTAATATTTTCTCAGCGCAAACCATTCCACACTCCCATAATCCAACAGTCCCAGACTCATATCTGTTTGAAAACCACCTGGCGTGACATGAGCACATTACTATGGGTCCAGTCCACTTCACATCATCATATCAGCAGGTTCCATCTGCCCCAGATCAGACACTAAAGAGAGTCATACAGGTGCAGCCGCACTCGCACCGGTGGATTGAAAATTCAGTGTTTAACTATCACTGTGGGTCAACATTCATAAAGATGGAATTATGATGAAGGGCTTCTTTCTGAAACCATCACGCTTCAATTCAGCCTCAGGAGTTTTTATACTCATCGCTTAAAAGATCTCAGTTTAAAAGAACGGTTCACTCACAAATGAAACATCTAATAATTCACACACGTCATTTCTAACCTCTATAAAATACAATTTGTATGAGGAACAAAACAAATTGTCAATTTTTTTGGTTAAATAACTTGTTTTTAAACTATCAAACAAAAAAGTGACCCAGATAAACGTCTATAAATCACTCAAATTACAATATTTCAAGGGCATTTTCGCTGGGCAGTGCAGAGACCAAAACAGCAGAGAGGTCTATTAAAAAATATTTCATAAAGTTATAAGATATGTGTTATTTTAATCCTCTAGAATGGGGGCTTGGAGTCAGAACTCCTTACAGACTCTTCCTTATGTTTCTTAACAGGATAAATATGAGATTCGTTACAATTTTAATAAGTGCTGCTTAATTAATCCACATCCAAAATGGCATATTAAATCCTAAAGGACTCCCCTGTCTGCCTGTACAGTCAGGTCAAACTCTCTCCAGTTTTTCCTTTAACAGTTGACAAGAACAGAGAGACATTCTGGCCTAAATGAAATATGAAAATCTAAGATGAGAACAACATCAAAACTAGTAAATAGTTCAAAGGTTCAGTGCAAAATACACAGATTAAATGGCAACAGTACAAATCAAAGCTTTTACATTTAAGCTCAGCTTAACACTGGAAAAGTCAAGCACCTGAGTTATGGTTAAAATGTAACAATTATCATTGATGTGCATTGTGTAATCTCTGTTACGTTAATATGCAAATGAGGAGTTCAAGGAAAATAAGCCACTCCCCTAATAACAAACAGAATCATGAATTATGTTAATGTACCTGAGCACCATCTGTGTTCAGCTCGAGTTTTCCCTCGAATGGCCCCCATGTTGTTCCTACAGGAAGCTGTTGGCGGCTGAGGAGCCGGCGTTCTCCATCTTTGTTGAACAGGTCCAGCTCACCTGTGACAGAACAGAGTAGGTCAGTTTCAGCGTCATACAGTAAATACTTTATTTTGCTTTCCTCGCCGTGCTGTACGTGAAAATGTAGAATCGCAGCCAATCAGAAAATGTTATGATGATGTTTAATAACTATGTGAAGCAGAACCAGTGAGACTGTCTGCAAATTACCCAGAATGACACAACAGAAAAAAATGTCTTAGTTATTAGTCGTGCTCAGATAAGACAAACATTTCTGTAGCTCAACTGGTAAAGCTTTCCATCAGCAGTGCAAAAGGTTGTGGGTTCAATTCCCAGGGAACACACATACTGATCAAATGTATAGCTTGAATGTACTGTAAGACACTTTGGATAAAAGCATCTGCAAATGCAGAAAACGTGTAAAACGTTCAGATAAACAATTAAGACTGAGAAAATATTTATTTTTATTTATTACTTGTAGCTTAGTCACAATATGCCTGAACAGAGCAAATCAACAGAAAAGTATTGGAAAAAGAGAGCGAGATAAACAACAGCAATGTTCAACAACCATATTTATTAAGATCAGCAACCAGAATTAAAACTACTTTTAATAATATAAACCTGATGTACGATCACAGATGTGCATAAACTGTTTTTTTCATGACATCTCCAATAAGATTTCATTTATGGAATTATCAGTTTTATCAACATCATCATTTAAGGTCCATACACACTCCCTGAGTAACTGCAGTGCTCCACACAGTCCTCAGCATCTGTTCTTGAAGCTGATGGAGATCAGATGAAGAACATCAAACTCCTCCTGAAACAGTATCCTCCTGATAAAACCTCGCTGAGATCTTACAGGCCGCCAGCATGCGCTCGATTTCTGTTTTTCCAGGAAGGGACCGAGGCCTCTTGTTAGCTTGTTAGCGCTGCGCTGATCTCTGAGTTAATTAACCGTGTCACGGGATAGCACAGCTAGCCCTGCGCGTTCCCCGACTGGCGTTATCTAATCAGTTAGATTCTGTGTGCTTTTTTAGGACAGTGATTAATCAAACAGTTATTATAACAGACCGCCTGCTCATGACTCTCATCTCTGAGGGCCGGGGGGCGCTTGTCAGGAGAATCTCAAGTGCAGGCTTCCGGCTGGCTTTCACAGCAACATTGAGAGGTTTCGGGTTCGACCTGTGACTGGGGAAGATTTATCCCTCAGAGATGGACTGTTATCGGATTTATCTTCCTGCGAGCGTTCTGTTTGGCTGTGCGGCAGCGCTCAGTGACAACACCAGCTCTTTACCGTGAGCCAGGACTGAAAATCTGTCCGCCGTACCGATGTACAAATGCTTTTTCCCATATCTCCAGCCAATCCATGTGTGCAGGAACATTTTATTGCTCAGAGGTTGCTCTTTCATAGCTCAGGAGATTTAATAGAGTTCTCACAGTCGGGTTTTCTTTAAAGCCAACACGAAATACTTTCCTAACCCATTTTACTTCAATAATGTAACATAATTCTGAGTGAAGCAGGTTATTTATTGAGACAAACAAATGTAGAGTGGGGTTTAATTTTATCAGTCAGAAATTGATTGGACCATGAAAATTGGGCATCGCGCACTGGAATGAAGCCAGCTGATTGGAGGAGAGCAGCTGGCTTCTCCAGGAGAAAGGAAACTAATGATGTCATATTAAAGCCAAAGACGTTTTAGAGGGAGCGAGACATTTTTTGTCTTTGAAATGACGTACAACAATAAATTGGTCATTAAAAAAGTAAATAGTGCAAGTTTTACTATAACTTCATGTTAAGTGTAAGTATAAACAGTGATTACAATGTTTATACATTTATAAAGCAAAAATAAATGAAAACAGAAATAAAATGAAAGGAAACAATGTGAGACATTATCGAGATCTCCTTTAAAACTCCACAAGAGACACTGCTTAGAAACAAATATGTGAGCTACAGGAGACTTTAGCATCAGTTCCAGATTTCATCCTAAATCTGTCTGGGGGACAAAAATAAGATTTTAAAAATGAAATAATTTGCATTTATTCCTTCCTAACAGTTTTACTGCACCACTCCACAACAGCGCAGGCAACATGAAGAACAACATGTCTGCTGACCTGTGGTAAATAAAAGCTGGTTGGGAGATGATCTTCAGTGTGTCGTTTGCTGGCTGAAAGCACTACAGCAGTGACTGAACTTTAAAATGACCTATTCAGCTGTTTTTCACTACAGATATCAGCTGCGTATCTGCGACATGTTAACACGCTGGTCTGCGTGCATGGAAATTCCCCAATGACAGAATAAACACAGATACACCTCAGTACACTGCCGTTTGCTAAATATCCAAAACAAAGTATGACAGAAGGTCTGATATCAAACTACAGCCACTTACAAAACAATACCATTGTATTACCATAATACGTTTTAGACAAATATTATAGTATACCATCATTTTTTACTTGTGTTCTATAACAATCTACCCACAGTACCTTACTGTTACGTATAAAATACACCTTTTTCGGTTTCAGTATCAGTTAAATCTTAAAGCTGCAATCTGTAACTTTATTAAATTAAAAATGAACAAAAAAAGTTACTGAGCAAGTACGTGACAGATCAGTGTTCAACACGATCTCCTTATCTCCCTATGCCCCGATACAGTAAGTTTATAATAATGACTTATAATTTGAGCTGCTTTATCAGGCAATGTCAGTTTGGCTGCATTTAACTTCAACATACATAAAGAAAAGCGTGCAAAGTATAACCTGCAATTTTATGTTTCAAACAGAGATGGTGATCGAGAGTCAAAAGTTACAGATTGCAGCTTTAAAATCATACTGATACTTATACTGCTATATCATACTTTTTAAAGAATTACCGCCACCCATGATAATCCAGCACTAATGCATTCATTCTCTCAGAAGAGATGGTGAGAGAATTTGGGGGTGGGGAGGGGGTCTCTCTGAAGCCTGTCGCGATCCCAGAAGCCTGTTGGATGGTCGGAAACCTCATTAAAGGGAAATAATTAAGCGTCGAAGCGCAGCTGGTCCACATCACAGGCAGACTAAATCTATGCTAGCCCACCACTGCTTGATGTACTCAGCAGCCACTCTGATAAAACCTTGTGGCCTTTCGCCACGATCGCGTAAGTTTCTCTTTAGCCCTGGATGACACTTTCGTGTGAGTCTACGATGCACACCGTGCGGGGCAGGGAATGAGTTTGAGAAGAAAGCATATGAGGAGGGCGGGTGCGAGTGGGGTGTGAGGGTATTTGAAGTCATAACGCAAGAAAGATGTGCCAGTCGCCCCAGGACTGTTCCAAGCCTCATCTTGAAAACTCACATCCCAGCTGGCTCATCCCAGCTGTTACAGACACCACACGGGCCCAAGAGGCAGAACATACGGATCTGTGTGCGTAATGAGCCAGCTTTCCACCATCACCCTGTTTGTTTTTGTCGTTTAGATGTCGAATCGCCATAGATTACCGGATCAAGATGTACAGTCCGAGATCATCCACTCGATTCTGCTATGAGTGTTACCAAATACAGACTGTTCCACTGCATTACAGACAAGCGTGCGCTTCTTTTTAACATTGTCTGAGCCAAACACTGTGATTTGACCACCGCCTGTAAAAAAATTAATGCATTATTCTAAGAAAAGGCAAATATAATAGATTAAATGTTTCTCCACTGGCTTTGTTTCACAACTACAGAAAGCAATATTAACACACACGGTTAACTATTTCTATACAGGTAAAATACAAACTCAGGATGAGCTAAAAATACAATTGAACCAAGAACTAAAGTCCAATGAATATAAAAAAAAGTGACAAAAAGTTACAAAAAACTAAATTTTATAACAAAAATATATAGAAAGTGCCTTAACTTCCTCCTGTTAATGGATTTATTTTGCCATCTATAAACGATTCTATACTGTAGTCAGCCTACTAACAAATAAATCATGTGATTTCAGAGGGGTTTAGGGTCTTGTCATCTGGAGACAACAACCAGACCTTAAAACCCAAACTTGGCTAGGCTGGAGACCAACTGAAAACCAGCCAAATTCATGCTGTGTCCTTCAGTAAAGAACCACTGAAATATTTAACAGAAATTGCAGCGTAATGTACCTTCCTCAGAGCTCAGAATTTGAAACACCCAGAAGCTTTCTCATCAAGCAGTTCTGAAATGCCACCATGTTGGCATGGAGGAGCTGTTGATATGAGTGAAGAGAGCTCCACCCCCATCCCCCCTCGATAACATCATCTGTCGCTCTTCTCCGGGGTCCGTCGCTCCCCCTCACCACAGATCCTGGCAGAACCATGAATGTCCCTTTTGTGTGTAGAGATCTTTCTCTGATAGCCTCCCAAAAAAATGCCACACACGGCAACTGTTAGTTTCCCCCATGACAACGGGTCGGTAGGGTGGGGGGTGGGTCATGTCTCCCACCTTTCATATTTAAACTGGGCAGGAAATGTTTACTCAGCTAACAGGAAACGTTCTCAGAATGTTGGCTAACGTTCTCTAAAAGTTCAGGCAGCATTATCAAACGCATTCTTGCTGAACGTTAGCAGAATGTTTTTTAAAGATTATATCTCACATATATTAAAAGCGTAATTCTTCAGTAGTTCATTAGACAGATGGCCACCACTCACATATCAATGAGACTGCTCAATGTGACATGTCTGAGAGTTTATGAAGCAAATGAACATACTGTGAGGGGCAGACGGAGAGAAACAGAGAGCTCTGTATCACTGCACAAAAGGTGCAGGAGCTCTGAAGGAGATATGTGATCTGAAATTTTACAGCTGAAGGAGAAATGTCAGAGCGCTTCGATAAGAGAATGATGAACTTTTCTCCACCCCCCAAACCCCCATTATCAGCCGAGAGAAGCGAATGCATCATTTTTATCCCACGGCTTTACCATTATCTCCTCTGCAGACACTTGTTTTAAAACACATGAGGACCTTTTTACCTCACACACACACACACACACACACACAAACTATCATTCTACATTCTCTCTCTCACACACACACACACACACACACAAACTCACTATCATTCTACATTCTCTCTCTCTCTCTCTCTCTCTCTCTCACACACACAAACTCACTATCATTCTACATTCTCTCTCTCTCTCTTTCACACACACACACACACACAAAAAACTCACTATCATTCTACATTCTCTCTCTCTCTCTCTCTCCTCACACACACACACACACACAAACTCACTATCATTCTACATTCTCTCTCTCTCTCTCTCACACACACACACACACACACACACACACACACACACAAACTCACTATCATTCTACATTCTCTCTCTCTCTCTCTCACACACACACACACACACACACACACAAACTCACTATCATTCTACATTCTCTCTCTCTCTCTCTCTCACACACACACAAACTCACTATCATTCTACATTCTCTCTCTCTCTCTCACACACACACACACACACACACACACACACACAAACTCACTATCATTCTACATTCTCTCTCTCTCTCTCTCTCTCTCTCTCACACACACACACACACACACACACACACACACAAAACTCACTATCATTCTACATTCTCTCTCTCTCTCTCTCACACACACACACACACACACACACAAACTCACTATCATTCTACATTCTCTCTCTCTCTCTCTCTCTCTCTCACACACACACACACAAACTCACTATCATTCTACATTCTCTCTCTCTCTCTCTCTCACACACACACACACACACACACACACACACACACAAACTCACTATCATTCTACATTCTCTCTCTCTCTCACACACACACACACACACACAAACTCACTATCATTCTACATTCTCTCTCTCTCTCTCTCTCTCTCTCACACACACACACACACACACACACACACAAACTCACTATCATTCTACATTCTCTCTCTCTCTCTCTCACACACACACACACACACACACAAACTCACTATCATTCTACATTCTCTCTCTCTCTCTCTCTCTCTATCCAACACACACACACACACACACACACAAACTCACTATCATTCTACATTCTCTCTCTCTCTCTCTCTCTCTCTCTCTCACACACACACACACAAACTCACTATCATTCTACATTCTCTCTCTCTCTCTCACACACACACACATACACACACACAAACTCACTATCATTCTACATTCTCTCTCTCTCTCTCTCTCTCTCTCACACACACACACACACACACACAAACTCACTATCATTCTACATTCTCTCTCTCTCTCTCTCTCTCTCACACACACACACACACACAAACTCACTATCATTCTACATTCTCTCTCTCTCTCTCTCTCACACACACACACACACAAACTCACTATCATTCTACATTCTCTCTCTCTCACACACACACACACACACACACACACACACACACACACACACACACACACACAAACTCACTATCATTCTACATTCTCTCTCTCTCACACACACACACACACACACACACACACACACACACACAAACTCACTATCATTCTACATTCTCTCTGTCTCTCTCTCTCACACACACACATACACACACAAACTCACTATCATTCTACATTCTCTCTCTCTCTCTCTCTCTCTCTCTCTCTCTCCACACACACAAACTCACTATCATTCTACATTCTCTCTCTCTCTCTCTCTCACACACACACACACACAAACTCACTATCATTCTACATTCTCTCTCTCTCTCTCTCTCTCTCTCTCTCTCACACACACACAAACTCACTATCATTCTACATTCTCTCTCTCTCTCTCACACACACACACACACACACAAACTCACTATCATTCTACATTCTCTCTCTCTCTCTCTCACACACACACACACACACGTCAGAAGGCACATGTGTTAATAACTACAGAGCTCCTGGGTCAAACAATGGCTCATGTCTTGTATAAGCATGTTTCTCTTCTCTAGCACATTTACAGGTTACAGTAAAGTACCGTTTTCCCTCAGGAGCTGCAGCAGGTCATTAGCTCCTCGGCAGACACCCCTCCAGTCAATTACTGCGTTTCAAACTTTCCTCCAGCTCAAATCCGTCCGCTCCTGCCTGCCCGACCCAGTTGTCTTTTGTAAGGAGGTCTTAGCTCCAGCAGTTTGACAGTCAACAGATAAGATGGATTAAGTTTTTTTCCTCCGCTCTCCCCTTCTCTCTCTCTCATCCGGTTTTGATATAAACGGCATAAAAGCAGGTTAAATCAGTCACTTTCAGGGGGAGTTTTTAAATGGCTACAGATAGAGTATGATAGAAAACCTCAACCTGACACCAGGGCACAGAAGGTCACAGCCATGCCGTTTAATAACTAACAAACTCTTGATGAATATGAAGTCCAACAGAAGAAGCTAGAAGTGTGTATCATGACAAAATATATACAGTCTATAGCAATGTGCACCTGGTATTAAACATACATTACAGTACTACACTGTGTACACTATTCCCTGCTATGTTATGCTATGCTATACCATACCATATGTATAAAGGAAAGGGTTTATTTTAGGTGCTGTAAATAGTCTTTATTGATTGACTAATACAATTAGACAATTTGTGGCCAAATGAGCTGTGTACTGCACCAGACATTATGCAGATACTCAAAAGTCTTCCTAAAACAAAACCAACTATTAATTTAAGGTATATTTAGTGTGTTTATGAAATTCATTTTCTAAGTATATGTCCCTTGGGATTCAAAGGCATGATCTTGTCTTTGCACTTGACCCACAGGAACACTTAAAAGTTCTCTTAGAAGAACTTTTCTGTGTCATGTCATAAATATCAAAAGCGTTATGCTTAAGTAGTTAAAAACAGAACGTTTTGAAAACGTTACAAAATTAACACAAGTCTGAATAATGTTCTTATAACCAAACAATAATGTTAGGACAGAGTCTACAAAGCTGAACATTTTTAACATTTTTGTTACTTGAATGAAAACATTAAGGAAACATTCTTACAATCTAAAATTGTTAGCTGGGTATAGGGTCACCTTCAGAACCTAAGATCTCCTGCAGGTAAGAGTATCACCCAGCAGTTTGTCTTCATACACAGCCTCTCCATGATCAACCACCTGATGTGTATTTATAGATCACTTGTCAAAATGTGAAGAACAAGTTAGTGAGATGGCACGTGTGTGTGTGTGTGAGTGTGTGAGACAGGAGACAGTAATCCTTCACACAGGCTGCTATTGTGAAATGAGAAGCTGGCCTCTTCGGCTGGCAGAGAGCAGATGCACCTCTCTTCCTCCATCCTAATCTGGAAAGGACTTAAAGGCGTCTTATCTCCGGGCTCTCCTGCTTCATTTCATGCTTGATTTACTTTAATTTGTCTGATAGGGCACAAGGATTTGGAAATGGCCCATCTTTCACTGGAAAATGTTCTGATTTTTCTCCGGCATTGTTATGTGGCGTTTTTGACTCTCTCTCCCTCTTTCTCTCTCTCTCTCCCTCTGTCTGTCTTCCTGGAGAACAGATCTCGCTCTTGTGCAGCATTCTGTTTCAGTGCATTTAGATTCAAGCAAACGCAGCAGAAACCAAAGTGTTTGTGTGTGTGATTTCACCAGCTCCGGTGTAGGTCTGTTTGCCTTTCAGATTGGCACCGAGCAACGCTGGAGGACAGAAGAGCAGCGGAGTGCTTCAAACCACAGAGATTTTGTGTTTAACGTATAGAGGGTGAGACTCGCCCCTCGTCTCGCCCACAAGTGTGCGAGTTGATAAAGTCAGAGAAGAAGAGAGCTACCAGCCCACACACGTCTCAAGCACTTCTGAAGCTCCAGTACTGGTTGAGCTCAGACTGTCTGTCTAAACTGTGACCCTGCTGGTGGAAGACAACCTGACTGGCCGAATCTAGAAAAATCAGTCTGAGTGGTCGAGTACTATGGGTTGAAAAAGAAAAATCACAGAAATATCACAGAGATCATTTTGAGATCTGAATGTCTCAGTTTTTTTACTAGACAGTAATGAGTTTAAACAGAGCAAATTGAAACATTTAAACAATCGTATTACAAAAATCGGATTATTTTACCTATACAAGCTGCATTAATTATACAGCGCCATTATTTTAATGTATTTTAACAATTATCTTATATATTTTAACAAGCACGCACTCTCGCACGCACTCTCGCACGCACTCTCGCACGCACTCTCGCACGCACTCTCGCACGCACTCTGTTAAAGGATGCTGTTAAAGGAGAACAGATATTGACATTCCTTTCACAGCTGAATGCATGTGTGTGGTGAAAAACAGACTGATGAGCTCATGTCTTCATCCTGATTTGCTTTAATTAACATTGACTTGTTTGTTGAAAAGATGATCAAATATGCCAATGAAAATGACATAACTGAATAATGCAACACACACATACAGTATGAGCAAACACACGTAGACTAAACACAATTAAAATGTAAATTAATTAAGTAAATCATTAATAATAATAAAAATGATATGTAATATAATGTTGATGATGTCAGCAGAGCTTTCAAAAGTGGCCGGGCTAAACTGGTAAGACTGGGAGCTGTGTGTGTGTGTTGCTCAAGTATGGTGGGTCATTGTATCACAGTCTTTTGAGGTTTTTCTGCTTTACTTGTTGTCCATCACTGTGTGTCTGCAAACTCTGACACTGATCATCCAAAATCAACAAAACTGACAAATTCTCTGGAAACTGTACAACCCACCCATTAGGGTCGCAGCACACAACAGAGATCTCATTTAACATCAAACAGGCTCATAACATCTTTGATAAGAACAGAGACAGAGACATGATTGTAGTGTTGCTTTAGTCAGACTAACAAGCATGAAGTCATTACTTCTAAACCTTCTCACATCTAGATCAGCAACATTTGTATCAGGACATTTTAAGGCTACAAGCGGAGAGTTCAGACTATAATCTCTGCTTTTCCATTTCATCAACACGCTCATCAGTGTGTGTGTGTGTGTGTGTGTGTAGATTTTTAGTCATCTAATGGGCCGTTTAGATCTTGGAATCTAATGTTGCGTTTATGTCATAGAATAACCATTATGAGCTTTGAAACAGTTAAAATTCACATGGAAACTAAAGGTTCTTCTGAGGTTTTTTACAACGATGCCGTAGAAGAGACATTTATGGATTCCAAAAGAACTATTCAGTCAAAGGTTCTTTAAAGAACCATTTCTTTATAACCTGTTCATAGTCTAAAGAACCTTTTTTCCACTGCAAAGAACCTGTTATGAAAACAGAAAGGTTCATTATGGAACTATACAGACAAAACTGATTCTTCTATGCCATCATAAAGAACCTTTTCTTAAGATTGTACTTTCTGACTTCTCATTTGATTGTTGTGACTCTAAACCTGCTGCACAGTCTTACCTCTTCTGTATTTTGAGAGAATATGCTGTGAATAAATACAATGATTAATCATTTTCCTGTCCTTAGTAACAAAGGCCCATACAATCATTTGGCATTATAAGTGTTGCCATAGAAACAAATACTTTTCTGAATCCAAAGAGTGAACAGCTAAAAGAAGACGTCGTCATCTGGTAATGACGGTAATTCTGGCAACAGAACACAGGTGCTGCTTCAGTCACTTATTTTAATGTCTTGCGTAAAACGTTCAGTTCTGACTTTTCAGCACCTTGCACTGTGAAATTATATTGCCTAGCAACCATAAACAGCCCCGGTTACATACATACATATATACATACATATTTATAGTACATATATGTGTGTACATATTTACAGCACTAGTCAGAAGACCCCTTCTGGTCTACATAACACCAGCTCAAATTCTACTGTACCACACTATCACAGCAATCTGATTTTGCACATTACCACTTATCTGCGCAAGACTAGCAGAAAAAGCCTGCAGTAAGACGGCTGAGAGTGGCGAACGAGATGCCAGCGAACGGAAAACGAGCGCCAGTCAGGCATGTCAAAATTTCTTGATTACATGGGAAATAAACAACTTCAATGGAAAGCTGCTGCTCAGAGTCGGCGCTTTGCATACATTAAATTCCGGTCTGTCTATAAGTCGTTTTAAAACGCTTATGTATCAGCACAAGCGGCTCTGACAGACTCCCCTCATGAGTTCGTCTGAGGAGTTATCAGAGCTCTCAAACGGATCTTGAGCTTCGGTGACACAAGTCAGACGAGCCTCTCCTAAAGGATACATCTTTTTATCCATAGTCTTCCTCACCAATCCACATGTGCAGCCACTGAGGCCCGAGCAGGAGTTTACCAATCTCTGCTTTCCAAGACTCTCTCTCTCTCTCTCTCTCTCTCTCTCTCTCATTTCCTCTTCTCCGTGTTTAAAGCTTGAGGGGTTCAATCAATGCTGCTTTGATCTCGGCTGGAACTATAATTATTTAACATTGTTACAAGGATTTTGCTAATCCATTCTACCATTAAATCTCTTTTAGACCCTCGTCTTCAGGAGTCTAATCTGCATCTGGGCCCCCCCCTCCCCTCGGACGGCAGCGTGACTTAACGGACTTCTGTGAATAATTAGAGAAAAAGATACAAATGCAGAGAGCGAGACAGGAAGCTACATTACTTGGTGTTGCTTCAGTCGCTGGACGTGAGTGAATGAGTCTCAAGGGGGCAATCGGCAGATTAGCCACTGTTTGTTTGTGTGCAACGAAGCAGCATATATTAATATGCTTATTTGTTAATAAAAGCTCAGACTAGGGCACAATTAAAGGGGCAGTACACCCAGAAAAGCACATTATGTCATCATGTCTTCAGCCACATATTGCAAATACATGTAAATATATAGTCTGACAGGCAAGTAGGACATCCTATCATTACACTCGGACAGAATGCAATGATTAGACAGACATTTAATAGTCCTGTACCTTCCATATATTTCTATAAATATATGTAGGCCACTTTAATTATTGATTACTATCGAGATGTGAAAAGACATTCAACCAGTATAACAAAAAATGTTTCTGGAAAAAACTGCCAAACCTGCCTTTAATATTTCTTTCAAACTGTATGCAAGAGTTACACAAACATCACACATTCATTGATGCACAGAAAAGAGTATATGAGAGTAATTTAAGTATATATGAAGACTCAGTTTTCATTTTTGGTGGGCTGTTTTATAAACCCTTTGATTTCTTTGTTTTTGCCTGGTCACTGTTTTTTTTTAATCTGCACAAAACTGAAAGCAGTTTGCATTGAACCAATAACGGCCATCTGTTTGTTTTGGTCTAGAAAGAACAAAAAAAGACACGTTGATCATTGTGACGCATGTTGAGAAAACACCCAATGGCCTTTCGCAAATATTTGTGCCGCTGTGTTTTTGCGGTGATATAAATAGCAGCACAGCAAACTCAAACATTTGTGGAGGCACCTGCCATGCTATCGTGACCATCTGCTTTGTAATTTCACTTAGCATGACATATGTGCGTTAACGCTGAAGCGGCTATTGTTCGGTGCCGGTGAGCAGATCCGGTCAAGGGCGGTCAGTGCCCTCTCAATGTACATGTGGGCTAAAGGGAAAACAGAGTATTTTTGGTATATGTTTCCTGACTGTGGGGAGAAGAGGTGGTTGGGTGGCCTGTTGCTCCGGTCTGACTCCAGGAGTTCTTCAGCAGAACCTGCCCGTGATCTGCATGGATCTGGTCCAGCTGGCACACAGAGACAGACTCGACTGTGTCCTACAGGCTCTGCTGAGCCGCCAGTGTGGAGGCAATTCACTCGGCAAGGTGATTGGCTCTCGCTGAGGGTTACTCAGTGCTCATTGGACGATACAAATTCTCTGTTCGTTTTCATTTCTATGAGTATATTCATCAATTATTTATTACTTACCGTACGGAAATGACATGCAGCTCTATGATAAATGATCTCTCATGCTGCGTTGTGAAGGACTAGTGTTAAACACCGAATTTTTTTCCATTAAAGATCAGCCATAATGCCAAAACAATTATAAATCTCAAAATTATATTTGACCTTCAGGACAGACAACATGTAAGCAAACTGACTAGCCTCTGTGCATGTTAAAGAGTAACAATGCTCGTTTTTTGCAAATCCTACTCTACAAAAACATAAAATCAGTATTTTTGCCCCTCATAAGACTTCCGAGAGTCTTCCGAGTCTTCCGAGAATGAGTTTTCCTCATTTGCGCATAAACTCAACAAAATTACGTTCTTAATCTGCCTATGAGGTGAGAAAAGGCCATTTCTGACATACTGTATTCTCTAAAGATGAGTCTTAATATGTTATGCCATTTTTCGGAAGCGTATGGAATTTTACTGGAACAAGACAAAAATACTGATTTTAAACATGACTTTAAAAGACATACGTTAATAATGATTAAGGGAAGTTTGGAGTCTATTAGTGCACTTTTCACACAAATGTATAAACACTCTTCTTTTACAACCGACAAGAAGTTATCTAAAGACCATACAAATAATAAGTATGAGAAGAACTGTATTAATGCATAAAGCTTCTCTTCTCTTCCGGCATACATGCACATGCTTTATGTCTTGAGGAGTGTCACGATACGCATCAAAGACATCCATGATAATTAGCAAAGCAGCAGTACAGGCCATTAACACTAATATACACAAGAGTGTCAGATAACAGAACATTTCCTTTATGAGTTAATTTCTTCTCATCACAGAGATGTTCTCACTCCTTTGATTGAGCCAATCTTAAAATGAAAGGTTCTTAAAAGGTTCTTCACAGCGATGCCATAGAAGAATCATTTTTTGGTTATCCAAAGAACCATTCAGTAAAAGTTTCCATAGTCTAAAGAAAAAGTTGCCATAGTCTTTTCCACTTTCTGTTCTTTTGTAGAACAGAAAGGATATATAAGGATATAAATGGTTCTTCTATTGCACCATGACGTGTATTTAAGTGAGGTCACGCTAAAAAATGGTTTAGCTAAACTCGTTTCTGGTTTAGGCCGTAGGTATGCTAACATGAAAACAAAATTACAGACATCAAAATTACAGACATCAGCTTCAGCTAAAGCCAGCTTCAATAACAAATGAAAGGTAAAGGTTTATGATTTGAACATTTAAATAAATAAACGGAGCGATAACACAGTAGTCTATCTCAAACTAAATAAATGTGCTTTTCATCGCTGTGAATAGGAAGTCATGTCATATTCAATGATGCGATTTCTGTCTTCATTCAAATTATAACATAACCATCTGATTTTTCCAGCAAAATGGGAGAAATGAAAGGGGGAAACGGCCTTTCAGAGGACATGACGTGAAAGTAAACGCAGCTGGAACGTGCAGAGATGAATTAAAGTAGCGCGTCTGTCCACACTACTACCTTCTGAGAGACAGTCATGTCGTGGTACGAGCGATGTCATATCCTGTATTCTGAGAGGGTTACTTCCTGTCGGGAAACACCGAGATGGTTCTCATTTGCATTTCATTGTTCCAGAAATCCACATTCCTGTGGGGGTTTTGACAGTGATGTTTCTGTATGGAGCGAATAGGACATGTAGATGTTATCTGTGTAATGTAACAAGATTATCAGCAGCATTAGTGACTGTTTGTGCTATCAGATAAACCGTGGTGGGAGGTAGATGTGGAATTTAGCACCAAGATGAATCTGGCAAACTAGATTAAAGAGCCAGTTTAACCTAAAAATAATCATTCTGACATTTGCTGCTTACTGCAAATTTGAGGTTTTGGATTGAAACAAGAAATTTCAGTCAGTTCACAATCCTCACACAATCCTTCAGAACAACACTCAGAATACAGCATATGAGTTATATGGACTTTTTAGGGCTTGACAGTATAAATCGCTATCCATTTCTGTTGCATGATTAAGTGCCAATAATGACAGGACTTTTATTTTTAAGTGAACCATTTCATTATGCCAGTTTTTCAGCTAATTTCTACTATAATTTCTACTAGCTAGTGCAGCACAATCTCATGGCAATTCATAACGATTTGAGGTTTCAGACTGACGGCTAATTCGTATAAATTCAGTTACGTTGTATAAATATTGTATAAACAGTTTTTACGTTTTTCTATGAGATCAGGTTGTATATGGGGACATGCTAAGGCTCAAACACACCCTTAACTTCGAATGATGCCTCAAATGATGTAACTTAAGATGTTTTCTGAGAAATCAGATTTACAAAAGCTAATCTGATACATCTCATACATTTAAGATAAACCTGAAACACATCTTGTGCTAATAAGTGACCAACCATAACTACACATACTAGGAATTTTAGACATTTTTGTCTTACAGTTTTACAGATCAATGGTGCAAAAAAAACAAATTTAACGTTCAAATTTAAATCTAAGGGTCTTTTCTCCCGACATTCAAAATAAATGTTGCCTGTCTGTACAGTACCATCAGAAAGACATTGGTCTGCACGCGCCTCAGCTCCTCTTATTCTAATGCAGGAGTTTGATGCTCAGCGTTTTCTCTGAACTGGGCTGTAATGCGTCTTTTTAACACGCTTGCCCGCATCGTTGTGTGACTGACCCCTCAGCCCTGATCACAGGAGTCGTTTATTACCGGCGTTCACTCTGCTCTTATCTTCTGCTGCCAATGCTCATTTCCTTCCCAGATTGAAATGCAAATGTGAAATTTAATGATAAACGCATCATCTGATAGCCACTGATAACTCTGATTGGCTGTCAGTATAAAATACACACCCCAGGGGGCTCAGCACTGCCAACTCACCCAAGCCCCCTTTCTTATGGATGTATGTACCTGCAGTAAATTCTGGAGGTCATGTGCATTAAAAGGCGAATCATATTTTGTGTATTTTGAGACGTGATGCTACGACTGAACTGTAATTGCTGCCGTTTGCTATCTTGTTGGCGTATTATCCATCACTTTGATGAAGTGACTTTTAAGAAGTAAGAAAGATAACACATTTTCTTTTCACTGAGACAGCGAGGGAAAATCTGCATGGTAAGATGAGATTCTTAGAAAAGAAAAGATATTTGTTTATATCTGGTCGGTGATTTCTACTATACCCAGAAATGAAAATTCTGTTATCGTTTACATGTTTCATTGTTTAATTCCAAACACATATGATTTGCGTTATTATTATAAAAGGGAACGTTAATACAACGTTGCCACTGTTTTTTGCTATCGTATGAAAGCATGGTGAGTAAGCGACAACAGAATATTCATTTCTAGATAAAATACCCTTTAAAGCTGCAATCCGATTTATAATTTGACCTGCTGGGTCTGATTTCACAGGAAATGTTGGTCTGTAAACAGAAAGAAGATCCAGCTACTATATCGTGTGTCGGTACTGTAAATGCTGCAGCGTTTGTAGCTTGTTCTTATAGCAGTTGTTTACTATTTAAACTTGTCATCCTCATTAAGACAAAACTTCATAAATATCCTGCAGTGTGTCAAACAGAGATGGCAAAGAGAGAGGCAAAAGTTACGGATTGCAGCTTTAAGTATAAATGACATACATATTCTCTATAAACTAACATATTCTCTCTCTTACATATAGGAACTGAACTACATATTATAATAAATTAGGAGGTACAATATGAACCTGTAACCATTATAGAATGGATAGACTTTTAAAAAATCCTTTAGGTGTTTTGCATGTTAACAACACGCCTGCGATCAAAAGCGAATGCAGTTGGAAGTAATAAAAAGGAAAAATAAAAAAAAACTGCTCTTTGTGATTCAAGAGCTCATTAAGCTTCAGAAGGGAATGAGAGTTTTACCCTGTGAAGGATCTCTTCAGATGTCCTGTTATCGAACGTCTGAAATCCCCTCATCCCACATCAGGATTCATTTAAAACATGTCATAATGAGCCTCTTACAACTGATTACCAGCCGCTAGCTAATGGGCTAAATGGTTAAAAGATGGTCAGAGATGATCGTATGCTGGATTGGACCTTCAGAACCGAGTATCATATCAGAGAGGCACTGCGGACTCGTATTCCTGAATGATATTCTGTGCCTTGTAACTATGTGGTACAAAAATAACACAGCAGGTGATCACCAGAAAGAACCAGTTGTGGAATACACACAAACTGTAGGGCCAGGGGCCCTAATCGAACAGCCACACAGGGGCCCAACACCCAAAAACATGCCAGTTTATTTCTCGTAAGTTTGACTTTATATCTCACAACTATAAATATGATGTCTCATATTTTTGAGGCAATTTCTCTTTGTTTAGATATTTCACAGATGTGACACAGATTAAAATAAATACAACTATGATGTGAGGTAGTGTGTTCTGCTACTGTGTTCAGTATCAGTCACCAAACATGAGCATCTGCAAAATAAAAAGCTGCAAATATGAAATTTTAAAGCTGCAATCCGTAACTTTTGCCACTTTTTTGCCATCTCTGTTTGAAACACAAAATTACAGGTTACTTTATGTACTTTTCTTTACACATGTTGAACTCAACTGAAGCCAAACTGACATTTCCTGGAATATCGGACCCGACAGCTCAAATTATAAATCATTATTATACGCTTACCACTAAAAACCGGGGTAAGGTAAAGAGACCGTTTTGAACACTGATCTGTCATATACATGCTCATTAACTGATTTTTGTTCATTTTAAACGCCCCAAAAAGTTACAGATTGCAGCTTTAAAATTATAACTTGAGATCTACAGTTCATATAAAGGTTTGCACATGTCCATGTGTGCACATGTGAGGTGCGTATGATCAGAACAGGCACTCACGTGGACCGTCCCATTCCTCAGGTTCCAGAGGGGGGATGTCTGGCCTTCTCGCTATCCACCTCCATCTCTGTGTCGCCAAGTTCTCTGCTGCCATTTTCTTCCCCTGAAAGAGCACAGATCAATGAAATGATTAGATGTACGTATACCTATGTCAGACAGACAAACACTGAAGATTACAGAAGTAACAAGATGCCACAGTTCTGTTACTATAAATGGGGGAACGTGCAACGATCAATATGGTCGCTCTAGCAAAGGAAGCCCCGTCTACTACTAGAAAGAGCCAATCGTCATTTGCTAAACAGTAACATTCTCTGGGGGAGGGGCTCTGAACCGAATATTGGAGGGACTGAAGTCATCAGATATCAGGTTTGATGTCAGGTTTAATAGTTAGCCTGAAATACATTGTTTTATTGTGACCATAGCCAGCGATTCTATAGATATCTGTCTTCCCCCATTCAAGTAGATAGGACTCTGTCTTGTATGACTGAAATAGTTGCCCACAGGTGTCACAAAGATGGCCGAGACTTACTTAAAAGAACTTTGCAAATACATACATACATGTAAAACCCTTAGAGGTTACAGTAAAGGATATGTGCAGGTTTCCCCAACAAACCTGCTGTACAACAACAACATACAATGTTTTTAAGCCATCTTGCATCGCTGACATCCACAAGAAAAAGTCCTGAACACATTTCTACGAATTCTACTCAGTGAGGAAAACTTGTTGACAGCGAATGTTTTCAGTTTTGTCCTAAACAGCATTTTTCTTCACCCCAGCATGTCTGAGTCACACTCTGGTTTTAGAGCAGCATCTCTCCGACCTCCTAACACAGCGGAACGGTCTTCACGCTGGTCCTCAAACACACAGAGGGCCAGTCGGATGGGTTAATCTAAAGATCAGATTCTGTGGCTATGGTGTGTTTAAGCCGGTTAAGACGTGGTTCACTTCAAAGGCATCTAGTAAACATGGCCAAAAGGATCGCAGCTTCATGCTTGCCTCGTCACACCCGGGTGAGAGACGAGGACTGAACTGCCCTACTTACCACACATGAGGTCATTCTGACCTATTTTACTGTGTGCAAGAGTCTGTAAGGAATCAGCTTTGTTATTCATTCTGTCCTCTCAACCAACCGTTTTAGGTTGTAAGAACGTTTCCCTAACGTTTCCATTAAGTAACAGAAACATTAAAAACGGTATTTTGAAAGTTTGTAGGAATGTTCAAAACATCCAGCTTTTTAGGCATTGTGTGTTTTTAGTTATAAGAATGTTATTTAACCATTTTAAATCGTTCCACTAACAACATAAGAATAACATTTTTTATATATATGATATATAACATTAAAAAAGCTCTACTAACATTACTGCAAAAACTTTCTGATAACTTTGAGAGAACCTTTACAGAACATTAGCCAATGTTTTGAGAATATTTCCTGTTAGCCGGGCTTTCTCTCTCTCTCTTGTAAGTGCCACACTATTGTATTGTCAGGCTCTGAGAAGCTCCTTAGCATACTCATTGAGTATTACCATAAGGATAACAAAAGCCAATATCAACAGTTCTTTCCAGTGTAGCGAGTTGAGATAACATTAAAGGCTGCACCTTGATCTCCGCCGAACATGTTAAGCCCTGTAACGAAACGTCTTGGAACTGTTTAATTACCGCTCAGGAAATGAAGCTACAAGATGGTTCGTTAATTAAGCGGTGATTAAAGATTTTCTGCCTTCTATCTGACACCGTTCGCAATGCATTTTAAACACAATCGCCAAGGCAACCTCGCAGGGAACAAGATTTGCAGGAGCTTGATGAAGTTCCTTCCAGGAACATGGAGGGAATATCCCGGGAAAATGTGCCAACAGGTGTGAGGGACTGTAACTGACCTGCACAAGAGGAATATGACTGGAAAACAACAGTTTGTTCAAATGTTGCATGCCTTTTAAGACAATTGTTTGAGAGACATAATCTGTTTCTCAACGAGATACATATCTTAAATAATAATCTTATAAGGTACCTTATTTTCACCAAAATCTAAAGCAGCATTGTGGAAATCTCATAATGCACCATGATAAACTCCGATTTTCTTTCAAGCTCTGGACAGAGTGAAGGGAGATGTTACGTCAATACACAAATACGAATATACACAGATAACTCGAAACTGAAGAGTATCAATAAAAAGTTACAATGAAATTAAAATGCATTCACGGCATATTTCATATTATTTAAAGTCAGCCAGGGTGTCATGTGCTCTGTAAGTAATAAGAGTTAAAAGAAAATGTATCCAAAAGAGTTAGAGCGTGTCCAAAGAGGAGGGACTACTGTCTGAACTGACCCCTAAAAGAGAAACAACGAGAGCTTGATTAGATATTGTTGTTTGTGTGTGTGTGTGTGTGTGTGTGTGTGTGTGTGTGTCTATCCACGTATGTGTCAGATATTAGGCTGGAGTTAGTGAGATGGTGAAATCCGCCAGTCAGATTGCAGCTCCTCTGTTCTGTCTAATGGCAGTGACATGCATGCAGGTCAATAAAAGCTTACAGGCGATTTACACAAACGTCTCCTGGAGCAAAGGTACACACAAAGTCATATTGGCTTTTCTCTTGCTCACAGCATTGTTCTACCAAGAAAGCCCTTGAAAATGTCAATCTGGTGAGGGTGATTTTAAGCAGATCTGAGCTTTCTAATCCCACGCAACTGAAAGAGCGTAGAAAGATCAAACAGACACAGAAATGATCTGGATTCTGCTAATGTACACTGTGGCTAAAAGAACACGATGTGTATTCGTTAAGCACTATTATATATAAACTCTCTTTCTGTATGCAGTAACACAAAAAACAAAAAACTCTTTTACTGAAATTCAATTCAATTTTATAATTAAATTCTATTAATTGTAAATGACTCGTCGAAACACGTTTTGTTTTTTTCTGTGACATCATAAATCCTTCAACAATGCAACCAATGAGCTCCATTCTGCTACGTACCGCCCACTGGTCACAATCCAATCAATTTATTACAGATAAAATCATATTCTTCTGCCTTCATTTTTCTTATTGAATATTTACTCAAACACATTCTGGAAATAAAACCGCCTACAAACAGAATTGGATTGTGTTGACTTTAAGTAGCATGGTACAGTAAACATCAAAGTATAACAGCACTAACATCCGACACGACATAAGTACAAAAATGTTTTTCTCAACCAACTGCGAGTGTTTGTCATTAATGAATTTTGTATTTTATACCCTTTTTGTGTCTGTTTATTTGGTGTGAATTATACTGTTATTTTTTATACAGAATGTTACTGTACAAAAGAGGAAAGTGACTCCAGCTATTATAAAACCAAAATTGCTTTGTCGGATTGTTTTCTTATAATGGGAACTTTTGAATTATGTATCCTGTGTGTTTTGAAGATAACAAGCTAATTTTGTTATGCTTGGTGATGGGTGGCCACTTAGGAAAGCAATACCTTCCCTCCATTTAAAGCAACAGTAATCGAGAACTTGTAAAGAGAAATGTTAAATAAACAGATTTTCTGTAAAACGAAAGACACTTGTGTAACAAACACTCAAACTCTTTTTGGCTTTTCCTCAAGGTCCCCTGTTAGCTTTTGGCCCAATAATCTTTCTGACCCAAAAGCTTTAGAAGCTGATTACTAAAAAATAAAAACATTTAAATGGCTCTAATATGGAAGGAATACAAGGGAAATATGACGATGTTTTTTAAATTCTGTAACGTTTTTAAAACTTTACATTAACAATGTTTTTGAGATAAGATATATATAACGTTTTACTAATGTTACTGCAGGAATGTTTTGATGACATTAAAAGTACTTTCATAGAACATTAGCCAACGTTCTGAGTACATTCCCTGTTAGCTAGGATAGCACAATCTCTTTAAAGGCCCATAAATTCCCCATCATTACAGGAGCTGGCTGTGCTCTCTTCTGGCTGTTGCCGGTCTCTGTTATCTCTCTCTGTGATGCCGTCTGGAGTCTGTAGATCTGGCCTGGCAGGATTGTCATACTTAACAAATATTAATGAATCATTTCCTGCACAGAGTCAAACAGGGCTGAAGGGATGCGTCTTTCATCTTATCGTGCCGCATTTTCCCATATTGTCCCAGCAACGGGAAAAATAAACTGAAAACATCTTTCTGCTGCCGAAGCTCCTGAATGGCGAGGAAAGCGCACAAACAAAAACATAATTAATTCTACTGCTTTCTGTTTGTTGGCTTGAGTCGCAAGGCCATCTGGATTCAAAAGGACTGGCTTATAAGTGGCCTCTTGCTACAAACTAAAATGACTTTTACGGCTGCAAAATCAGACAAGAATAGAATCTGCTGCGATGTAGTGTGGATCAATTCATTTGCATTAAACATGTTTATGTTGCAGTTTTTATAAATTGATGCAATATACTAATGTTACCAGGACCACTGCGTGACACTCGCAATATCTGTCTGTTCATTGCAGTTCGAAAGCAACAAGCTAATTTGTCACATGCAATGTGCAACAAGCTTCTAGTTGGACGCATCCACCCAGAGAGAGGATTTAAATGAATTCTGTTTTAATTCTGCAGCAATTTTCCCAATGTGCATTATTGCAAAGTATCTTTAACGAAAGCGTTTTAGTACAGGATTTTAGTATTAAAACTGTACATTTTAATACTTTGCAAAAATACTAATATTTGAAAAATATATCTGCAGAAACATCCAGTGTGCTAAAAAGGCTAGTCTGACAAACACGAAAACGTCACACAGTACAGAGATACAGAACATAAAACTGTCTGTTGTACAATATACATACAACAGATCAAACTACTTTAAATACTTTCAGCATAGAAAAAATATTTATAATCAACAATTTTCTAACGTCATCTGCCATCTTAGATTTGATCTTGTGGTAATACTGTATATTATGATCTTCTCCATGAAAAATCGAAGTGATGTTGTGATTTTCTTAGAAAACATGGTGTCCTAGATGCCAACATAACTACTTCCCACCGCTCCTAACAGCCTTTGTGTCAGCAGCAGGCAACTCAGTAGGTTTTGAAACAGAGCCCAAAATATCTGTTCCCAACAGAAACATTTACAAGAATGGACAAACATGGAAGCAAGGTCAAATTTCACAGTTTCTGTAAAAAAAAACAAGCTTGGAAATATAACACCAGTATTTTCACAATTATAGCACAGAGTGTGACAGGGGCTTGTAAATTTCACTTTGAAACTTGTTCACAAGCACATAAATGTGAAACGGACCGCAGAAAAATGGGGATGGACAAGGAGACAACAAGGTTGTCTTTTATCACTTTATATTCTCATCTCCTCCTACAAATAGAAGGCCAACTGTATCCTGACAGGTTTCATGTTTATTCACGTGTGTGTACTCTGTTCATAGCCACAGACTTCATTTCACACTGAGCTTTGGATTCATGCGAAATGGGTTTGAAACGGCATTGACAGAAGCGTCTCTATCATTTCATGGTACATGAGTGTGCAGCGATGCCACTACAGCTGAGATCCTCTCCAAACAGTTTAGGGTGGCCGCAGAGAAGAACCCCTGCTGCTGTTTCTGGGTATTTGGTTCCACAAAGACTTCTGGGAATTAAAATGAGTGATGTGCAAGAAGACTGTGTGTGTCCTTTACAAATGGGTTCATAATTACATGATCTCACAGATATAAACCATAAATGCAATGTTATGATAGTGATTAAAGTGTCACAGTTCTAAAAATCACAGCAGATATCTACAAATCACATCCAAAATGAACCAAAAGCTTCTGATGTTAAAGTTATACAGATGGATCTGTTAAAGGCAGGGAGGCATTCTTATGCTTTCAAAGCGAGCTTGCTAGCCTTTCCAAAATTGCCTACCTTTAAGTAAATCATCTTACACATATCCCACATACCATGAAAACTCTTTCATTATGCCTAGATATTCCATGTAGCAAGTATGTGGACTAATCTTTGCACCAAAGCAATCATGTTAGGAACAAAATATTGAATCTCTTTTTTTAAGAAAAACTATGCAAACTACAATTTCAATAACATTTAGTAAATATCTGTTTAAGACATTTTGCATATGGGTGTTGTAAAAAACAGTTAGCGAGTCTAAATAATGTCCTGCAAGGTGCAACAGATATCTTCTCCAGGAAGATTCCAACACACAGGCTAAATTTCCATACAGCTGCCTGACCTCTGTACACTTAAGCAGCTTTCCTAATTTCCCGTGTGATCAGAGTTAATAAGAGCTTCGTAAGTTAATGAAAACGGACGATTCTTCTTTGTGTTCCGACAGCTTCTTAATAACTATTAAAGACTGAAACTTTTAATGGAGGTTTTAGGTTCTCCTGACAAGCTAGTTTGCGCCAAATGGCGACAAGATAACCACCCGATGCCCGCCGAAGAGGAAGAAACTTCACGCAGGAGACCTTATTTATCCAGAACAGATGAAGACAGAAGGATGAGTGACTGTTTGTAAAGCTCTAACTTTTGACTTGACTATGAGCTAATTACAGCATGCCATCTAATTTGAGAAGGTTTGCTTAATCAGGAATAACTGAGGAATAACACACATAAACCGTTTAATGCCAGCAGAACTGAGTTCTTCGTGAATTCATAGCATTTCTGTAGAAGTGGAGTGAATTTAAGCCAGTCAGACGCGGGCTAAACGCGCTTTAAAGAGATCTAATTGGACAGAGGATCAGCGAGAACTGAATACACCTGATGAGCTTGTATTACTTAAAGGGAGAGAATGGAAACTTGTCGGAAGGATTTAACAAAACTGCAGAACTGCAGCAGATTGTGAAACCGCTTGACAGTGAGCAGATTACTGAAGTGTCTTCCTAGAGGTCTAACTGGACCACCGTTGGTCTTCGTTTTAGCAAAGTCATTGAATGCTAAAAGTTTTTTAAAGAGTTCCTTTTAACAAAAACAACCCAAAAAGCTCATCAAATGCTTTGAATACAAAATACGTATTTAAAAAAAAATTTAAGAAATGTTTTACATGCAAAACATTTACATGAATCTCATATGATTAATCCAAATGGCACATGTGCTTTATACATCTACTGTAAACGTACAGAATTCTTTCACTTTTTCCAATTAATTTCTAAATGGCAAAGAAACAACCTTGAAATCTTCTTTAACAGTCACTGAATGACGTGTCTGAATACTGTATTTCATTCCTGAGGCTCCTGTCACTGAATAAAGCTCTGCAAACAACATAAAAAACTGATTTATGTCCACGGCTTCTCCCAATCCCTTCAGCGAAGCAGCAGGAGACAAAAGCAAATATAATGATTTTCATTTAACCCCTAAACAAAAATGCCATTCTGCCATTAGCTAAACCAAAAGTACATCAGAAAGTGCAACATTCAGCCCAACATGAAAATATTCTGGAGCTAAAAGACACTCCTCGTATGAAATCCCTTTGGGTGTTGTGGGTTTTTAAAAGAAATGCAATTTAAATGCAATTTAAAGCACAAATTCTATAAATGAAAAGTAAGAAAGTAAGTAAAGATTTCTGCCACTGAATGAAAAAACACTGGAATGGACTGCACCAATATAATATGAACAAGTCTTTTGAATACACTTCGCTTCATTAAAGGCAGGATAGATGATCTTATATACATAGATCTTATATATCTTCTGTGGAAGGCGCATCATAAAATGTTCGTCCAATCACTGCATTCAGTCTGAATGCAATGATAGGATGTCCTACTTGTATGTCAATCTATGTCTTTGCACATTTCCATGCACTGTTGGAGGAGGTGTGGCTTTGGAAAGCGCTCTGAGGGGAGGGCGGGATTTTATGCTTTCAACACTAGTTTGCTATTGCTAGCCTCTCTGAAACTGCCTACACAGAAAGGCACAGTGATATCTAAACACGCTGGGCTGTAGATCTACGATCTGTTAGTGGCGTGACACACATGGAAGAAGGGAAGCGCCAGAATGGCTGACCTTTGCCGCAAAAGTATTCCATGTCCTCACAGGTGAGGTTGTGTGTCTCAAAGTCAGCAGGAAAGTTTTCCTCCGCTGAAAACTCCTCTTTAGTGGCGAGTTCATGTCCATCTGATACACACTCTTCTTCTTCCTCTTCCACACCTCCATCCAGTGGACCTACACACAGAACATAGAACAATCTGATCTTCTCCTACCAGGAAAAACGTGTTTTAATAGAGAAATTTGAGCTTAAGAAACAGAATTATGCGACAGTTGATGTCAGGTTTAATAGCTGGTCTGAAATATATTGTTTTATTGTGACCTTAGGCAGCGATTGTAGAGATATCTGTCTTCCTCCATTCAGGTAGATAGGCCTTGGTCTTTTATGACTGAAATAGGTTACAAAGATGGCCGCCAAGTGCAGAGACTTCCATAAAGGGACTTTGATAGTACAGATTATCTTAGATCTGTAAATATCTGAAATCACTTCTAATAACAGTGTTCTGGTCATTTAAAATGTGTTTTTTTGTAAAGCAGCTTTGAAACGACAGAACTACAGAAATGAATGTGAATTGAACTGGATATGCAGTTTTCTAGCATCTTTCTGAACGTAGCTAACAGTCTCCGCTCAGGAAAGAGCATTTTGTGTGTTTAGCTCACTTGACTCAACGCGGTCTCCTCAGGACCGCTGCTGTATGTGCAGAGAAATGTCAAAACTCTGTAAAACCCTCTTCATCTAGGAGAGAACGTCCTCCTGAACAACCTGGTGACTTTTAACACGGGCCCCAGCAGGATCGCAGGACAGAAAATGCCTTTATTAATTTGCCCGTCTTATCACAGGATACAATGTTGATATTCCATTTACATTTCATGCCTCCAGGTGATACGCCAGCGCAATCTTAAAAAGAGACATTTTTTTCGAATGATTAATTTTTTTCTTCAGCTCTGTGCAATGTTATTTCTTTAAATCTAAATGATTTCTTGACTTTGGCTTGTAGCTGTACTTTTTTGTGCGTATTTGCATATTCAATTTTGCTCCAATCAAGGGCATTGGTGGAATTACTTCTACCTAGAATCTGTAACTACAGATAAAGAATTACTCCGCATTGCAATACAGCTTTTCTCTGCAACTCCACCCAGGACAAATCAAATACCTCCATACAAAACTCCATACAAATCGCATTATGTCTTGCATGGGTTTTCTTAAAGCTGCAATCCGTAACTTTCGCCTCTCTACCGCCATCTCTGTTTGAAACACAAAATTGCAGGTTACTTTACGTACTTTTCATTACGTATGTTGAAGCCAAAAGAAGCTAAACTGACATTTCTCAGGAAATCGGACCCGACAGCACAAATTATAAATCTTTATTATAAATTACCATTGTGAATCAGGGTAACATAAACATAAAGGGGATCGTGTTGAATACCGATCTGCTATGTACTTGCTTAAAAACTGTTTTTTTGTTATGGATTGCAGCTTAAAGTATTTATGTTTTGTGTACTGTATCTCTACGACATAATTATTTCTGGTTTTACTGCCACACTTGCTGTAGTGTTTTAATACTATGGCCAGGAAGCAACTACCAGGCACGCTAGTAACCACCAAGGAGACCTTAGCAACCACATAGTAACACCCTGGCAACCACTCACACCACCTTAGTCTGGTGGCACCAAGTTTAGCACAGGCAGGCACACATTTTCTTTGTTTCTAAGAACAAAGTGAACAAAATCTCAACACTTACAATTTATACTACTATAGTTAGTTGCCAAAATAACAGTTTTAGGAAAGAACAGCTATTATAATATTTTAGTTACCCCTGGCATTAAAGACAAGACTGAAAGATTACAGATTTCTACACAATTTGATGATCCAATATTACTTATTGTGATTTTAAAATGTCACCATGTTTAAACTCATTTAAAACATTTTAAAGGTTTAAAATGAAACCTTTATTCAGCTTATTTCACTTCTTTATACTGCTGTTCTCCATACAATGAAAGAAAGCGGTGACCAGGTCCATGCCCATGATAAATGTGTGTAAGGAAAACCAAGTGGGGTCGAGTCATGTTTCCATGCGGGAGAAAAGCGGAGAAATGTGGGCAATCTGTGCACTTCATGTGCGGCACTTCACGCACCGCGTCATCTGCTTGGACACGAACGCGCCGCCTGATCTTCCCAAACGAGCCGCATGAGAAGATTCAGTGCTCGGATCTTCATCGGTTCAATTAAGCTTCAGTTTAATGGTCTCACTGCCTTCCCCATTTCATCTCAATACACGCAACGCAGATGGACGGAGAGATATCAGCCGCACGGAGGTGTTTTATTAAAGGCACACTATTCAAATAAAGCTGGGCTGTGATGGAAATCAAAGAAATACTAAAATACACGAGACCGAATCATGATGCCCATGCACCACAATTAAAGTTCACAGAATTACAGAGCTGCAAAGCTCTGCAGGGTTTGTAGCATGTTGGCCCATGTTTCTCAATCTCTAAAACCAACCAGCTGCTGTGTTTTTACGAGTTTGCAATCACCAAGAAAGTTTGCAGTTAGCTTTCTTTTACTTACTGTAGGTTTTTTTATTGTACAGTAATTGTAAAATGCCATGGCAATTTTATATTTATGGTGGAATTTAAGTGGGGGTCCTAAAATTATGGTAGCACCATCGTACCTTTGAGTTATGTTTAAAAGAAGGGTGGGCGATTTGTTCCAGAAACGTTTTTTTATGTTGGTTGAAAGTCTCTTCACATGGTTAAAATATATTTATATACATATGTGTCTTTAGAAGCCACCAGACCATGAAATTCAGTCCGAATGCAATGATGGGATGTCCTACTTGCCTGTCAAACTATGTTTGCGTTCACATGTTGGAGGAAGCGTGGCTTTGGAGAGCTCTGAAAGGAGGGCGGGATCTTATGCTTTCAAAGCTTGCTTGCTGTTGCTAGCCTCTGAAATTGCTAACCCTACCTTTAAAAGTTTTTCTTTAAGCAGATACTTTAACCCAAAGTGAGTAATAGTACATTCAAACGATACATTTATATATCAACTACACATCAGCACACGGGTTCCTGGGGAATGGAACCCATGACCTTCTGATGAAAGTTTCCATACTCTGAGTCACAAGAACAACTGTAATGGACTGATCTCTTCCCTTCACAAGACACACATCTAACAGATTCATGAGATGAAATGCCGATCTGAACGTTGGCTTTAATTCCAGGGAATCATGCTGTTTTTTAAAAGGCTACTTCACCCAGCCTGCTCCGATTACCATAGTTCAAGCATATTCCACATGTTTGCCTTATTATACTGCATTCATTGCATGAAGAGACCTGAAATAATTTCAGAGACAGCAAACGATAAGAATAATGACTTTCTAAACGACTAGGCCCTCACTCCTAGCTCATTTTCTGATAGCGCTCTACCCTGCTATATTTAGTTGTATACTGTTTAAAAGTCTGTCACAATCAATCTTGTGACGGCTGAACATTGGCTGCGGTTTGCAGATGCTCGGTGGGGCCAAATGCGCCGGTGGCCGCATTCGCTGCATCTGACACCATCAGAGAATTGTTTGAACCCCAGCAAGAAAATCAATGAGATGAGATGCTTTATCAGATAGAGGGAACCTTGTCAGATGGAGACCCAGCTAACAGGGAACGTTCTGAGAACTTGGCTTTTTTAACGTTCTGAGAGACGTTTTTTAAATGTTCTCTCAAAGTTCATGCAATAATGTTAGCAGAATTTTTTTAATGATTCATTTATATAAAAAGCTATATCAAAAACGCTATTTTTAAGTAGTTAGTGGAATGTTTAAAGAACTTTACAGTATTAAAAAATGCTTGAATAACATTCTTACATATAGAAATAATGTTAATACAACATATGATAAACTGGACATTTTGACCGCTCCTAAAAGTTTTTTAAAATAACATTTTTACTGTTTTTGTTACTTAATGGAAACGTTAGGGAAATGTTCCTACAACCTAAAACTGCTAGCTGGAGAATCTGAGCTTTAGCCATTGTCGTTCACTTTACACAAAACATGTTTTGATGGTCTATTGATGAACTGCAGCTTTTTAGCGAGTGGTGGAAAGCTGATCTGTGTTGTTAAGCTAACAGAGATCTGTATCTGTCATACTGTAGTCACAGGAGAACAGAAGTGTTTGTAATATCTGTATTCATAACAACACAAGTACTAAAATCAACTCAATTTTCCGCGTAGACAAGAAGTGTGAGAACAGCGCTGTTGTCAAACACAACACGTTGTATTAACATTACTACATGGTTGTAAGAACATTATTCAAACATTTTTGTGTTCAAAACATTTTTTTCTGTAATAGTTTTAAAACATTTCACTTATAATATATATTCCACTTAATATATATAATATATATATTTGTAAATGATGACAACATTTTTATTTTTAAGTTTACCGTCATACAAAACCTCTCCAGCACTCCCTTTCTAACCAGTGTGGTATGCCTATGGACCTCAGCTCAACCTTGAATTCTCACGATCTTCTGTTTACCCAGCAACCTCAGCGAGATACAGATCAGCCGAAGATACGTGCACTCGCTCCAAACAAGACATGCTCGAAAAGCGTGCCAGGGAATAAGAATCAAAAAGTCATAAAATGGATCATCATGTTCGATACATGTGTCTCTACAGTTCAAATCTAAACTCTGGCTAGCCCTGAAACTGCTTAATAAAGTAAGAGAAACAATATTGTTTCAGATTGAATTATAAACCTCAAAACAAAAGTGTAAGTGATTCTGATTGGCTGTCGGTGTAGCAATGTGTGTGCATGTGTTAGGAGGTGGGTGGAGCTCATCTGGGGCCTCTGATGGTGATGCACTTTATCAGCTGGAGCCACAGTTTGGAGCCCCATCACAGACCGGGTCTTCTCTATGGCTCCTAATTAGGGTAGAGGTAATTGAATCGCATAGAACAAAGCAGCAGATCTCTACAAGCGTGGAAATCGCTCTGCTCGCACCTACAGCAGGCGTTTTTTCATCTGGCTGTGTCATTGAAAACAGGACCGAGTTTGGCACGGGGATAAAACACACAGCAAGCACCTGAGACCCAACACGAATACATAATGCCTCGTGAAGTCCTTCAGGGACGTCCAGGCCAGTCCAAACCCTGACAGATTTGGATGAGGACCTGCCATTTGTGGGCCAAAGACTGATTCTGGGACATTCAGGTTTCAGCAACATGCATGCACACCATGAAACATAAAGCCCAGAACACACACATTTTAGCACATCTCAGATTTTTTTCGGTACATGAGATACACACGAGCATGCAGGATTTCCTTTATATTTGATAGTACTGAGTAGCAGTCATAAAAATTCCTTAACAAAAACTAATTTTGCTCTCTGTATTCCAAAAAAGAAAAATATTACCTCTAACTATTTTTTCTCTCTTTCCCAACAGGTATTGTCTCAAACTTTGTAATTGTCTTATAACTTTGTAACTCTGTAACTTTGCACAGCACTTTTCATGTTATTGTCTCCCTATAATATATTGCTTCATTGTTTTCCTCACCTTGTAAGTCGATTTGCCTAAATGTACAAACATGTATAGTGTGTCATCTTACTGTAAAAAATGATATTTCTTTCCTAATAAAAAACTGATTACAATAAGATCCTCTAAACATAATGTTTAATAGTAATATTTAATAAATAAAAGTTTCTTTTAGATATGAATTTAAATGGAAACCAAATATAGGTTTTTAACATTTTTCCTGGGTAAATAAAACTGTAGTAATCTTTCATGGGTCTAGAATTTAAAAATATAAAAATAAAATTAAAACCACAGCAATGAGTTACTCAGATTCGCCAAGAACCACTAAATGTGACTAAAGAATCGCTAACCACTAAATTTTTACTAAAATCTTCAAGCAAATCTAGATCTAAAGAGATCTAAATTGAACTCACACATTAAAATGCTATCAAATGATCTGAGCTCCACTATATTTATAGTTCTGTACTCTTACTGTGTGCCAACAATTGTCTCATGTGTCTCTATTTGTATTTCATCTCATGACATTTAGGAGAAACATCTCAAAGTTAATAAAATGAGTTCTCCTGAGATATGAAACAGAACCTCTGAGCAATTCAACTGAAATACAATAAGAAACTATAAGAAACAGGGTTCCCACACCTAAACTAAAGAATTAAAGAATTGCACTGACTTTTTATGACGTTATATGTGACCTGTGCTGGCAGAATGAGTGATGAGCAAATTTTCAAACATACCTTCTTGTTATTCTTACATTCTCTGTTAAAAGACTTAAATGATTTATGATTTGTTGGAAGGAAAGATTTAGGAAGGTACACGTCTGAAAAACGTACAAATAAAGATAATTTCAGATGTTTAACTGCTATTTGGAGCATTGGGATCACTAGATGACAGATTAAATAAACTCATTGTTGTGAACACTTCAAATCTGACATTTTTCACTGACATTTTGCAGCTCATAATTAGCCTGTGCTCATTCAGACTCATTTTACTAGCACAGGTCACATATATTAGCATAACTAAACGTATGCGTTATAATTTTATTGACTGATAGACAGATAGACTATACACATTTTCATAAATTTGCTTGAATTGAATCTTGAGTGTAAAAATGTTTTAGAACAGACACTATATGGTGTCTTTCAGAACTAAACATCTGATTATAGTTACAATAATGAGGTCAGAACAGTTATGTCTTAATTCATAAATATCTTTTGTTCAGCATCTAGGAGACTGCAACTGGAGTGGCATAAAAACTGGCATTTGACAAGGCCATTAAAATGCTGGAGGCGTTTCCGAACGTACTGTTGGGCTTCAGCAGATGCCAGAATCTCTGTGCCTCTCTCTCTCTCTCTCTCTCTCTTGGCAGAGCTGCATGCCCATTAAAAGGCTGAGGGTCGTCCTCCAAATGTTCAACACCAATCACAGAGACCTGCTCTCTAAAGCGCAGGTGTGAGCTCTCATTAGCTCCTGCACTCCGTCCTAATTTGGACCGGGCTGTCTTTCAGAAACCCTCTCTCTGATTGCTCCACATCAACTCGCTTGAGCTCCACTGAGCGGCACCTGCAAATGAACTGCCGTTTGCACCGGATTTATTATATGTGCAGTCACACGAGACATAAGCATGCACGATTATTTTGGACATATAATACGAGCTACCAAGACATGATTTTTGTGCTATAGAGCTGTTTTAATGTTAATTGTTAACTGTATTTGTTTAAAACAAATTCTAAAGGTTACCAATGAAAGAAAATTAAAATATGGACCACGTTAAAGCTGCAGATCTGTAACTTTCGCCTCTCTACTGTCATCTCTGTTTGAAACATAAAATTTCAGTGTACTGAAAACGTTTTTCCTAAATACTTTTCTTTACGTTTGTTAAAGATAAATGAAGCCAAACGGATACATCAGATTATGACAGTAAGATAGTTTGCGAGCAGGGATTCACATTGAACCTATATCAAGCAACAGTCTGAAAGATATTATTATATCTCCCTGAGTAGCTTCTGAGGTAAATTACTGAGGAAAAATGCGTCAGAACTCAGAACAGTGTTTCAGTTTTAAATCCAGACCTTTTATATATCAAGGAAATGAATGAGGATCTTTTAAATGAAATTGATGAGAGTCTTAAATTACGTTGATAAAACAATGTTTCTCCATCAAGGAACAATTTCTGAAACGGCTATGCCAGCGATTCCGATTTCATTCCAGCTGAAAAAGAGGAGGTCGTTTTTTTTTAGGAAAGAAATTCCTCATTAATTCAATTCTAATTTGCCTCTGGTTCCTGTTTCTATTATTGATAGTTCCACTTCTTAATACCCCAGATAAAAAAAATAAAAAAATCTTTGCTTTAACTCTGAGGAGACAGAACTCGTGATAAGATCGAAATATTACTGACGCCGAAGAGAAGTGTGAAGTCTGATGAACATTTCAAAAGAACAATTATTTATGGATCAGCTAAATCTTTTCCACTTCTTAATTAAAAGTAAAGAAAACAGAAGCTAATTATCCTGTAAAGATTAGCTGGTGGGCATCTTTCTGTAAATTAGTTCTAATTAAAAAGAAATTGTCAAATGACATTCAAAGCGCCATCCTTTAAAAGAGGCAGAGGGCGGATTTTTCCCTCACTGGCTCTTAAGTCTTGATGTGGCCGTGTGAAGCTTATGCTGAGAAGAAAAGCCCTCGTTTCTCTCTGGAAAGATGCTCAGCACTGTGGCTTCAGCTGGGCGGTCGTATCTGTGGAGTCCTCCTGTCACGGTTTGATGTAACTGTTTAAAGAGTGAGTCAAGTGTACGATACACATTTCTTTACATCTTAGAGAAAGAGGCATTCATTTGGGCTGCTGTGTTTCTCACGGAGAAAATAATTTTATTTTCCAGCTAACAGTTTTAGGTTGTAGGAATGTTTCCCTAACGTTTCCATTAACAAGTAACAAAAAGGTTAAAAATGTTCAAATGTTTTATACACTGTATTAACGTCTTTAATGAAAGTGCATGAAAGTGTTTTATTAATAATGAAAGTGCAACCTTGCCAACTAACAGGAATGTTCTCAGAATGTTGACGTTCTCTAATCTCATTTACCAAAAACATTCCTTACATTTAATATACATCACATATATAAAAATTGTTATTCTTAAGTTGTTGAGTTAAAAAATGTTTCAATAATGTTCTATAACCAAACGTATAACAAAGTCGAAGAAACTGGACATTTTAAACATTCCTAGAACATTCAAAATAACGTTTTTAACATTTCTGTTACTTAATGGAAATGTTAGTGAATGGAAATGTTAGAGTATTTTCTAATACAGTGTATTAAACAGCAGTTTAATGAAATGAATTCTTAGCTATTAAATGGGTTATGAACCTTTCAATACAGACCAAACAGTTTGCTAATATGCCGCTGTAAGTCCCTCTATTCAACTTCATCTTCAGAACATCACAAACGTCTCCATTTGCTCTCCTTTTAGTCTCATTGCTGTCTAGGAGAAGCAAATGAGATATTAAAGCCGGTGATGTTTTTTCTGTTGGTAGACACCAGCGCAAACTGTTCGTTGTAGATCAGGTTTCGTGTTGATTTCATCATGTATCAGAGCCTTCAGACAAACTGTGAGGTGGCACAGTTTAATGTTTCTCAAACACTGGAGCTCGGGGCCCCTGGAGGCCTCACCTACCATCTCCACGGCATCTCCTGAGGGTATTTACACTCTGTTTTTATAAAGCAGCAGTCGTGTGACTTCTAATGATCTTGACAGAAACGCTCACTTCCTGCAACACACTGTAACTCGTCTGATGTCATCAGAGACACACACACACACACACACACACACACACACACACACACACACACACACACACACACACACACACACACACACACACACACTGTTTCAAAAGCCAGCCGCCTGCCTTGCCGTCTACTGTCTCTATAGGCAGCTACCTTTTACACATCATCCTAATTGTCATACAACCTTATAAATGACTGATCTGGAGCATTTAAACAGGAAGCAACTTATATGATGTGCACAGGAGAAAACCCAGCTAACTGGGAACGTTCTCAACATTGGCTTACGTTCTCCATATGTTCTCTCCAAGTTATCAAAAAGCAATCTTGCAGTAACATTAACAGAACATTTTTTAATGTTATATGTCATATATTAAAAACGTTATTCTTAAGTTGTTGGGGGAACGTTTTATAAAGCTTACAGAATTAAAAAAATATGTTTGAATAACGTCCTTATAACAAAGCCATAACGTTCTAACAAATGGAAATCTAATAACATCTAAAATAACATCTAAAAAATGGACGTTTTGAACATTCCAGAACATTTAAAATAACATTTTTTAATTTGTTGTTATTAGATGTAAATGTTAGGGAAACGTTCTTACAACCTAAAATTGTTAGCTGGGAAACTCCCCAACAAATGTGTGGTGCCCAATATCCAAAGATGAGTGCACTTATCACTTAAAAATATGCTAAGAATTACCTGTAATGTTCCAGAAATATTGTGGTGAAATTAAAGACACCATCAGATAAAAATAAATATGACGAGTAAACACATTTGTAAGACCTCAAAGAATCATAGAATATTGATTCAAATGTGTAGAAAACTGACTGGAAAAACTACAAAACCATATGGGATACAGCAAGTGTTGGGGAGAAAAATTTCACTTCCACAGTCACTCCCACAGTAAGACACAGATGACATCACACTGACCTTTAACTAAAGCTGGGAGAAAAAGTGCTGTCAGAAGAGTGCTTAAGAGATGACAACAGAGCACACACACACGCAACACACACACGCAACACACAGATCTATACTGAAACCTACTGAACAGATACATAAGATAGCACTTCAGAAACACAGTGCATGATCATGTTTAATTTATTTACTGTAACACTTCAGCACATTTAAAAACATCATATTCGATCATTTAGATATATTCTATAATTTAGATACTTTTTTCCAAAACAAAGGTTTATTTCCTTTAAAAATGTCTTTCTTTGTTTATTTCGGATTCATTTAGAAGTTTTACTCAAATAGGCCTCCTTATATTTTGCTAAAATGTGAATTAAAAAAAACAATGATGGTTATTTTCATAATGTTTGTAAATAATAATAATATCATAACCACACAAATATTAATTATTATTATTGATGGCAATTACTCTATAATTATCTGTTTTTATACAACAGAAATTCATTACTTAGACAGGATTTTTTCTTATGTTTTATAATATATAAAAATGTTCTAATTATTATTTGATTTGTTTATTATAATTACTATTAAATATTATTATCAGCAGAACAACAAAAGCAACATTTACAAGTAACAGGATTCTTATATAACAGCTTGAAACTTCGAGACACAAATTCAGTTCATAATAACACCATCAACCCGCAATATACAGAGAAACCTCCAACCGAAATATCACAGGCTCCTTTTTACTAAACGCTTCCATATTACAAGCAAATTACTAGTGCCGTGTGAAGACGCCAGCGAGGAACAAAGATGGGCAGCCATAATTATATCGCCGCGTGCTTTGCATGTCAATGGACGTCTTGCCTCCTGCGGGTGATCCCCTGGGCCGCGGGCATCAGAACGATGGCCAAATTATTTTGTGCTCCGTTGCATCGCAACACAGTTATCATATTTACTGCGGCCGCATTATGACAACAAAGCTGTTTACACCTGTCTGAGAGAGAGAAGACAAGGTTTGCACTCTTTAATTTAGTAAATGTACAGTATGCATATGAGCTCACTGGCAGGGAGGAAAATTAGGTCAAGACTGGAATACATCAGTAGCAGCCCATATATGCATCACCTCTCTCTCTCTCTCTCTCTCTCTCTCTCCTGTGTTCTCATCTTTGCTTAGAAGCTGCCGATGTGGCAAGCCGACAACTGCATGTGTGTGATATGTGCAAATCACATTTGCAGATGAGTCTGAACCTCTTTTAAATATTCAGATATCAGACATCCAAAGCAGCAAGCTGCTACTTAAGACTCCATCCCAGCAGAGCCCGGATCCCCCGCTCATTAAGAGAGCGCTCGCTCGGTTTACACTTGAAATATTTCACACCAAATGTACAGCCCAGGAAAAACATCAGCCTTATCGCCCATAACAATGCAAATCGTCAAAAGCCTAAGGAAGATTTCTGCTGAAAATCCAAAGTCCTTTTTTTGTTATTCTGTCTCTTTCTCGTCTTTTATTTCAGCGGTTTACTGGCACGTTTGATTTTTTCAGGCTCCGGAAAGAAGTCACGTGTCTCACTGGTGAAAGGTTCAGATGCCACGAGAAGCGAGAACACATGCGCCTGCCAATCGTGCATCAAATGTAGTGCAGCTGTGACTCTGGACGGTGCTCCTGTCGACCACCCTGGGCTACTTCAGAATCGGGCAACTGGACCTCATTTAGCTTAGATTCAAAGTGAGGTTATAAACAGCAGTAATCAAGCTGTCGTCCATTCTCTGACGCTGTTTAACCAGTATTAAACTAAGTTCTAAACATACTGACATCATAAACAGCCGTTAACCTCTAAACGACAACCCACTTGGCTCACCAGGTCCACGGTTTAACTCTTTTAAAACTGTCTTACTATCAGACTTACTCTTTTTTCCTAATTGGCCAATAATGTTACAGCAGCTTTTTCGAAACACTCCCACCTTCCTCTCTGGCCCTCCCCGCGTCTTTAGCCGCTACGTCAAATTTGTCTCTGTGCCATTTTAATTACAGCCGCAGCAATCTCTCCTGTGGCATTCTGGGAGAACAGCGATCTGCAGAAAAGGTGATAAGTAAGGACTACACCCAGCTTTGGTATCAACCATAAACAGACACTTAATTGAATCATTTGACCTGAGAGGCTGATCGCCTGCAATAGCATGCAGTGAGGAAGTAATATGGTTTTGGATTTAAAAACAGCTGAGTTTTGGGCATGCAGCACGCTTTCAGCCGGACCGGCGTTGGCGGCCTGCTTGCATTATGATAGGGCAGACCCAACTAACAGGAACGTTCTCAGAATGTTGGTTAAGGCTGTCTAAAAGTTATCAACAACATTCTTGCAGTAATGTTAGTACAACTTTTTTAACATAATATATCATACATCAAAAGGTTATAGTTAAATAGGGAAAAAATGTTACAGAATTTAAAAAAATGTTTGAATAACGCCTGATAAACAAGCCATAATGTTAATGTTAATACAGCAAAAACGTAAAAAAATGTTTTTGCATTTTTTAAATAACATTTTTAACATTTTTGTTACTTAATGGTAATGTTAGGGAAACATTCCTACAATTTAAATTAGTGAGCTGGGGAGCTCACTAGAGGACCGATAAGTGTGTTGTGTGTGTGTTAGGGACTCATCTTCTGCAGGTTTATACGATTGCACATGCTCACACCTGCTGTTCACAGTTCAGAGACGGTTTGACTGCTTGCACTCCATTTTTCCTTTCCTGCAGAAAGACTATTTGTAGATGTAGGAGTTATCAACCTGAGCAGACGCGCGGTCCAGGTCCAGTGTCACTTCCCCTCATTATGTTAATGGTTAATGCATGCAAATGAAAACATTCCGGCAATTTGATTTCTTTGAAGATAGTTTGCATATTGTCTTAGTCGTAACGACGGCACACTTTTCCATGCGGCTCAGATTAATGCGAGGCCAGTTCATGTTTATCAGCGCTGAGTTCATTTCTAGGACTACTGGAATGTGGTTTTCCACTTACTGTTTCACTAATTATGATTCAGGTAACATAAGCAGATTTTTCACGCTATTGGTGTTTTTCTTAATTAAGAAACAAATGAATTTTCCCCAGCAAAAGATGGAACACTGGGATGCAGTGCCAGAGGCCAGACGCTGTTGCTCTTAATTAGAAGTCACTCCATTGTCTGAGGTTTTTGTTAATGAAGCCCCAATCTAAATGGATATCAAAAAAGACTGCTGGAGCAGAGGAACGAACATCCGGCCATTTTAAATAATAAGAAAATAAAGATAATGGAAGACAAAAGATATGTCCTGGCAGCAGAATTCCAGAGACAGCCGAGCAGAGAGCACGCACCCCTCACCCCTAGAGAGCCTCCGTGGGGTTTCTTTTAAAACCTGGGGCCGCGGTTTCACTCGCCCACCGCTCTGCGCTTTCAAGGACTCCCGCTCCATCCAGGTTTTTGTTTGGTTATAAAAACGAGCTGGCTCCCCTGTAAAGGTTATTTACTTTCATTTCAAGTCAACATTCAAGGTTTGCTTCGGAGGAAATGCAGCGCGCAAGAAAAAGAAACGCGCAGCAGGCGTGACACAACGACACGCTTATTTTTGCATCTAAAGGCCATTTTGACTGTTTTGCATTTTGAGTTTATTCATACACCCAAAGAGAAAAGTATGCTAAATAAATAATAAACCGTTAAAGCTTGTTTGGAAAGTTCTGAGGCGGGCGTTTTGTGTGAGGCGCAGTCAGGCAGGTCAGTTGGGCCGGGTTCTGAGAGCTGGGCCGTGTGTTTGGTGGCTCAAGGCGATAACATCGGGTGCCCACGCAGGCGAGCGCCGCATGCCCACATGTGCTGCCAAGCCCATCGGTTCTCCTTCAGACAGCATGGCTTAGGAGCTCCCAGTGGACGGGCCAGAACCCAGTGATACGTGCCCAGGACTGCCACACATGGGCCAAGCATCCTCACGCCCAGGGGCTGCACCATCAACGCCGCACCGTCTGCCAGGCTGGATGCCACCCAGTAGTTCATTTTAAAAGAGCTTTTGGTGGATCAGGTATGCGTGTGATTTCGGTTTCTCTTTGTAATGGACGCGGTTAAAGGCGAGCCAGCCTGACTTTTAACTTGTCTTTCATTTGAGCTGCAACTCGTAATTGGTTTCAGAGTTTCCGAATTTTGGACGCTTGAAAGAGTTTTTTCCATTCCTTGATACCAACTGGGATCATGGAGCAAAACAATATCAAAAACCATTCGAAAATCTACAGAACGCACAACCTAAACCCCTAATTTTTAAAAATCTTTAAAGCTGCAATCTTTACTTTCGCCTTTCTACCGCCATCTCTGTTTGAACCATAAAATTGCAGTTTTTTGATTACATGTTATGTATGTTGGGAATCAGGGTAAGATAAGGAGATTGTTTTGAACACTGATCTGTTATGTACTCAGTAATGAATTTATGGTCAGTTTTAACCCCAAAAAGTTACAGATTGCAGCTTTAAGAATAAAAAGTTTTTTTTAAAACAATTCTCACCTATTAAAAGCAACTTCTCTCTAAGAACATCCATGTTTCAAATACTTCTGCTTATCCCTAAAATTACCATAATCCCCCTGAGCTTCACCCATGCGTGGCACAGACCTGCTTGTTTATTTCTATCTCCTGGAGAGATTAGAGCGCCAGATTAGCTAGTGCTGAAACACGACTCGCCATCAAAGACGAAGAGGATAATGTCACTCTTTCTTTCAATCCCTCCCCCTCCTGAATCCGATGGAACAGTATTAGAACAACGGGAATGCCAACACACTGTAGAGCATGACAACAATAGCAGCCGATCCTGAGGGAGCGTCACCGGGGAAAACTGTGTCTGAACACAACACATATTAAACCTGTACAGATCACATGTTAACATTTACAAGCTCTGTGTTTGATCTCAAAGATCTGATAAAAAACATCTAGATGATTCTTTCTTTAATTTATGTATTAAGGACACTTCTAAGAGCTTTCTTGCTAACAATTTTACGTTGTAGGAACGTCTGCCTTACGTTCCCACTATGTAAAATAAGTTAGTGTGTTATATTGAAGTGTTATATTGAATGTTCTATTTTTGGAAAATGTTGTATTAACATTATTGCTTGGTAATTCAAACATTTTTAATTCTGTGATGTTTTTAAAACATTCCACTAACAACTGTTTGGACATTTTTGATATATGATATATTACGTAAAAAACATCTACTAATGGTACTGCAATAACGCTTTTTGATAACTTTGAGAGAACCTTTTAGGAAATGTTAGTCAAAGAAAGAACGTTCTGAGAACGTTTACTGTCAGCTGGGTTGTATGCGAGATAAACACTGTAAATTATATTTTCATATTTCTTCCAAATGTTTATTTGGTTAATTTTCAGGATTACACTAGAATATTTAATATTATGACTTCACATCTAATAGATAAAAGCCTAAAATAATGATGACAACACTGTGATATCTAGTCACTGGATTGCTATTGGTCTTCTATCTTGCATACCGAATTGTGATTGGTTGTTTCTTTCTGAACGAAATCCTTAAACTTCACCATTGTCATGACATTGCAGCATACACGTTACACAGTAAAAGGAGTCACACAAAACACATTGGGCCTCATTCCTGAAACACCACCAACAAAAACCAAAAATCATTCATGATTCTTAACCAAATTTCTGCACTGAATTGAATGAATTACTTTCACGAACCACTCACACAGAAATTCGTTACGCTTGTGTTTTTATGAATGAGGCTCATTGTGTGTGTTCTCAACTAAAAACAAAACGCTCGCTGATTGTCATGGCAACATTCAAGATGTATTTCCGGCATTTCCCTCAGGAAACTGAGAAATTAACTCTGACAGATGAAATATTTATCGTCTGAACCGAAACAATTACAACAAAACATACAAACATGTTCCAGACATCTTAAATCTAAATGTTTATTAACGATCTTTCTGAAGGATTAGCTCATAAGCAGCCTGTCAGAGGGAAATTATTTCCCCGTGTGATTATTTAGGGTTTGAAACATTACGATTAAATGTGCTTTTGCAAGTGATACACATTTATTATTCGATGCAGTCAACCTTCAGAGACTAGATAAAAAGTACCCTGAGAAAACTCTGCAGTCAGAATTAAAGATTAAACAACATAGAAACCACTGACACTGTTGACTTCAAGAGAAGTTTTTTTATAACGCGGGATTTTTTTACCTAATTATGTAGCTTATATATCCAGTAGCTTTATGGTTCTCATTAGTGTACACTAAAAGGCTGAAGTCAATGCTCATCCGGTGCTGAAAACAAGCTAGGTCGGAACGGGTGGATAACTGCATTAGAAAAAGCAATCTGTGCCCTGAAATCCACATGGAAGCCGACGCTGGAAATTTTGTCACGTTGCATCACTTAATTCCAACAATACCAAGCAGGCCTCAAGGATGAAACGGTTGCAAAGAAACCGCAAAACAGAGTGAGAAAGATACAGTAAGAGCACAGAAGCAAGACAGCAAGTGATTAAGACAAATAATAAGAGCAAACTCCAAAGAGGACCTTCCCACCTAAAAAGGGAACGTTCTCCGAACTTTGACATTAACATTCTCCAAAAGATCTCTCAACGTTATCCAAAAACATTCCTGCTGTAATGCAAGTAGAACATTTCTTTAATGTCATGTATCATATACATCAAAAACGCTATTCCTAAGTTGTTTGTGGAGCGTTTTAAAAATGTAAACAGAATGAAACAAATTTGAGTAATGTCACAACCATGCAATAGCATTGATACAACCTTTAAAAATCTAGACATTTTGAATGTTCCCAGAACAATTAAAATAACATTTTTAATGTTTTTGTTACTGAATGGAAACAGTAGGGAAATGTTCTTACAGTCAATTGTTAGCTGGATTGTAAGCTTATAAAACACACTGAAACAGTAAAAAATGTTTGTGTTTCAGAAGCATGTATTTCATGTGGCTCTGATCATAAACACACACATTTTGACGTTCTCCTGGATGAAGTTTTGGGGTGAGATGTCACCTCAGTGTGGACTCATACAGGGACATCTGCCATGAAGACCTGCTCCAATCTGTAGCTTTCTCCAGCCAACACCATCAGCTCATCAACACCAGAACAAATGTACTATAGCCATACAGTGACCCCACAAAGCGTTTGGACATTTGCCCCTGTTAAAATGCATGAATGTCAATGTATTATATAACAAGTGACATGTCTTATAAAAAGAGATACTGCAGCATGAGCATGCTTTCCATTCAGGTGAAGTTTTGTACTGTATTTGTTCAACACACAAATCTGACTTCATACATCCAGTAAAAATGACATTGAGACCAACTGGTAAATGTTTAAAAGTGCCCAATTACTGTAGGGCCACTAAACACTAAAAAGTTCTCCATTATATTTAATTCAAGTGTCAGTGCTGTCCCAGATGTAATGTTAAAAAAAACATTCTACTAACGTTACTGCACTGAACGCTTTTGATGGCTTTGAGAGAACTTTGAGACCTTTGAAAGAATTTTTAGAGAATGTTTGCCAATGTTCTGTGAGTGTTCCTTCATAGCTGAGACCACAAGACTATTTTTTTTTAGAGAAAAATAGAGAAAATGTCAAATTTACGATCTTCAGAATCTACTTCATTACATATTTCAAAGAAAAGGGCAGAACCAATAAAGCACTAGTGTACCGATCAATCGATCACAGCATTTGAAATATCTTTGCATAACACACCCTAAACATATAATGTATAAACAAATATAACTGACTGTTGTTTCAGTCCGTCTATTTCCTACAACTGTGCTGGTTTCACGTCTCTTGAATCCCTACCGTCTTTCTCTCCTCACATAATACAGTAATTTCAAATAAAAGCATTATTTTACGTCCACATTTTTATTTATGTGGGGAGCAGCCATGTAATAAGCAAGATAATGTACAGTCAGCCGGTCATAATCGCAAAATAAACCCCTTCAGGGTGATACAGGATCCAAGATCATGGGGTTTTTACTGCAATAGATCAGAAGTCAAGAGAATAAAACTATAGTCCACACACACACAAACTCACACTCCACTTTAAAGGTCTCTTGTACACTGTTATTGATAAAAAAGTGGTCAATATACATCATCTGGAGGAAGGGATTATATTCTTATCTAAAATGATATTCAATAAAGTATGACCACAGAAAAACGTCCGGAGCGCCGCTGGTCTGGAAAAAGAAACATTTTATTAGAATTAAGATCAGTGTCGAGATTAAGAGAGGAAACAGCCGTGTGATGATTCCTGTTCAAGCCCATATTACACTTTGTGTTATTTTTTCGAACACACGGAGCAGCAGAAATGCGACACACTCGGGGAACTGCACCTGTGCTCCTGACAGAATCTGCAAAGCTTTTAGTAACAGACCCAAAACACAGAACGGCTCTGTGTACAGCGGCCTCAGAAAAGTGACCGGACGCTGAAGTCGCACTTTAAGATGCCTGAATGTCACTGCAGGCAATGATAAAATATCAATAAAAAAAAAATGCAAGACCTTTTATCAGAAGTAACTATTTTTTAAGCGATGGTTTTGAACTGATCGCAGGGGGAGTACATTCAGGTTCACACAGGTGTCGTTCTTCACATAAGATATGTGAACACGTTATGAACACGATATGATTCACTTATGCTTGTCAATCAGAAAATGTTTAAATACTTTATGTCCTTATTTTGAATAATGAATGTGTTGGTTTCATTTAAAACCTATTTAATTTGATATTTGGCAGTTATACTGTACAATCATCCGGTCAATATCACAAAAATAAACCTTCTCCCTCACTTTAGGGTCCTGGTAATCCTATAATGTTCTGAGAGCGTTTTGCAATAATACATTCTCTGGAATCAAGTCTTATCATCTTGTCATTTTGCTTCCCAGTGAAATGTATTTTGTTAACATATTCTAACTGCATAATCTGAGACAAAAAGCCTGTTTCTTTTCAGACTTCAAAGCAGCACTGAAAGTTTATGAGGCACTTGGTTTCATATTCCTCAGCTGCTAAATAAATAAATGTACATGTAAATGCAACGACACTGATAAAAGGTTCACTTTCATGTGAAATAACTAAAAAAAGTACATTTTTTTACAAAAGTACATGTGACCTGCATCACGTCATGTGACCTGCATCACGTCATGTGACCTGCATCACGTCATGTGACCTGCATCACGTCATGTGACCTGCATCACGTCATGTGACCTGCATTACACGACACGCTACTAATTTCATTAGGACAGGCTGAGTAATGCGCTCTTGTTTGTACTGTCTAATTAAACGACTCCCCTCCCCTTTGTTACGCCCACCAATTACAAAGAGCTCATTTGCATACCTCAGGGACATTAGTAGGCGGGCACTTCAATTAAGCTCATGAACCCGTTCAGCATTTTACGTCTCGTTGGTCAGTGCTTCAAACAGATGTTTGTCGTTAAGCTCCACGGTATTAACCTAATTCTGCTTCCTTTCTAAATGAACACTTTAAATACCACCCGACATGACACATGCTCTCAAAAGTGAAGCAAATAATTTCTGTTCAGAATGAAAAATTACCACACTACCATGTTTTAATTGCATGTGAGAAAGTATGCATACTAATAAACTTTTCACTAAGTACAGTATAGTGTGCAAAACTGTTCTTTATGTTCTATGAATTATGTTCCATGTTAATTTAAGTTCAGCAATTTGAGTTTAAGTGATGCTCAGTTATCGAAGATAAATGCTTTTGCATTTTTAAAGCTGCAATTCATAACTTTCGATTCTCTGTTGCCATCTCTGTTTAAAACAAAGTGGAACGAAATTCAACAGGGATGTATTTTTCCTGAAGTTTGACAGGTGACAGACAGATTTAAAAAATACATGCAGCTTTTCTTTATAAAAAGATTCAAATAAAATTCAACGTTTCTGTCCCTTTTCTTAAAAACTAAAACCAACACAATAATCACATTGGGCTCATTGTAGGGTGTGACCCTACAGGCCACCTAGAAACCAAACACAAACACACACATATATACATGCATATGTGGTTTACAAGGACTCTCCATTGGTGTAATGATGTTTATACTGAGCTAACCAAATTTTCCTTCCTTAACCCCACCCCGAAACCGAACCCACGCAGAAAACTTCGGTCACTTTTTTATTAAAAAACAATTTGGCATGTTTTAAGCCATTTGGTTTATGAAGACAGAGGAAGTGCCCATGTTTAACATGTTTATCGTGTACAATCATTATACACGTCATTATACACTGTTGTGTCCTCGTAAACAACTTATACCAGCAGACACACATGTACTTATCTATCTAAATGGGGACATTCCATAGAGTTCTATTGTTTTATACACAGCTAGTTACAATCAATATAACCTTACAAACAATATAACCTGACCATAACCCACAGTCTAACCCTAACAGAAAACTGTCAGCATTTTTACAATTAAGAAAACTTTATATAGTTTATTGTAAGTGGTTTATTTCAAATGAGGACATCCTCATTAGGAGGTTTTGCGTAGATTTGTCAGGTTTTCCTTACTTTTGGGTACAAATTTGTCCACAGTATATGGGGTTAAGTAAACCCCCCACACACCCCCCACACACACACACACACACACACACAAAACTTTGGGTGTGTTTAAATGAGATGATGAATGCATGACTATCTATGCTGGCTGGATGTCAAAAAGCAATCAGCGCTCCATCTCTGATGAGTCTGGTGACAACGTGATTAACATCGAGGATGGAAAGCTGATGTGTTGGCTGAGATGAAGGCCAACGTTTGCCCCACACCCCATCACTCACCCCCAACCTCACAAAATGCCCCACAATCATCACAGATTAGACATGCGTCTCAACTTCAAAGCCACAGAACAAAAAAAAACATCATTTGTGTGCTGATTATGATGGTCTCTTTTCCTCCACTTCTCACCGCGGCTGTGGAGAGGACTGATGCTCACGAGTGCTACCATTGACTTACAAATGTCAAAATATGGAAAAAATGCCTCCAGCTTAACCACAAAACCAGTTCGACTCCCAAACCGCGTGAAACAGATGTGAGAGTTCTGGAAAGATTCATCACGCTCATCTCAGCAGCTCGTCTTGCCGCACTCTGAAACACAGGTCTGCATTTTTGAAAGATTATGAAACGCGACACAATTACAGACAACATTATAAACAAATCAATGTAACGCATGAAGCCATCCGGACAGAGACACTCAAACACTCACTGTGTGAACTTTATGATTAAAGGGTGAGCAAATTAAACCATTAATTCAAAATGATCAAATGTTCCTGAGCACAATTCAAGCAGTACACAACCAAAGCGCACTGTGGCATGTTAAGCTGCATGTCCATTTGCACAGATGTACCAGAGGAAATATCAGCCATGGTTTCTTGACTCTCTTTCCTCACTCACATTATCAGACTTGCGACACTTTTACACATAACTGAAATAATTAACGTAACAAAACCATAAATGAATAATTCACAAACACATTTTTAAATTTAAAACGCAGGTAGAGATGAGGTTGTGTGACAACATGACAACAATGTAGTGTACTACTCTTTAAATTGTTTAGCACTACATAACGTGTACTGCACACTGCAAGTTGGCAGCAGTAGCTGAATTGAACTTGCCGATTAAGGGGTAATATTTGCACCATGGAAATGATTTTAGTTTTTTAAACTAAATAATTTAAGTTAACTGTTTAAAATAAATTCTCCATCTGAAAAATCAGAACAATTAACTAGAACTGGGAACAGAATTGTAAGAATTATATCAGATGATACAGATAAATAAACTTGGTTGGAATTTTGTCACTTTCTGTGCCATATATTTCAAATCTCATTCATTTCTATACCTGGTAGTATACAGTATGCATACAGGATACAGTATATAGTATGTATACAGTATGCACACAGTATACAGTATATATTATCTATAGTATATATTACGTATAGAGCATATAATAAACAGTATATAGTATGTGGTAGTATTCCTTTCCAGACATAATCTCTACCACTTTTTCCTCTGTCCTCACTCACCCCCTCCCTTCCCTATCTCACTTTCTCGCTCTCTCTCTCAGTGGAGATTGGACTCCAAATTTAACTTAGACACAGAGCAGGAGGATTTTACAGATGGTTGGGAACAGACTTTAACATTTGAGGAGAGGCCGATTTCACACCGCCGTGTGTGTGTGTGTGTGAAAGCAGGCACCTCTAATCCACTGACTGCAGAGACGACCAGCAGCAGTCCTGCTGCCCGGCTCTGCCCACAATCCTGGCTGCTTCTACAAAGCCATACATGGTGCATTAGGAGCTTGGGCTGAAGGACTCTCTGCTGATATGGTGATAGGTGCTGAATAAAGAGTCCAGAAAAAAAACGCACAGAGCAACACGGGCCTGAACACAAGAGACACATTCAGTCACATGCTGCTCCCTATTCAGCCGCTGACCCGTTCACACCTCACCTCAGATCTGAATCAGGATCAATAAAAGACAGTCACACTCAATTCACTTCCGTTCATACACGTGCCAGAGCAGGAGAGTAAGAACACAGCGACATATATAGATGTTTACAAGATAGATAGATAGATAGATAGATAGATACAAATATACAGTTATATACTGTACTTCTTTAGTGGGATGTAACGGTGTAAAAGTGGAGTAGATAGGGTATTTAAACATGTTAAATTTGTTACAATTTATTCTTTGTTAAAAACAGAGGGCTGACATTAAACCACATGCTGGCTGTCACGTTCTGTCAATTGCCTTTACTCAAAAAAAACTCAATCAGGCCAGATTTTTAAAGTTAAGTGAAGACAATAGAAGAGAGAGAAAAAATAGAGAGAGAGGGAGAGAGAGAGAAGGAGGAATGGAGAGAGAGAGGTGAGAAATAACATGATAAATTGGATATAGACAAAAAATTATAAAAGAGATGTGCGTGCCCAATCAAACAGTTCTCAGTACAGCCTCTATCTTCCCAGTAAAGAACATTTATTTGCAGATAATGCAGTGAAGGTCATTTTACTAGGTTCATTAAAATCCTTTCAAATGTACATCTGACCGTTGCACAGAGCTGATCTGAAACAAAGCTTGAGAAATAAACTTTAAAGATTAAACCTTTAATCACCGGAAAAGATCCTAAACTTGACTTTAGCTACTTCAAATCAATCAACTGTGCATTAAATACACACATTACTGCACTTATAACCTGTCCAGAGTTACAGCTGATGTGTTATTGAAGTTCATATTGATGTATTATACATTCAGTTTAACATCACTGACATGTCTCCATCTCTGTACAGAAGATTTTAATGGAAAGGAACTTCTGCAAGTTCTCTGTATGTTGACCATAAATTCGGTCCGAATACAATGATTGGATGTCCTACTTGCCTGTCAAACTCTGTAAACATTCATGTGTTGGAGGAGGCGTGGCCTTGGAGAGAGCTCTGAAGGGAGGGCAGGACTTATGCTTTCAAAGTTAGGTTGCTATCACTAGTCTCTCTGAAATTGCCTACCCTACCTTTAAATCAATTAAAAAAATGTCTCTACCGCTGAACTACTACAAAGGGGTCGGATCCTTAGACATTTATAGCTAGTTACATAAATAAAGCATCTTGATGGTGCTAGCAACATCAAGATCACGGGTTTGATTCCCAGGGAATGTACACCTGATAAAATGCACTACAAGTTACTTTGAATAAAAGTGTCTGGCAAATGTGTGAATGTAAAGAGTTTAACAGCAGTGACATCTGAGTTAGTACTGAGAATCTCTGATTTTGTTCTTGAGTAGTTTGTGTTTCTGGCTTAAGTCTCAGAGATGAACCCACAGCAGATGCTGCTTTGCTTGACCATAACTAGTTTCTCGAGACCAGAGGAAAGAGACAGAAGGGAGACGAGAGAGAACGAGACGGATATCTGTGACCTTTTTGTCCTTCACATTTGCCGAACTTCAATCTGTGAGCGAGAATCAAACAAATCCCAAAACTCGCTGTCAAACGCAGTGCCAGACATCAATCAATCAGCACTTCCTGTTTTTCTTATCATCTGACCCATGTGTTATCCTGTTTCAGTGGCTTAAGAAAGTTGATGATGGTCAAATATGTCCCAGCAAATCCCAGCAGATATACACACCTGCACACACACACACCTGCGCACACACACACCTGCGCACACACACACCTGCGCACACACACACCTGCACACACACCATTTCCCCCACAGTCTGATATATATAAATATAAATATACAAAAACTACAATTATGGTATAATTTACCTAATAGACAGATTTTAATCAATAACAAAATTGTGCTCACCGAATCTACTGCAGGCCAATTTCAAATCACTGTTTACTTTCTCTGTATTAATACATGAATTCAACAGCAGTTTTAATCTGAGGGTCAGACGAAGTTTTACCACATCATATCAGACCTCAGACTGCAGCCCAGTGCACAGCTCTGCCCTCATGTGCATCCAAACACAACCCTACCAACTCTCCACATGCTCTGTAAGTTTGTTTCCTGTTTCTAACATATCTGACACAAACTGTTGATCTGTTTACTTCAGAGCTTTGTCGCCAGTGATTTTTCAGGCAGTCTGAAACATGATGTTTGCTGTAAATTACAGGCTTGAAGAAATGCTGATGTACAAATTGAAGTGAAGGGCCTGTGGTATAATCCTCTCCAGCACCTTTTACTGCATGATGTTTCTCAGGAAATGTCCAAACCTCTCCATCAGATACACACGGGTTCAGCTAATGCCTGACAGAAGCTCACACTTCAATATTTCTATAATCAGCTTAAGGTCACTGTGTATAAAAATATGAATTTCCTGCAAAGTATCTTAATATAAGAGGAAAAGAGGGGATGATCGCATGGAACATCGTGACATCAGCAGCAGCTCAAAAATTATATTTCTTTAACTTCACCATAAAATTGCAACATACGGTTCTTTTGTTTTTGCCGAATATTGCAGTGTTTATTGTAAGTGATTTATATTTGCAAATTATTATTCCTGTTTAAATTCGTGTGTCCTTATAATCTTTAATCATAATCTGTAAGTGTACTTCCTCTCTGGAACAGCAGACCTTCTCTGATGATGTCAGTCTGATGGCTTGGGCAGAGCCAGAGCTGTTAACCTCGGTCTGTCGCAAGCTTTAAAATGGCAACTTGTCTAGAGCAGTGAAAAAAACAAGCCACACCCTCCATTTTTTGTAGCCACACCCTTTCGTTTTATAAATGGTGGAAGAATTTTCATTTTCGGGGAAGGTAGCCCTTTAAACTGAGCTTACAATTGTTAATTGATAAATAGATATCAAAATCTGCAATCAAAACTAGAGATCACAAAATATATCATCAAAATACCTCAAGACCAGATTGTCTGAGCTGAGACAATCCACATGACAATATATTCTTTATAATATATAAATGAAAAACAACAAATTTTTCATTTGAGTTTTTCTTTGTTTCTTCCAAGCAATTTTTGTCATTATCTTTGTCATGTAAACAAAGATACATGACAAAAATACTGAGAACCAGGGCTGAAAGAAGCAATGAAACATAAATAAGAAGCAAACGAAACTTTATGAGCTATGAAAGAGCAACAACTGAGCAATAAAATCTGCCTACAGACTCCTGAAACCACTTCATACTGTAAGTTCATACTGACAGTGGCTAAAGCTTCGTTCATTCTAGGAGTGTCTCCTTTTTCTAGAAACATTGAAATGTATTTCTGCTTCTCTCGCTCTCCCTCACACAAACCTGCAGATACAACACAATATTCATATTCATTACATGGTAAGATTTCTGGTGATAAATTTTTGGCGGACAGATAAACCGTGAAACACACTTAATTGAGTCGTATCTCCACAGCGATGATGTTGGAAGCCAAGGTGAAGGAGACACGCGAGTGAAATGGATGAATTCGTGATGTGGCCCCTTCACTTGCTCTCTGGATGATTCTCTTTTGGTGGGGGCCAAACACAGAATGTTAAATGAAGCGGTTGTGTCCCCCAGACAGCAGGAGGAAAAACTCGAGTGGCTGTGTGCAAACCACAAACTGGCCTACAACTGGGACCTCTGGGAGAACAAGTGGGTAAGAGACAGAAAGAAAGAAAGAGAGAGAGAGAGAGAGAGAGAGGAGCTGTCACCCACCGCAGATGGGAAGCACTACTGAAAGCGAGTAACTAAGGATGCTGCTAATACAACATTTTACAACAGCATGACAGTAGCACAGCTGTTTTCAAAATAACACTACCAGTAACGTAAAAAGTGCATCAAAAAGGTTATTCTTAAATTGTTAGTGGAACAGTTTAAAATGGTACAGAATTAAAAACGTCTGAATAACATTCTTATAACCATGCAATAATGTTAAAACAACGTCTACAATTTTCAAATTTGCTTCCACAAACACAGGACCAGCATTGACTGAGTTCTTGCTAACTGGAAAATTTGACCTGAAAACAGAAAATTAAAATCTTACTTAAATGTGACCTATATATTTGATGAGTTTCATTCATTTGTCTGTGTGTGTGTGTGTGTGTGTGTAAGCATGTCCTCAGGGTTGTCGAACACATGAACTGACAGATGGGCATATTTATAAAAAAAACATCAAGACCAGAGTTTGTGTAAATAACATCAGTCTCGTCTCCTACATGCTACTGTGAGCCCTCAACTCTTCCTCATTCTTCTAAAACATTCGTTTTCAGAATAAAGAGACATCCGAAACACAGAAAACAGGAATAAGCAGTATTCACTGAAGCTACACTTTTTCACAATCATCCACTCTGAACGACTGCTTGAATAATCGTTCAGGTTTTAATGACAATACAATATTAAAATGAATAAATGATGTAAATAAATAAACTAGATGCCATCACTATTCGACTTGTTGCTGAACGACAAACTGCCTATTCGACAACGAGCATAATTTTACATTTACATTTATTCATTTAGCAGACAGTTTTATCCAAAGCGCCTTACAAATGAAAGAGAATTTAACATTTTGCCATGAGATCCAACAAGTCTCGTCAACAAAGTTATATTTACAAGTAGGAATAAATAGTCCTGATGTTTGGGACCGTATGAACAGTTGAAGAAGCTGGGAAACTATGACAAGTGTGCTGCACTCAGTGCAGGAGGACGCCACGTTTCTGATGTCATTTAGGGTTGGAAGTCTGACACAAAGGGTTTTTCAGCTGCTCTTTTTCAGAAGCTGAAAATTCTGACTTTCCAAGTTTCCAAGAATGGAAAACAGCACAATATCTGCAAAACCAAATTCATTGATTTATAAATAATGACACACACCTGCATGCACACACGCACGCACACACACACCTACAAAATAATACAACTGAATTCAGATGTTGCCTTTTCATACCTTAGATGATTCTGAATGGAGTTCTTATTATTGTAACAACTTCATTACGGGAATTAAAATAGATGAATTGTTGACATACAGTAGAACTACAGAGTTATAAAAATGAAGCTGGACAGAATAGCGTGATAAAATATGGCCTTAAAAGGATTAGATGAGAAATGTTTGAGATCATATTGAGACTTATATGGAGAGTATATTCCATTGTTCTTTATTTAATCTGAAGACACAATTGAGATATTAAAGAGATCTCGTTGTGGAAAGAGGCCAGGGAAAGAGAGCGAGACAAAGACAGAGAGAGAGGGAGAGAGAGAAAGACATCGAGGTTTCAATCGATGATCTGAGAGTCCAAACTAGATTTCTAAGCAGTTTGCCACTCCTGGCAGCAAGATGAGATAAACTTTCTTTGACCTGAGCGATGAAGTTGCCATGGCGATCAGGGAGTACACTTTCCCTATTGATATTGTGCTGATGTAACAACAACCAGCAGCTGATCGTACAGCTGATAGAGCTGATTAATTAATACCAACATTGATTTGTACAAGCAAGACACAAGACTATTAACTTTAAGGCTGAAAGTCAATTGTAACCCGGAGCTCAATGTCTGATCACTGATATCACAGCTGAATAAACTAAACAACAGAGCGCAGAGATCAGTCAATAACAAATTCTGATCTGATCTTATCTGATCCTTCAAGGGAAAGTTAAAGGGTTAGTTCACCCAAAAATAAATATTCTGTCATTTACTCACCCTTTATTCTGTGTTTTATTTAGACCCACGTGGTTTATTTATTCTGTGGAAAACACAAGGAAAAAGAATATTCATGCAGCCCATTAAAGCATCCACCTAGCTAACGATTTTAGGATGTAAGAACGTTTCCCTAACGTTTTCATAAATAACAAAAATGTTCAAAATGTTCTGGGAATGTTCAAAACATCCTGTATTTTAGACATTGTATTAATGTTAATGCTTGGTTAGAGGAAACTAATTCAAACATTTTTTTTTATTTAATTCATTTAATCATTTTTAATTGTAATGTTTTTAAAACATTCCACTAACAACCTAAGAATAACGTTTTTGATATTAATATATAACATTAAAAAACGTTCTACTAATGTTACTGCAAGAACGTTTTCAATAACAGAGAACTTAAGAGAACATTAGCCAACATTCTGAGAATGTTCCCTGTTAGCTTGGTTCACAGTATATATCATTTTCATTCATTGTATGGAAAAGCACATTCTTCAAAATCTTTTATTCCTGAGGAAAGACAATCATAAGCATTTGAAGTTGAGTTTTTTGAGTGAACTATTCCCTTGAAGTTCACGTGAACTTAAAACAATTACTGAATTATTAACAATTAACAGTCTCATGAGAATGAAAGCTTAGAATTAAAACGAATGTGATTCTGCGGTAAAATCCAAGATATTGTTTCACAGCATTTCCTTCTGTTCAAATACCACAACGCGTCCTGTGACCTCAGAGTCGAGCGAAGCAAACGGTTAGCTCTGAATTATCTGTGAGGAATTCAGGAAATATGAAGATAAAGAGGAAACTTTGGCAGGAAGTGACCTCCACCTTCTGAAACCCACAACCCTGACTCATCATAGACGGAGAGACAGAGGAAAACAGGAATGTTTTAGAGGAGCTTAGGGATGTGAGAGAGGGAGAGAAAGATAAAAAGCGAGAGAGAAACAGAAAGAAAGAGACGACTGCATTCCTCCAATCTAACAAAAGCTGGTTAATCTCCCAGGAAATGTATACAGACACCCTACATACTGTACTGTACTGTACTGTACTGTACTGTACACACTCTATGGAACTACAATTGTGAGGTGTAGAGTCACAATTAAGCCTCCCTTCAGTGTGCTCTCCAAAGCCACGTCCTCCGACACATGAACACATACACAGTTTGACAAGCAAGCAGAACAATCTATCATCCTATTATTGCATTCAAAATTTATTTTGCAGTCATACTGGCATTGTATAAGATTACAGAGTGGAGCGGATCGCTCAGGTTAGAAAAGGCAAAACAACAGATGTTGAGAGAAAAGCTGGCAGCTACCATTCATCATAAGACGTACATCTCCTGAGAAGCAGCAGGCTGAACACTTTCCTCAGAGGAACTGAACAAAAACAGGTCTGAAGTTTGAGAGTGTTGTCTCAACAGAGTTCAGATTCTACAACATGATATTGCTCTCCGAATCCACTGCAGGATTGAGCTGATGTGGACGGCGATTCTGTCGCGATACACACTGGAACAGGAAAACAACATCTTAGAGTGACACGCTTTCCTTGATGAGGAAACACATCGGCCAAATGTAAATAAACTGTATACTGCACACCACCCCAGCTAACAGAACGTTGGCTAACATTCTCTAAAAGTTCTCTCAAAGTTATCAAAAACATCCTTGCAGTAACGGTAGTAGAAATATTTATGTTATATATTATATACATCAAAAACATTATTCTTAAGTAGCTGTTGAATGTTTTAAAACGTTACAGAATTAAAAATGTCTGAATAACATTCTTGTAACCAAGCAATAACGTTAATATAATGTCTAAAAAAAACTGTACATTTTGAACATTCTTAGAACTTTCAAAAAACATTTTTAATGTTTCAATGACCCGTGTCTCTCTAGTAATCCAAATCCACTGAAAATAAACGAAAAAACAAATGACTTCCAAACCACACACGTTCAGCTCTACCAGCACTTACCAATTAGTTATAACAAAACAGCATAAATACAGAAAACTGTCAGACAGAATTGAGTAAATCCAGTAAGAGAAAACAGATAAGCCACTGAATTCCAAACCACACACACTTCATCCTTTTCATCTGTAACATAAATATATCTACACACACATACACACACACCGTGCTGGCAGGCTAGTCAGTAAACACTAACTGTGCCATCATCAGTTGAGTCTGTGATAAACTCCATCCAGAGATATACATGTCACCTGATAGGCCGGACTGAGCTCTCACATGACATCATCACCTGCTTGGCGGAGCCAGAAGAATAATCACAGACAATCAGAGCAACTAAAATAACCCATCGTCTGAGATCTCAGACTATCGTATTCAAGCACTCAAGGTTGACACGCTGCCTTTGAAGACTGCTGCCCATGTAGGAAGTAGACAACAAAGCTTACTAGGAACAGCACTAAAGAGTGAGAGAGATGTCTGGATCAGAACAACTCGAATGTCTCGGTGGTGGATGAAATGATCAGAGTTTAGCATCTTACAGAGATATGAGAATATCAGCAGAACAGAGCAGCAGTGAGTGTGAACAGATGGGCTCTGTTCCAAAACCTAGTGAGCTGTCCACTGCCTTCATCTGTCTTCTGTCCACTGCGTTCTGATTTAAAATACTACAGAAACTCATACAAATAGTGCTCAACACGATAGTCAACTCACTAAAACGTGTGAAAGCATTTTGTGTAGCTAACAATGTAATGTTTTAATGAACGTACCGATGGATCAGTACACGCTCTCTGATGCCTAAAAAATAACTGCTGTGGTGTCATCTTCCCTTTTCAAGCCTTCACCACCCCACCTGCTCCCCAACCCCACACACACAACATGAGGGGCAATTTTACAGACAAATGACACCCCAGGGCATGTTTTCCATCGGCCAACCTGTGTATCTGCCCTGTCTATTAAAATGCCAGCAGGCAATCCTCAGCAGAGAGAGAGAGAGAGAGAGAGAGAGAGAGAGAGAGAGAGAGAGAGAGAGAGAGAGAGAGAGAGAGAGAGAGAGAGAGAGAGAGAGAGAGAGAGAGAGAGAGAGAGAGAGAGAGAGAGAGAGAGAGAGAGAGAGAGAGAGAGAGAGAGAGAGATCGGCACAACTAATCACACTCCATCCTGCATCAGCAATATTTTCATCTCTTCCTGTCATAAATTTTCTCTGCCCTCTGCACGGCCCGGCTAACAATCTGGCCAATTTATTGGCATGTTGGCACAGAGTGATAAGAGCTGAAAACAACAGCAGCAAGCAGCCGCGTGTGGAGATAATCTGATAACCCTGATATGAGCTTCATTCAAAACATCCCACCCAACTAATAATTTTAGGTTGTAAGAATGTTTCCATTAAGTAACCAAAATGTTAAAAATGTTATTTTGAATGTTCTAGGAATGCTCAAAATGTCCAGTTATTTAGACGTTGTATTAACATTATTGCTTGGTTGTAAGAATGTGTCCAAACATTTTTAACCTGTAACATTTTAAAAACATTCCACCAACAACTTAACAATAATGTTTTTGACATATAATGTAAAAAAGTTCTACCGCAAGAACATTTTTGGAGAACTTTGAAAGAACATCTAGAAAAGTTAGCCAACGTTCTGAGAACATTCCCTATTAGCTGGGATAACCCCTCTTTCAAACGCTTGATGATGAGAAAAAACTGAAAAAAAGTGGAAAAGGTCTTCGCTTCATCGGTGGGGGCGTGGCTAAAAAAGAACGCAACATAAATATTGACAAAAAAATGGAATCGGATGTAACATTTTGGGGTTAAAAACAAGGAGGAGAAATACATAATTTATCACAGTATTATCGGAATATCCAGGCAGTAATCAAGAAACGGTGGATGACTATTTTTGCCTTATCATCCGATGTGCTGGAAACGGAGCAGGAATTATCAGCTGGCTGCAGATTGCAGGGCTGGAATTTTAATGGCAATAATCGCGGCTCTGATGGTATATCTTCACAGCTTATCATTCCCATTATCTGGCCCTATCTCCCAGGCATCGGTGCAAATTAATGGTGCTTTTTCAGCACGGCCTTTTTATCACTGCTCAGAGAGCGCCAGAGGGGAGAGAATAAGCAAAATATTAAAATACAGCATAAATCACAATTTTAGATAACCGACCAATGTATGGCGAGAGGGGGTGGAGGTGGACGTGGCCCAACTACCTTCTTGTCCTTTAGAACGATTCTCAGACTCTCTGTGCACTAGATCAGCCCAGATCCTGATCGTAAAGTGCTGGAGAGAAGAACTACAGACTGTATGTGACCTTTTGAAGCTGAAGACAATACCGTGATATGACCGCCTCCATGATTGAGTACTGGAGCTGCAACAGCTGTTAGCTAACTCAGCCCCCGTCTGCTCGACCCCCACCTGGACTTCTTGCGTTTCTGGAGGAAACCGCTGATCGATTTTCATGCAAACAAACTCGGTCAACAGTTTAATGAATCAAGCTCATCTCCGCTATTCAAACCCGTCATGCTTGTCGAATGAGATAACCAACAGTACCATCAAACAAAACGCACAAACACGGCAAGGCACAGACCGATGGCTGCAGCATAAACCTTCCATCGTGTTTGAATTTACTGTATATTGCCACAGTCAAACAATTTTAACTGAATACCCTCAATGCGATACATCTTCATATATCAATGAGTGACTGAAGCTATTTGCCCCCTGCTAATGCAGTCCTAATCTTTCAAAGTGGAAGGAATATGTTTACCTTAACATTCCAACAACATTTACATTCATTTTGCAAATGCTTTTATCCAGAGGGACTTACAAATGAGACCGTTTAACATTTTGTCTAAAATCTAATATTAAACGTAGTCTACACAGCTATTTACAAAACAGGAGAGGCAAAATTTACAAACAGCTCATTGACTTTACAAAGAAACTTGTAACTGCAGGCACACACGCTCACAAATAAAAACATTTGTATTGTATTTGCACGTTCATACGCTGATGATACACATATAAATATCTGACAGTACTTAAAGGAACGACAGCTTTCAGAACTGTTAAATAGTTCATTTTGCTGCTTCTCTTTAAAATGACAGGATGACAGTCACAGTTCAGGGTTCAGTTTTGAAAAGACATTCACAGCAGAAGATTCATCCATCCTTCCTGAGCTCCAAACACACACACACACACACACACAGGCCCCTGACCAGTGATCTCACTACATTCAGAGCAAATAACTCCACTAAAAGCTCTTTTAATTTTTGTATGAAGGTCAGCTCTGTAATTTTATTGTGTGATTTATTCAATTCTTATGCTGCAGAAATTCAGGTATCGTTACAGTGTCCTGAAGTGGGCCTGAGAAATGAACACTTTCAAGATACTGCTGCCGTATTTTTAGGAAACACATTATTTATTTAACTCTAGAGTCCTGAAGATTATTCTAGGCTGTGTCATATTAAATATGAAATTTATTTTGAGAAAAAAAAACTGAAACACGTGTTTAAGGATGGAAATAATCTAGAACCCCTCTTTAATACAGATTACATTTTGTTCTATTAAAACATGTTAAAAGAAATTGTTTAAAAGAAATTTTTTCTGCTTTAATAATCATAAATGCAGAAAAATCTGTCTCAGATTATTGTATCTGTGTGAGGGATTTTAGGTAGTACACAATATATATATATATATATATTCTTCCCTTGAAACTGGACATGATCTAAACTACACTGAACTAAACACAGCGAATGACATCTATAATCTGCAATCACCAAAGCATTAGAATAAGCATGAATAAATGACAAACTAAAACAAGTGACACAAGTCATCTAAATCTCACATTCACCGTATCATCTGTGTTATCCAGGGACCAAAGGTTTCATCTCATGCCTCAACAAAACGATTCAAAGACCCTTAAATCTTCAAATCAAAACTGCTTTAAACAAAACAAAGTAGAGTTGAATCTGATGAATCCGGTCTGATGAATCCACAGTGAATCTGATCTTTCTATTCGCATTATATGGCACGTCAGCCTTAAATACGTGCATGCATAACCACTATAAACATGCATTAGATATGTTGCATTAGATATGTTGCATTAGATATGTTGCATTAGATATGTTGCATTAGATATGTTGCATTAGATATGCATTGTTTTTATTGTTTGTTACTTATAAGGACACCACAAAACTAGAATACGTATACACAGCAGGACAAATGAAAACTTACAGCACAGTAAGTTATATTGGGCTGTATCAGCATGGGGAAGCATCTCATCCATCCACACAAACAAACGCTGAAGGATCTCAAGACAGATGCAATGAAGTTCATGCACCTGCCGCATCACTTCACCGGATAAACCGATCTGGGATCCGTCTCTTTCACTCTTCCATCCAACTTCGCTCGGTCTACAGATAAATAAACGCACGAACTTACGCTTGATTTGCCGGGGGTTGCTCTGCTTTCTGCGGGACATGTCGCCGCGGTCCGGGTGAGGGCTGATGGTTGATTCGGGGTTATTATAAGAGCTTATTATGGATCCACCGAGATCCGCACGGGTCGCGGGAGAAATGACGATCATTCACCGGCTCCGGGAAACGCGCTCCGTGCGCGTGCTCGTGCGTGTGCGCGGAGCCGCGGTGCGCTCGGACTGACGCGCGGCGGAAGGCGTTTCGCGCTTTTGTTTGAACGCGAAGTTTGATCCACCGCGGGCGCCGTACGAGCATCATCTCTTAAAAACGCGTTAAAACCGCGCATTAAAAACTCGGTGGTTCGTTCATTTGCGTGCCCAAATTTTTATTTTGTTTTGCTTTATAAAGTTATGTCGGTGGCCCCGTTTGATCTCGCGCAAGTCGTAAGACGAGGGCCGATTTTGTGACAGAAAAACCAGGCTCCTCAGACATTAAAATGCGGCTTTTAAAGTGTCGTGAAGGCTTTTTTTGTCGAATAAAACTGTCTGCTCTCTTTTTTATCACGGAATTAAATGTCTCACGGAATAAAACACGGAGTAAAATGTCTGCTTCGTGAAATATATAAAGCGACATTAAGCGACCTGACAAATCGCACCTGTGTCGGACTTTTGCAAAAAAAAGAAGATTAAGAGCCGGGTGCGCCAATCAGAAACTGCTATTGCTTGTCAATCATTAAGGCGTGCGTTCTGATTGGTGGATACGTCTGAGGAGGGCGGGGTTTTGGAGAGGTAGGGCGTGTCAGAAGTGATCAAAATGGCTGACATTGCTTCCTGAACTTTAACACTGAATTTTTATACATGTCAGTTTTGAGACATAAGTGTATCCAGGTACACATATCGTTTAGGATAACATTGAATTTTTCAGGAGGTTCCTAAAATAAATACTTTGGATCCAAGGAGTTGTGTGATGTGTACGGAGTTACTACGTGTCGTTTTATTACCTTCGATTAAACCTTGACTATGTCTCAGATTCCTATGAAGGAAAAGGTTTTGTACTGTGGTTGTGTATGTATATGCCACAGTAAGACACCTCTTAACCTGAATGAAATTAAACATTTTGTTACCTGTATTACACTGTATAATGTAAATGCCTTTAAATGGCAGAGACATACACAAAGTACCAGACACAATTACATATAAATTAGTTTGTGATTACTTTCCATGAGTCTTTGAGATTGCACTCGCAAGACGCACAATAAATAACTAAAATTGTTATTGAAATTTATAGTTGGTAAAGGAAAACCAGACTTTGAAATCCTCTTGAAATTTCCAGATTTTATGTGACCGTGGGAAGTCTGGTATTAAAACCAAAACAAGCAAAAGAATACAAGCGTACATGTTAATGTGATCCTTATTTAAAGTATAATTTTTTAAACCGGGTCAGGGCCCAGAAATCACCTTCTTCAATTAACCAGTTGAACTGCCAAGACGAGCAAGTCGCCTGTGAAATAATCCTGTAACCCAATTCCGGGATTTTGGAACAGAGTCTAAAATTACAGCATCAAGGGGTTAACTAGTCCATGGAGGTGCACCTTGAGGAAACCTTTATCTGTCTCTGTGCAGTTTGCTTCTGCTTTCACCAGCCATTACATTCTGGCAGGAAGTGCTTCTTCTCCGCTCATCTGCTCCAGTGCTGGGCTGAGCCATGAAGGGGAATAACACGGACAATCCAGAACTGGGCTGTGATTCTGTACGTCTAGTACAGTCTGGATGTAGATATTTTAGGAGGAGTTTATTTATCTACTAGATTATGACCATGTCAGATGAAGACACCAGAATTTTTATGGACTTTGAATTCTTTCACATTTCCAAGATACTTTAAGTTTTGAATGTTGTTTATAAGCTGCTTCTTTTGCCTGTCTAGTAAAGAGGAATTTTAATGTTAATACTTTATACTATCCTGATTTAATGTGCATAGATGACTCTTAAGTAAGCCACTGGTGCTTTTAAAACACTGCTCTGTTTGTATAAGTGGTCCAATATGTCAACTCTTGTCTCATATGCTGGAATTTGGTCTGGAACTTTCTGTTTGGATAATGCAGTCATAACTTATTTGATTCTGCTTGATGCTACTATAGTGGCTGAAATGACTGCAGCTTCAGATTTTTTTTTTTAATTTGGTCCTTTACAGTGATTTACTTACACTTTTCTCCTAAAACCTTAAAGTGTCACCTTTTAGTTTAATTTTCTATTGTATCGAAAGTAAATAAATAATTTATGCATATTCACATAAAATCACACAAACATTATGTAGAAAATTAATTTTGATTTGGATTCACCTGCTGTGTCCTCTGTAATTCAAGTGTAAGCATTTTTTTTATTATCAGGAAGCCTAAAAAATGCAAACCTGTAAATATAGTTAAAACTGTGTTAGGCAATAGACATCCAGTCTGTGCAATTTACTTTAAATGATTACAGTCAGGACCTATGGTTATTTGGTGTAAAATAGTCGCTAAAAATTCCCATGTTAAAAGTATGTACAAAAGTGTTTTAAACATGAGATGCTGCAAGAAAAACAGGCTTAGTGTAACCTACCTGCAAAGGACAAAGCATGGCTATCCAGGTAGGCTGTTCAAAGCATATTGAAGACGTTGCCTCAGTTCTTACAGATTTATGCTGTCTCAGTTTCTCTTTCATCTTTTCACATAATCCCAGATCAGATCTTGGTATATGTCTGTTGCTGGACTCCTTGTTCATACAAAAATCTCACTTGAGTATTACAGATAATGGCAAAGAATGTTGGGAAATCTATACTGATATTTCCCACTGGCACACTAAAGCAAAAAATATAAATAGACATTAAATGAACATTTCAAAAAACATCTAACATGCCAAAATCTTTTGTACAGTGCTATATATTCATAATTCATTCATGAAGTCTGCAAGCCCTGTTCATAATAATAATAATAATACATTGTGGTGTATTATGAAACAGCATATATACATTTACTTGATTCTGGAAAGTACTGACTCTGGATTCTCTAACCTTCTGTGTGAGGTCAGCAGCAGCAGCAGGATCAGCAGAACCTGAGGTTTGTATTAACAGTACCTTCAAATGAATGAAGTGACCCCGGGTGAGTTTAGGGCCACT